>CM054124.1:49984930-50584930 GCA_028751855.1 Ambrosia trifida
CCTCCACGCAGCCCACCCTAACAAAGTTACTTCAAACAGGAGCATGGTTGATTCATGGCTCAATCATGAGTTTGCTGTGTGCTTTTTCAAAAGTTTGCTTACACGTATTTTAACAACCTTTTTTTATCAACACAAAATTCACTCATATAAATCAATAACTGTAGATCTTCAAATCATACTCAAGTGATCTTTCCAACTTGTATGTTAACTGGTTATTCTTAACATATTCGAGAGAAGAATTAATTATACCTACCATATTAAAGGGTTGTAAAGGTATTTATTGATCTCTACTGATGCTGTCCATAGATTAAATTATTTCGTGGATTGGATTTTCTAGAGTAGCTTGAAAAGATTAATATCTAGTAGGTTAGAGAGGCCACTCAAACCACTATATACACTACTACAAAACAGAGCAATAGACGGGGTTTAAAAATAATAAAGACGGGGTTTTGGGTTTGAACCTCGTCTTTTGCATAAGTTTATAATAACCATTATAGCTAACACAATAAAGTATTCAAAAAAAATTGACTCAACCCCGTCTTTTATGGCCAACATAATAAAATATTCAAAAAAAATTCTACTCAACCCCGTCTTTTGATTCTAAACCCCGTCTATTTATCTTAACCCCGTCTTTACACAATAACCCCGTCTTTTGCTATTCGAATTATAATTATAATAAATATTTAAAAAAATTATACTTAACCCCGTCTTTTGAGTCTAAACCCCGTCTATTTATCTTAACCCCGTCTTTACACAATAACTCCGTCTTTTGCTATTCGAATTATAATTACAATTATAATTATAATTTAAGTATCAAAAAACGCCATACTTAACCTCCTACATACCGGATTTCATCAGTTTGAAGTATCAAAATCGATTTTATTGCATAACTTTCATTTCATCGTACATTTAAACTAAACATAAAATTAAGTCATGGTTCAACGCGCGGCGACACGCGCGGGTTTTTAAAACCTAGTTTATGTATAATCTTCATAAAAATCAGCAGCTCCGTCGCAAATCTCACACCCATCGACCACCACACCACCCAAACCCACACAAACCCTAATCTAATAAAGGAGTTGATTCCGATTTTACTATCAGTTAGATATACTTATTTAGTTTAGCTTTAGACATTGATTTTAGCTTTTTAGAAACTCGTTCGATTAGCTTTGTGGGATGAATGTGTATTTAGATATTAGATTAACTTTGTATTTTCGGATTGAATGTATATTGGATTGTTTTCAACAAGTTCGGAAATGATGTATTGCGCCGATTGAATTATTGTACAGGTTTTGATTTGGTATGAAAACCGAGACGAATTGGGTTTATTGAATAAGAAGCAGGTTTAGTAGTTTCTGTAATAAATAATTTGATTTTTTTAAAAGTGGCAAAAGACCGGGTTATGTTTAATTAATATAATATTGAAAAAGGTTAAAAAGACGGAGTCAAACGTATGCTAAAGACGCGGTTTATTATTTTTGATATAATATATGTATAGACTTAAAGACGGGGTTTGTTTAACCCCGTCTTTTGAAGAGTGACCAAAAGACGCGATGGTTTAAGACCCGTCTTAAAAGCTTATTCACCCCGTCTTTAGCCTATCATTTGTACTAGTGACATCATCTTGTGTGATTACATGCCCAGCTGGTTTGAGGTGAGAAGGTTTACCTTCTTGGAGGGTTTCTGCCCGGGTTTGGTCTCAGGTTCGAATCTCACGCTCCACCGAAAAAATAACCGCTTGAGTTTGAAAGGAGAAACCCGTGTGGTGCTATAGGATTCGATCTTGGGCAGTGATCGCTTTGCAACACATGATTTACCGCTGAAACACTACTCTCAAAAAAGGTTAGAGAGGCCACTCAAACCACTATACATCATCTTGTGTGATGACATTTTTCTAACTCTAGTCTTATATTCTTTTTACATAAATATTTACGTTATTCCGCATGCTTCTAATATAACATATCTAAAATAATGTAAATCTTTAATGTATCTGTCAAGTATGTCGAGATTTACGTGTTAGCTAAAAAAAATAAAGTAATGGCAGACCAATTTGAGTGCCCTTTTCTCAAGTCTTGCAATTTAAGCACTCACAATTCACTTTCCAAATGACTAGGTAAAAATAAAATGTATTAAAAATTTGTTTATATTATTTATATTGTAAATCACTTTTAAATAGTATGTAAATGTTAAAATACATTGATAAGTTAGTTTCTACTTCATCACTTATATACTATAAATAATATACGTAATCAAATAGCTTTATTTTACTTAATTACGTTCAGTTCATAAGTTTAGTTTTATAAAAAAAAAAACTAAATACACGGGCCTGTTTAATTACTCTAGTTGGTAATTAATTAATAATATGTATAATGTGATATTATAAATAACTCAGAAATTAAAATAACACTAATAACAATATAAAATTTGCGGCCCTATTTATTTACTCCAGTAAAGAAAAAAATTGCATATAGTTTTTGGATAGCTTTTATAATATGAAAAGCTAATGACATGCCATGATGCACACTTAATTACCCATTTTCATATAAGGATAAGATAAAATCATGTTTATAGATTTAATTGCATGATTTTATTTTGGTATAAGAATGATTAACTTTATAATTTTTTTATTTATTTAGTATTTTAATAGAAAAATATCATATTAAAAAATGCGCATTAACATTAATTGGATGCATGATAAAATAATCGTGTTGTGTTCACGCATTGAATTGATGAACCGGAACACAACCTGCATATTTTTTTATGTAAAAAATATCTTGAGAACACTTAAAATCGTCTAATTTAAGCATAACACATAACCAATTTATCTAAACGAATCAACACATTAAAAGTATATAAAAGGGTTAAACTAGAACATGTTAATTTTTTTAAACATAAAAATAGTTAAATGAAATGCTTATTGACCTCTTATTAACCTAATACATATCTTTTTGTTTGTATATATTTTCACCACATAAATACTTGTATGAAATTTTATTTATGAAATAGTTTAGGTATGCTTATGCAACGGCCAGGGAAAGCTTTTCGAATTCAGAAGTTTGACTTTTGACTTTTGTTTGAAAGAGGATTGACTAGGATGGTAGTGGTGTAAAGTAATGGTGTATGGCGTGCGCTTTACGTGAGACAGGATATCTTTGCTTGCTGACCCCACACGCGTGACTCACATACATACATAGACACCAAACCACTTTTCATTTCAAATTATTAGCTTTTCAGTGTTTAAAGATTTTAAAAATTCATTCAGATTTGCATAAGTTACTCTTAAACACTAGAGTCCTCTTTCAAACATCACCATTTGAGTAAGTAACCATTTGGAAATGTATGTTTAAAACTAGACGTAGAAATGTATGTCCAAACATATATATTATTCTATTAGTGTTTAAAACTAGACGTAGCATTATCTATATATTAACTAGTTTAAACCCCGTGTATTACACGGGTTAAATAAAATAATTATTGCATATTTAGTAATGAATATTAAATATCTATAAATGATTTTTGAGATATGATATTATTGATTTATTAGTTAACTTTTTTAAATAAAAAAATATAATTTGAAAAAGGTGACGGCACAGCTTGTTACCCGACTGCCTGCTATCTTGATGTAATTTATATAAGAGCATGTTTGGCTCTCCTTATTTCCACCTCCTTATAATTTATAACTTTTCCAAAAAGTTAATAAGTTACAAAAAGTGTTTGGTAAAAGGAAAAAGACTTTTTGTTTTAACTTTTTGTAAGCCTATGATATGTTGTTTTGGAAAAGTAAGGGATGAGTGACTTTTTAAACCTCCTTATAACTTATTGATAGTTAATTACCTACATGCCATTATTATATCCTTACACATTCCCTACTTATACCCTTTTTTGTCATTTTACCTAAATAAGTTAAACCAAACACTTTTTTACAAACTAACTTATCAACTTATTGTTTTTCCCCACGACATAAGCTAATCCAAACACTTTTTTAAAAACTCCTTTTTAAAAAGTCATAAGTTAATAAGTTATTTTAACAAAAAGTCCTTTTTGCCTCAAATAAGTTTATCCAAACATGCCCTAAGTTTGAAAGAGTGAAATAAGAAAACAGATAAAGAATATCCGGCTCAGTAAATTATAACATGTGAGGCAACCGAATACTTATTATTATAATAGTAACAATAACAATATCATGAATAAATAAACCAAAAGTTGAGATGTATAACATATGATAAATACAACTTCTTGGTTTTAAGAGACGTGCCTCGCCTATGTAAACTACTTTTAGACAGATATTTATCACTTAAAGCTGATTAAACCAATCATAGAGATAAACTACAGTTAACATGAAAAAAGAAAACAAAAAAAATCGAGATCAAAAGAGAGGATAATTAGGAAAAAGAAGCTTACATGGGAAGAATAAGAAAATAGCGGGAATATAGTTTTCTAGTGATTATTAGTTCCATGTAAATTCTAATTGTTTTCATATACGAATTCTATTATTTTTCAAAATATTTTACAGTTTGCGTCATTGCAACAACTAAAGAATTAAAAGAAAAAGTATGTTTAAAGTATCATGATTGCTAAAATTTACATTATATAAAGTAAATTACTATAAAGAATGGTTATAAACAACATATGTAATAAGACATAAAAATATACTAAGAATAAAGATAAACGAAATTACATATTAGGTACATGCTAGTCATATTGAACATATATCTAAGGATTCAAGAGCAATATAATTAGGTTTGAGAAAAATACAATACAAGAAATAAAGGATGTCCACCTTCCTTGAATGTAGATGTAAAGTGCTCCTCCCAAAAATTGAAGGCATATAAACATATTCAAAAGATCAGCCGTTAACAAAAATCAAATCAGAAACAAAACATACAATGTGCCGACCAATGAAATTAAGGTGATGATGATGAACGTACCCGTTAAATGTATTAAAATTGCTGCAACATTGATAGAATGAAAAAAGAACAGAGAAATCATTGAGTCTGAACGTTTGTAGCATTTTGAATGAGAAAGAGAAATAGCAAGCGCGTAAAATGGAAGATTTGGGGAAAGAATGAAGGGATAAAAATGTTTAGTAAGAGAGAGATCAATATTGTGGTTAAGGTTTAAGAGAAAAATTAGGAAAAGAAACTTGTAAAGGAAGTAGGTGGGAAAACAAAATGAGAAGCTCTGAAATAGTGCCAAGTGTCCCACAAATGGTTTTATTTATATTTATATTTATATATTATAGTAGATTTAACTACACTTGAACAGTAACTAATATTTTATTAATTTTATTATTTTAATGTTATATTATGTATACATTAATTAAAGAATATTTCAGCATTGCCACAATATTAACGTGCACTGTGGTCTTTTAATATATATATATTGGCCACTAACTTTTAGGTTGACTTTTTTTCTGCCACTAACTTTTAGGTTAACTTTATTTTCTTCTAATTTGACCACCAAACTTAGACCAACAATTTAAAACTTTGGCCACTAACTTTTAGCTTAACTTTATTTTCTTCTAATTTGATCACAAAACTTTTAGCTTTTGGAATTTCAAATTTTGACAACTAAACTTTTAGCTTTTAAGATTTCAAACTTTGACAACTCAACTTATTTAAACTTGCATTGCACTTTGGCCAAAATTTTAGCTTTTAGGATTTCAAACTTTGACCACCAAACTTTTAGCTTTTAACCGCGAGTATTTTTTTGAAGCCCACGCGAGAATAACAGTCACTTAATATTATCTTTTATGTCCACGAAATCCTTTCTACGCAACAGGAGCTCCCACAACGACGTGCGATCTTTAACGTCCGCCAAACACTCAACGCAACAGGAGCTCCCACCGCGTTTCGCACAACAGCCGCACCCGCAGCAAAGCGCGGGCAACTAATACCTAGTTTGAGAGAAAATAAATGTGTTTGAATATAAGTGGAAATATGATATGTTAACTGATAAGTTGTGTTTATAAACGTCAGACGGGTCCATTGGAAATGGCTCGAGAATTATGGATTTTGTAATTTCAAATAGCTTGAATAGTTTTTTGAATTGTGTGTCTCATTATCATGTTAAAGTATTTTGAGTATACAAAATCAATAATCGGGTAAGACAGAAAGTTCTTCAAAAGAACAACAAAATTTATGTGAAAATGAAGTTATGATTTTCGTGTTATATAAACAACCTAAACGAACTCCTTTATATGGATTAAACCATCGCAATGATTAAGATGAAACGTTGCACTCGTGAAATAATACAAAAGTTCACAGTCACAACAATAAGTAGTTATCAATTATATTTGCGGAAACTTTATAAGAAATTAGAAGTAACTATGTTGCTAACTTACTATTAGTGACTTATTACTTGCTGGTTAGTAACGACTTACTACTATCTCATTTATTAGTGCTCAGTAGTAACTCGATACTTATGTTATTTGCCACTATTGAAACAAGTTGTCACTTATCTTAGTTACCATTGACAATCAGTTTCTGTTAAATATCATTTCAACATCGTGAAAAAAAAAAAAAAAAAAAATCATTTCTATGCAACTTTTTACCAGGCATGCAACTTTCAACTTCTTATCAACCTTTTGGACCATGCTAGGGTGTTACCCCTTGTAACTCTCCTCATGGTATAGTCGCTTCACCCTTTAAAACACTAAGGTTCTTAGTGCCTAAAATCATAGGGTACTTGAACGAGTATTTTTTTCATATCTTCTATTTTGTATCAATGTGAACGAGTATTTTGTTCGCACATTAACGACATTAATCACTATCAAATTATACATATCCAAACATTCGAATGGTGATCATTCGCAAGTTGAATTTGTTCACACGTCGAATCCCAAAGTTTGGCATGACAATATGATTGTGTAGAATCGTTTATGGTATCACAACACTAAATCAAAACAGTTTTATACAATTATATATATATATATATATATATATATATATATATATATATATATATATATATATATAGGTAAAGTATATGAAGGAAACCCTCCTTATTTGGTAAACTCTGGAAACTCTGACTTCCAACATTTTTTTTTTTTTTTTGAAAAAAATAGGGTATGTAATATACATTTTTTTAAGCATTTCGAGCCAAAAAAATCGAAAAAGCGCCGAACGGTTTTTTTTAAAAAAATAAAAAAACGTCTACTGTTTACATATAGTTAACACATTGTTAACACCTGTTATTAGCGCTTAACATGTGTTAGTCAAAATTTTATTTTTATTTTTAAAAAAAAATACTCGGCGCTTTTTTAATTTTTTTGGCCCAAAATGCTTAAAATCATGTATATTACTTGCCCTATTTTTTTCAAAAAAAAAAAATATTGGAAAGTCAGAGTTTCCAGAGTTTACCAAATAAGGAGGGTTTTCTCTATAACCATTCCCTATATATATATATATATATATATATATATATATATATATATATATATATATATATATATAGGGGAGGGTTATCTTGAGAACGCTAAATATTGTGAGAACCGTGAGAACAAGTACAAAAATCAATCAAAATCAATTTTTTTTAATACAAATCCCATTATAATCAAAATACAACATTAATAAATGAATTTTCTTTTCAAATAATCCATCTTTTCTTGCAAAAACACTTTCAAATTAACTTTTTACACATGTGTAAATGAAACAGTTTACACATGTATAAACAGCAAATTTACACATGTGTAAAAACAAATTATTTTCGTATACGTTTGAATTTTTACACGTAAATTGTGTTTTGGGGATTGTATTTTAGTAATAAAGACAAGTGTAAAAAGAAATTTTGAATTTGAATGGTTTTAGATGCCGTTCTCACGGTTCGCACGAAATATAGGTGTTCTCAAAATAACTTTCCCCTATATATATATATATATATATATATATATATATATATATATATAGGGGCAGGATCAAATACAAAGTAAAAGAAACGTGCGAAGGATGCGAAGGATCACTTTGTACATGATAATTACGTAATGCCTTCATGAACATAAAAAACATTACGTAATTATCATTACGTAATTATCATGTACAAAGTGCATGATAATTACGTAATGATAATTACGTAATGTTTTCATGAACATAAAAAACATTATGTAATTATCATTACGTAATTATCATGTACAAAGGTCCTTCGCGTCCTTCGCACGTTTCTTTTACTTTGTAGAATAACCGCCCCATATATATATATAAAGATTTTCACAGAGGCGATAGGTCACAGTAGTAATGACACTAATCACGTACATAAGTTGCAAAATATTTCTATAAATTCTGCATTGTACAAGAGGCGCTCCTCATGTTAACCTCTTGCCTTGCACTGTCAAAAGCGGAGATTTTCTCGCCTGAGTGCAACTTGCTTCTAGGCGCATCTAAACGCTCCTCAGACACGCCTTTTTTAACTAAGCTCATGTTGACATGTACCAGACCCAAACCGACCAACTTTGCTACCCCTCAAACATCGTTTTTTTTTTAAATTAACTTTAAACTAAGCTCAAATTGACCCGTAAGTCCGTTACCAAACCCAAATCAACCGATCTTGGTACCCCTCAAACATGACTCGCCCAAAATCCAACAAATCGACTGGATCACCTGTAAATCCAAAATCATATTTCAAAACAGGTATTTTTAAGGAGCGACTCAACAAAGACAATGGTAAGTTCCAGTTTTCAATCTTCACAAAAAAACCAACCTCAGCAAACAAAATATATCAAGACAAGTCTAGAAAATTAAACAATAATATTATAGGATGAATTTTGAGGACAACAAATGACAAGTGTTGCAATGCTATGCCACGTTATGCGAAACTGTTGGTAAAAAGTCTTGTGAAATCAAAATGTTGTCTTTCGTGCATGATCCTTCTTTATCGAGGAACGCTGAGACCCATCTCTGGAGAAAGAAAAGGTCAGAAAATTCACAAGTCAAGATTAAACATGCATATTTGAGATGAATAGGATTAACATCAAGCATTTACCCCTCCCTGCATATGATATGATGCCAACAGAAGTGATGCGTGCTTTTAAAATAAAGAAACTTGTTATAGATCCATTATATGATCCAACAGACCAAAAATAAGATTCGGGCGTGTAGCATCTACACTGAATTTTTCTTTTATATAATTTACCATAGGGTTAAACGACTTAAACCTAGGATTGTCGATAGATTAGATGATGATCAAGATCTGTTCTATTAGATCCATTATATGATCCAACAGACCAAAAATAAGATTCACTACCCGTCACCACCAACTACTTTCACCACCGGCCACCCCTGCTGACACTGCCACTACTAAGTCATTTTGGTATTTAGTTCCTAATCCTGTCCGGGTTGGTTTTGAGAGTTTTTCGGGAATTTTGCCCAACAAATAACTAACTTTGAAAAACTACATCATCATCATCATACTCAGTCAATCCCACCGATAGCAAAAGCTAAGGTAGGGTCTGAGGAGGGTAAGATGTAGACAGCCTTACCTCTACCCCGTGGGAATAGAGAGGCTGCTTCCAGTGAGACCCCCGGCTCAATAGTGGTTTTGTACCAAGCCTTAGACAATAAGGCACATAACACTTATAGTATATCAAGTGGTCAATAGCAATAATGACAGCAGAAATTACAAGGTTTGTTGTCAATTAAAAATCATGTCAATCAGAATTGTGTAATCCAAGATACCGTCTTTCAAGATTCATACACAATGCAAATTTCGGTTGCACATGTGTGGTTGCAATTTTCTAGCCATGAAATGTTGGATGTTTATCCAAAACGCATGAAACTCGAGGAACAAGCTAAACACACATTGATAAGCTTCCTATTAAATTTTATATGATCTGGATAAGTATTGACGAGTAATGAAACATGGCTTAAAAATATAACTTGGAGTACATAGCTAAATATAGGATCTTTGCTGCTTTTCTTATTCTAATTGTTTTCTAGTTTCCATATGGTAAATGCCTATGTAGTCAAAAGCGTCTAAGGCGAAGGCGCAGCCAAAAGGCCTTGCAGCCATAAAGACGCTTTAACAAGGTTTCAGCCCGATTCGGTAAACTCCAATTTGAACAGGTCTGAACAGTTGATAGTGGTCTAGAACTAGCCCTAAAAAATAGCCTATTTATGTTGTAAGCCTGCTTAAATAAGCCCTCGTATTTTAAAGTGCGCCTAGCTGTTTCGACTACCTAGCTAAAAGTACTTTCCTACTTTTACACTTGTTGTATCCGTAATACGCCGTAACTCTTTATTGACAACTTTAGTGCCTTGCATCTATGATCTATCAATAACTACATTCCATCGAACCCTCAAACAACAGCCAACTCTAATCATAAACCCATGTCACAAAGAAACAAAACAAAACAAAACAAAGTGGTATGCTTACAGATAAACATAAGAGAGAAAATATCAAACTCCCGGATTTGCACTGGAAAGCATACCCTGAGACAAAGACCTCGACCCTTTCGAGTCAATCCCAAGACAAGACGTCAGCCGAGCAGACGACACCGCTGTATGTAACGGCAACAAAGATTGCACACAACCTGTTCGACGAAATGCCCTGCATTAAAAAACAGTTATATCTGCTTCACTTATAAACTGCAACTGACCCACTATTTTAACGTGTGTCAAACATAAAAACCCCTGATTTTTGGGGTATTCTAGATGGGTTTTGGGCATTTACAAGATTGCACACAACCCGACAAAATGCTCTGCAACAAAAAACAGTTATTGTTTGATTCAACTTATAAACTACAAGTCTACAGCTGACCCACTATTTTAAAGTGCGTAAAACATAAAAAGCACTGAAATCGGAGTTAAAAATGGGCTGTTTTAGATGGATTTCGGGGATTTAAAAGATTGAACACAACCTGTTCGACGAAATGCTCTGCAACAAAAAAAAAAGTTATTTTTTGCTTCAACTTATACACTGCAACTAACCCACAGTTTTAATGTGTGTAAAAGACAAAAAGCCCTGACATTTGGGTTATAAATTGGGTTATTTTATATTGCACACAACCTGTTTGGCGAAATGCCCTGCAAAAAATAACAGTTATTTTTTGCTTCAACTTATAAACTGCAACTGACCCACTATTTTAATGCGGTAAAAGATAAAAATCCCTGATTTTTGGGTTATAAATTGGGTTATTTTTTATGGGGTTTTGTGGGTTTACCTTGTTACAGTTGTTGGGGATGAACGAGGAGCTAGAGATGGGATTGAAGTGGGATTAGGAGATGGGGTTGTCATGGATTTGAAGATTGTGGAAGCTGGTCTTGATATTGAACGGTATCGAGACGCCATTGATGATATTATAGTCTGGATGTGGAGATTTTGTTTAGGGTTGTGAATGGAGGGAGATATAGGTCGAAGAAGGGTTAGGGAGAGTGTGTTGGCCTGTTAGGAAATGACGGTTGATGCCCTTTTTGCCTATGTCAACAAATTTAGGTCTCATTGCAACATAGTACCGAATCTCGACCCGGCCTGACCCGACACCATACCGGTACTAAATGATTTTTTTTACCAATTCGGTATCCACTTTTAGCGTTTTCAAGATCGATATAGTCATGTTTTCTTCTTTGTTTAGCCATGATTTTTTTTTTTCCGAATTTTGGTGTGCTCCCAAGTTATGGAGCTTTTTGATTGGCCTTGGATAAGAGGGACAGTGTTCCCATGCAACCCCGAGCTTCCCGATTCCATCATCTTGTTCCATATTGTGTGCCTTGCTTGTTATTGTAGCGTTTTTAGCTCAGATGGAGGAGAAAGGGATGGGATGCAACTATGCGGATAAGAGAATTGTGAATAGGTGTTTTTGAGCAAAAATGAATTATGTAACAGTGGGAGTACAGAGAGAATAGGAGTTTGTTAGTGGCGTTTTTTTTGTTGTATGAGAGACTACTCGAACAAGTGTCCACGTGGTGGCGTTTAGAGAGCTTACATTATGCATGCTCTAAGGATGAAGAAAATTTTGGTGATTGAGATAAGGTATTATCTTAGTTTTGACCACTACCACCATACATGACCACCATTGCCATCTTATACTGTCATCATCACCGTCATGACCACCACTAGGATCATCTATCGCCACTACACCAAGAATGTATACTGCCACCACCATGGTATATCACTACCACCATGGTATATCACTACTAGACAATGATTGTGCTATATTGCCATCATCAACACCATGGTCGTATATTGCCACTATGTAACGCCCTATATTTTGATATATCATATCAAAAATATTAATAAACAATATTTTTTTTTAAATTAAAATGACGCATTGTCATAGGTCCAATTTAATTCTTATGAAAATTGGACCAAAAGTTCAAAATCTGGATTGTAATGAAAATGTCACCAACATGCTTTAGCCGCATTTGATGTGGATAAGAGAATAACCCACAATAAAGTGTAGTCAGATGCAGCAATCCAAGGACGAGTGACAGGCGGCCTACAAAGTCTCCACCCATATAACAACAAACAAAGCCTTAAGTACCTAGTTGGCAAAACTAGCAACATTGGTTGGTATGTGATGTCAAATGTTACAAATAGTATCAGTGTCTCTATGCCTTTCAGGATTCTAAGACAAAGCTTCATCAAAGACGATGATGGGTCCCATGGTTGTTTTGGACACCTTAGAATAATCCCTTATCCACAAGGATGGTGGGCTGTTAAAAATACATTCACTTTTATAAACTTTTTATAAACTTTTATTTTTGATTTCTATAAAAATATTACTAACTTAAGGTGTTTGTGTGGTTTTTTATTTTGAGGTAAAAACATTTGATCGGGCTGGATTGATGATTAGCAGCAGCAGCCCACAGTTGATAATTATAGCAGGAGCCCAAGAAGACTGATCCAGCAGGAGATGGAGAGGCCCAGTAGAAGCCCAGCTCAGCTGAAGCCCATTCGTGTGATAAATTGGATTGCCACGTTGGCAATCCACGATCCTGATATTTCTACGGTCACGAACCTAGCTTTGTGTGTTTTCTCTATTTAGATCAATGGCTCTGGTTGCTTTGGTTGTGTTTGTTACCGAGCCTAATTGGCTGGCTATATAAGCCTTGCCTTGTGCTTCGTTACCAGTTTTTGCACGAGTCTTTTTCTTTTCCCTTTTGTTATTCTCTCTGGTTTCTAGGGTTAGATCAGATCATATGTAATGATCGTTGTTCTTGAGTCCTTGTTTGTTGAGATCATCTGTCAATGATCTCATAGTGAGAGTGAGGGTTATTGAGTCTGTAAAGATCATCTGTCAATGATCTTCTGAGTATTGTTAGGGTTTGATTGTGTAATATGCTCTTTGTTCTTTTGTGTCTTTATCTTTCCAGTAATAAAAGAAGTCAGTTCTTGTTTTGTTTACCATATTTTGACATGGTATCAGAGCCCTAAGGCTCAGATCCGTTCGTCTTCCGCTCATTTGTTGGGGTTCTTGAGCTGTGCTTGAGGTTTTGGGGTTGATCTTCTTCAGATCGTGTGGATTTCATTGGAAAGAAGTTTATTCATTCACATGACCTAGATCTGAAGTTCATCATCAGATCTAGGGTTTGAAGCTAATCTGGAAAAAGGATTTGCCTCGGATTTCTCTAGAAGCTTATTTTCTGCTCTCTGACTCGTAACCCTAAGTGAAGGTTACGAGTTACGAGTTTTATTTGGCGAAACCCTAACTTGGGTCCTTCTGGTGAGATTGTTCCATAACTCTTGTTGTTTAAAATTGTTGAGTCTAGGAGCACCGACCGGGTTAGGGGGACCGGTGTTGGCTCATCTACTTGTGTGTCTTGTGTTAAGATTGTATAATCAGTCATTTGGGAGTACTTTTGTGTGCATAGGTAGATACAAACTCCCCTGTTAAGACATGTCCAAGCACCCTTGAGTGATGAACTTGGAATCTTGACACTGACAGGGTTTCGTTTGTTGCATACTTGGGTATTCTTTCATTTGGTTGACTTATACTTGGTCTTAACTCTTGCTTGCTTAATTGATTGTGTGTTTTTGTGCTTGTTGTCAATATGTCTGATATTGAAAATGATGATAATGTGAATAGCAGTAGTTTCAGTGAAGGTAGAGAGAGACTTGGAGGAGTCACTTTAATTAGTAAACTCGATTCAAGTGATCCTCTCTATCTTCATGCTAGTGACTCTGCTAATCTCACTATCATTAGTGTTAAGCTTAAGGGCACTGAAAATTACACTATTTGGTCTAATGCCATGATCCTTGCTCTACAAGTTAAGAATAAGTTAGGATTTATTAATGGAGAGTGTGTTAGGTCTGTTGATGATCCTGTGTTGGGTAAACAATGGGATCGATGTAACTCTGTTGTGCTAACTTGGATTCTTAATTCAATATCTGAAGAGTTGTATATGGGTCAGGTTTATTCAAAACTTGCTTCTGATGTTTGGAAAGACTTAAAAGATACATACAATAAAATAGATGGGTCTGTCATATTTGATACATATCAGAAAATTAATCATTTTAATCAAAGTGGTATGACAGTTGCTGAATATTATCATAAGTTGCATATTATGTGGCAATATATTGATCAAATTTTGCATATTCCTGCATGTACTTGTGATGCATCTAAGCAGTTTAATGACTTCAGTCACTTAATAAAGCTAATGCAGTTCTTGATGGGGTTGGATAATGTGTATAGTGTTGTTAGAACTAACTTGTTGATAAGGGATCATTTACCTACAGTAAAGGAGGCCTTTGCTATTGTGTCAAGAGAGGAGTCACACAGGAACTCTAGTATTACTGTGGCTAAAGATCAGGGTCCTACTATGGGTTTTTTTTTTGCTAAAACTAATCAAAACATAGACACTAAGAAGAAGAATGCTAGAATTAGTAATCAAAATCCTAATGTTAAGTGTTCTCATTGTGATAAAGTGGGACACACTGTGGACAAGTGTTTTGAAATAATAGGATACCCTCCTTGGATGAAAAACAAGGCTGGTTTTAAAAGAAATGTAACAAGTAATAATGTTACTTGTGGTACTCCTCTTGACACTGTTAATAAGAGTTCTGTTAGTACTTTGACCACTGATCAGGTGTCTCAGTTGTTAAGTTTGCTGAACAAGAAGAATGAAGAAGGTACAACTAGCTGCAACTCTGCAGGTAGGTCATGTAACTTATTTTGTTCAGCTAGTAACTCTAAACCTGTATTTTCTTTCTCCAATGTGCATTCTTTGTTTAGAAAATTAGGCTGGATAACTGATTCTGGTGCTAATCAGCACATGGTTATGAGTGCTGATTATGTGATAAATAAAATCAATGTTAGTGACTTAAATATTAAAGTTAATCATCCTAATGGGACTAGTGCTAAAGTAACTGATATAGGGGATGTCAAATTAACTAATGAAGTCACATTATATGATGTGTTTGTTGTACCAAATTATTGTGTGAACTTAATTTCTGTTCATAAACTTGCTAAAGATAGCAAGCTAGATGTCCTGTTTAATGAATCCAATTGTTATATACAGGATTCTTTAACCAAGAAAGTCTTGGTGACTGGTAGTCAAGTAGATGGTTTGTATTTCTGTGGTGAGTCTTCTATGTTTTCTGGAATATGTTGTAATAGTTTTGAAATGACAAACTTGTGGCATGCTAGACTTGGTCATCCTTCAAACATAGTTCTTAAAGTTCTTAAAAATGATATTAAAGTTAATGTTTTAAAAAATGACAGTCATGAACCATGTGATGTGTGTCATAGGTCTAAACAACATAGAGAACCTTTCCCACTTAGTGAGCATAAAACAACCTGTCTTGGTGATCTTGTTCACCTAGATGTTTGGGGTCCATATAGGGTAAAAAGTAAAGAAGGTTTTAAATATTTCTTGACCATTGTTGATGATTATACTAGGTCTGTTTGGGTGTACCTAATGAGGTTCAAGGATGAAGTCTTTGATAATATAGTACATTTTTTGGCTGTTGTCAAGAATCAGTTTAAAACAAATGTTAAAGTATTTAGAAGTGACAATGGTACTGAATTTGTTAACTCTAAAATGAAAGATTTAGTTAATAAAAATGGTATTATACATCAGACTTCATGTGCATATACACCCCAACAAAATGGCATAGTAGAAAGGAAACATAGGCATTTGTTGAATGTTGCTAGAGCTTTGATGTTTCAAAGCAATTTACCTTTAATTTTTTGGTCTGAATGCATTCTTACTACTGTTTACCTTATTAACAGGACTCCATCTTCTGTGTTAAATGGTAGGTCACCTTATGAGGTCATGTATGGTTTTAAGTCCTCTTATGAAAAACTTAGGGTCTTTGGTTGCTTGTGTTATTGTACTGTTTTAAACAACTCTGATAAATTTAATGTTCATGCTAACAAATGTGTTTTGATTGGGTATTCTAATGAAAAAAAAGGTTATAAACTTTGGAATTTGGATTCAAAACAGATTATTTTGTCTAGAGATGTAAGGTTTTATGAGTCTATTTTTCCATTTAAAGAACCTAAAGTTTTAAAAGAAACTAATCCATTTGATTATCAAAACATAGATCAATTAAATTTTTTTGATTTGTTTGAAACAACTAACAACACAAGTAATATTGATCCTGATGGTCTCGATGATGAAAGGAAGGCTGAACAAAAACCTGATCGCCATGGGTCTTGGCAACCGGTTGAAAACCTGGGTACTGATCTAGGTACGGCTGATACTCAGCAACCAGTCAGTCTAGGTAACAACAGAGGTGGGGCTGAGGATGGAAGGTCAGGAAATGATGAGTTAAACAACTCTGAGGGACATCCATCATCAGCTGATCAATCTACTGTTGTTAGAAGGCCTGCTAGGAATACTAACTTTCCTAGAAGGTTTAGTGATTATATTGTAGAAGGAAAGGTTAAGTATGGTCTTGAAAAGGTTGTAAATTATTCACATCTATCTGTGGACAACTTGTGTTTCACCTCTATGTTAAACAAAAGCAGTGAACCCAATTTTTATTATGAAGCTTGTAAAGATAAAAACTGGGTAACTGCTATGAATGATGAGATAGAGGCTTTAAACAGAAATAATACATGGGATATTGTTGAATTACCCAAAGATAGGAAAGCTATAGGATGTAAATGGATTTATAAAATAAAGTATAAGTCAAATGGTGAAATTGATAGGTATAAAGCTAGACTTGTAGCAAAAGGGTATAGTCAAAGTGAAGGGTTGGATTTTGATGAAACCTTCTCACCCGTGGTTAAGATGATCACCATTCGATGTGTTTTAACCATTGCTATACAGAATAGTTGGTCTATCTATCAATTAGACATCAATAATGCTTTCTTATATGGGGATTTATTTGAGGATGTTTACATGAAATTACCCGAAGGGTATTTCTCTAAAGATGATAATAGAGTTTGTAAACTAAAAAAGTCTTTGTATGGACTCAAACAAGCTCCTAGGATGTGAAACACTAAGTTAGTTAGTAACCTGTTTGAACTTGGATTTGTTCAAAGTAAGTGTGATCATTCCATGTTTGTGATGTCTTCTAAAGACATTTTTTGTGTGCTACTTGTTTATGTTGATGACATAATACTGACTGGGAACAGTTCTGAATTTATAGATTATGTCAAAACATTTTTTAAAACCAAGTTTTTGATTAAAGTTTTAGGTTCCTTAAAGTATTTTTTAGGTATAGAAGTGTTAAAAACAGATAGTGGGATTTGTTTAAGTCAAAGAAAATATTGCATTGAATTGTTGGCCGAGTATGGAATGACCGGTTGTAAACCTGTGAAGTGTCCTATAGAACCTAACCATGTGATCACTAACTTGTGTAAACAAGAATGTGAACCATTGGTGGACATTACCGGGTACCAACGGCTTGTAGGTAAACTTATTTACCTTTCTCACACTCGGCCAGACATCACCTATTCGGTGCATGTGTTAAGCCAATTCATGCACAAACCCACTAAGACACACTTCTTAATTGCCATAAGTGTACTAAGGTATCTAAAACTTGCTCCGGGTAAAGGAATACATATTGCCAAAAGCTCTGATCTTAGTCTTTGTGGCTATGCTGATTCAGACTGGGCAAAATGTGTTGAAACCCGGAAATCAGTTACTCGATACTGTATTTTTTTAGGGAATTCACTTATAGCTTGGAAAAGTAAAAAACAGTCTACCATTGCACGGTCTACAGCAGAAGCTGAGTACCGATCATTGTGTACTGCGACATGTGAAATTATATGGCTGATTAATTTGCTAAATGAGCTTGATATTAAGGTCAGTCTTCCTGTTAAACTATATGGTGACAATTCTGCTGCATTGGCAATTGCAGCAAATCCGGTTTTTTTACGACAAAACTAAACACTTTGAAATCGATTTATATTTTTTAAGAGATCAAATAAGTAAAGGGTTTATCCAAACAAAAAAGGTTCAAACTGAGCCTAATTGGCTGGCTATATAAGCCTTGCCTCGTGCTTCGTTACCAGTTTTTGCACGAGTCTCTTTCTTTTCCCTTTTGTTATTCTCTCTGGTTTCTAGGGTTAGATCAGATCATCTGTTAATGATCGTTGTTCTTGAGTCCTTGTTTGTTGAGATCATCTGTCAATGATCTCATAGTGAGAGTGAGGGTTATTGAGTCTGTAAAGATCATCTGTCAATGATCTTCTGAGTATTGTTAGGGTTTGATTGTGTAATCTGCTCTTTGTTCTTTTGTGTCTTTATCTTTCTAGTAATAAAAGAAGTCAGTTCTTGTTTTGTTTACCATATTTTGACATGGGCAAACTTCATTGAGAACGAACAATCCATAGGATGGTTTATTGTAACAACTATTAAAAATGTTGGTTCATAATTAGAAATGTCACATACCAAATACCATCAACGCGTGTTGCTTTCATTGACTCGGGACCAAAAACTTCACAATTAAACATCCTAGACTAGTGTAATTCAATAATTTGTAACATTCTACGAAGTCTCCATACAATAAAAACAAATTAGTGAACTTATACTTTGTAATACATAGAAACAATTTGCGTGCTGGCGTCTGTGGCGAGCTAGGAATGAAAAGGTGTTCGATAGTATAGAGCCGAATGTGACGAAGATGATGGCGGATATCAAATCTTTGGGTTTCCTTTGGTACAAATATAGGTTCAAAAAGGGGGATGTGGATTGGGATAGATGGTGTGTTTTCGATGTAACATGATTTGATTTTGGTTTTGTTGTGGTTTTCGGCTTCTTTCTCCATCTTGGTGATAGTTGCCGGTTTTGGTGGTTTTAATGAAGTTCATTTTTAAAAAAAAAAAAAAAAGAAAAAAAGAAACAATTTTTTCAATACTAAAAGTGCATGTGTACTTTTTTTTTTCTGTACATAAAATAGAAAATTTAATTTTAATCCATTTCATTGACAGTTGACACCTACAAATAATAACTAACTTACAAGTTACAAGTTGACTTCCCTTGTTAACAACCTCAAATCCATTTCCATACAAAACCACCTTAACATTCCCATCTTTTCCGCCACATTCCCCTCCATATTCCTTCCTTCAAAACGTAACCAAAAAATTCATCCAAATTCTTTAATAATTTACCCATAAATCTAGCAAATCAATTTCTTCAACCTCAACAAGTCATACAAATGTTTAATATATTTTCCATAAATGTTGCAAATTACACACTAAATTTAGCAACTCATTTTAATTTACATTAACATGTCTCAAAACAATTTATCAATCCACACTAAACACACCTTCCCTATATATAAGTAGTACATAAGTTCAACATATATTTGTACTATTTGTACACCTTAAAATGCAACAATCTCCCATTTTACATCCACCACAACACATCAGCATCCGCCTCCTGCACCGCTCCAACGCCTCATTCTTTATCCTTGGCACCACCGGCAACGTCTACACCGTCACTCTCACCACCAAACCCACATGCACGTGCCCCGACCCAACCATACCATGCAAACACATTCATTTTCTCTACGTTAATGTCCTCTCGGTCCCCTTCAACGACCCTTGTCTACGTCGTAGTACTCTTCGCCCATGCCAACTCACACGCCTCCTCTCCGCTAGAGTCTCTAGCGAAGCGGTTGCCAATGTACCAATTCGACGACGGTTCCTAGAGTTGTACCGTCGTTGGAACAATGGCAAGTTGAATGTGCATGTTGAGGAGGGTTCAACGTGTCCGGTTTGTTTGGAGGAGTTAGGGGCGAGTGGTCGAAGAGTGGTGGCGTGTGGCACGTGTAAGAATCCGATTCATGTGGTGTGCTTGACGGCATGGAAGAGTAAAAGGTCGAGGACTTGTGTGGTTTGTAGAGCAAGGTGGAGAGAAATGAGACAAGAAGACAAGTATCTTAACCTTTCATCGTATGTTGGTGAAGCTTTAGATGACAACATGGTTAAGAATGTTATTGTGGGGATTAATGTTAATTAGTTGTGTTTGGTTTGATGTTCATAGCAATGTCTTAAGTTCTATGATATAATTAAGGTGAAAAATATTAGTTTCGTATCATCATTAATTCTATTTTTGTCATCACTGATCGACTAGTTTAAAACAACAAAACAATTATTCAGAATGAACCAATCATAAATCTTAGTGACTTGGTGATATACTATACTATATTGTTTTTATTGGTTAACTTATGAACTTAAAGAAACGTCCATTTTATTGATTGCAATGGAAATGGAATTCACGTGAGAACTATAATTTGATTTGGAATTTAGATATGTCCGTTTGATAAAATAGAATGAAATCTCGATGGAATTGAAATGTGGATTCTCTTCCTTATATTGTTGTTCAATTACAATTCATTCTTTTGTTGTAACGAACAACAAAAGAAGTCAAATATACATCCCAATTCCGTCCGAATTCCATAAAACGAATGATACCTAAGTTTTGTAAACCATTAAATTGAGTGAAAATTTTGAAAGCATGTAGGTGGTAGCTATACGGTGATTCGAACAACGGTACAACTCCAGGAACCGTCGTCGAATTCGTACATTGGCAAATATACATCCCAATTCCATCCGAATTCGAGACTTCTATTTCTTGTGATTCTTCCTCTTCAATTTCTCACTCATATACTTGATTACCATTTTTTATCGTAACACTCCATTCCATCCTTTCATCAATTGTGCCATGGAGTGGAGAATGAGGAATACAAATCCGGGTTGTGGATGTGAGGAAACTCCCTCATCCTCCTCACTAGTGTAATCACTAGGTTAAAGAAAGGACCCTTCACCTTGTTTCTTGGCTCAATATATTCAAATCATCTCAAGTTCTTGAGGGTCAGAATGTTGTGTAATGAAGAGAAAGCGACATTGAGTTTGGTATTCTTATTGAGGTGGTATAACATGCATGCTATATGTTAGCATAATTGCCATTTTTTTTGCAATAAATGTTATAACTAACCATTTAATTTGTTCCATATTTTAGTGTAGTTAGGGTACGTTTGGTAGCCTATTAATGAGACTCTAAACCATTCAGCTCTGAATGGTTTAGCATTCAGATTGTCTGTTTCAATCTAAAAAATGTATTGAATGGAATGATTAAGAGCTAAACCATTCAGACTTGGTGCATAGCTGAACCATTCAGTACTTAATCATTCAGAGTCTCTTAACCATTCAGACTTCTTAATGATTTAATACCTAATCAACCAAACAGCCTCTTCAACCATAAATTAATTTTGATAGTTTTAAACATTACAATATTAGTGTATATAATTGCAACATATTCAAGCATGTAAGAAAGAATAACAAAGCGACATTAGTTATTTTTTACATCAAATACTACCTAACTTTGCATCATACACATGGGTTGTAGTGTCTTAATTGACAAACTTTAGATAGTAACATTAAACAAAAAATTATAAAAGATGAAAGTATAAAGGATTAAAGTTGAAATTAGAAAAGTGTGAGGTTATAAATGAAAAGTGTTTATGACAAATTTGTAAAAGATAAAAAGCACAAGGCTAAAAGTAAAAAAAAAAAATAGTCACAAAGCACAATGTGTGTGTATATATATATTTATATTTTAATCTGACTTAATTCATACAATTTATCTCATTGAACAATAAACTAATTGCTGAAAACCTAAAGGGCTTGTAGTCTTTTTTGAACATCAAACTCTCACATAAATACTATCAAATCTTGCACTTGCAACTTGGAAAGATTTGGATTCGCATAAGACACTAGACCACTAGCGGTACTAGTACTGCTGTGTGTAGAAAATGTATCACTTCTAATTTGATTGAAGGCTCAAGTCTCATTGCAAACATACGTGTAGATTTATAATTGTTATTAGTGGGTGTGTGTTAGTCGTTAAAAAAATCTCAAAATAGTAAGGGTGCTCGGGGCGCTACCGCCAGATCACCTAATCACCCTATGACACCTCTTCTCCCTATTTGAACCTCTTGTAACCTAAATCCACTTGCGACGATGTTCTCATGTACCTGCTCCACTTGCGTTGTTGAAGAAACACCGATCTAATAATCAAATATAACAACGATAATGTACTAATAATGCGAAGGACGAGCTTTATATATTTATCAGGACAAAATACAAGACACTGTTATACGATTATTACAGAGTTTCGACTATAATCTATCTCTCACAGCTTGCTATATGAATTCTTTATAATCGTATTCGATCCCTTCTTCTGGTGACGAAGGGAGGTATTTATAGGCTTCTCAAGTGGCCTATGATTGGCTGTGAGGAGAATGGCAGCTGTCTTGTACGATTGTGGCCATTGTCATTTCCTGTGTTGTCCTCCTTTGATTGGTCCACGTGTCCTGACATCGTCCTTTTTGTCCTTTCTCGTACCTCGTACTGGCAGGTGATCATGGAGCAGGGTATTTGGGCCTCTGATTGGCTGTTGGCTCTGCTCCTGTCGGATGACACCTGTCCTTTTTGCAGTCGCATGCGCTGTCTTCTAGAATGCCACGTCACACTGCTGTGTTGACATGTATGCGGGCTTCTTTCCTGCGCATGCGCGGGTACATATCTCTTCAAGTCCCCCTAGTCCAGTGTGTTGTATGCGTAGCGTGCGAGACGCTGGACTCAGCTTATTGGTGGAGTCTGTGCGAGGTGTTTCTTGCGCGTTGATTAGGCGGGTGGAGCTCCTGCGCGATGCTTGTGCAAGTGGAGGAGGTGCGGACGTCTCGTAATTAATGTGCACGTCAGTTTTGTCAGTCCGCGTGTGCGACACGACAGGTTGGTAGCCGAAAAGTCTCTAACAGTTGTACAATGTCAGAGACGTGGTGGGTCCCGGCGGCCTGTTCGAGTCGCTTTTTCTCTTTCTTGCTGTGACGTGTCGTTCGCTGGTTGGTGGGCTTTTCGAATTCGAAAACCGTCGTGCCACGTGTCTTCCACGTGTGGTTTCCCTATTTAAACCCTCTCTCTTCTCTAATCTTTTCACTTTCCTCATAATTTATTCTCAAATCTTCCGGTTTTCCTCTCTTGCGATTTCCTTTTCCTTTATGGTTCAAAGAAGAAGCCGCCCCATGCTGGGGAGGTGACAGCAGTTTGGGGTAAAGGGGAGTTTAAGAAGTTCAGGAAGGGAGTTGGGTTCCCTTCTTCATATGGGGTGGAGGCTCCTGCTCCGGATAAAACTATATTGGAGCCTCCTGTTGGGAAGGTGGGATTATATGCTTGCTACTTCCGAGATTGCAACTTTAGGGTTCCGATTACCCAGTTTCTCGGTACCTTTATTCGGGCGATTGGTGTGCATATTAACCATATCCATCCTGGTCTGATGTCCAGGCTGATGTTCTTCGAGTTTTGTTGCCGTGCCAACAAGATTGAGCCTTTGGTGAACATGTTTCTGGTCTTTTATAGTTTAAGCTTTGTGGAGAGCTGGCTCTCATGTAGGCCGCGCCCTGGGGTCTCTGCCTGCGCTGGGGCCGGGGTGAAGAGTTTCCGGGAGTGGAAACCTAAGTTCTTCTGGATCAATCAGGGAGTTATTCCTATTGAGATGGGTAGGTTAGACCCAGCGGAAGGATTGGGCAAGATGGAGCTGATTCAGTATAAGGATCAGGCGTGGTACAACACCTTGACCAGCCATCCTGTTGACTTATGCGAGATCCCTGAGACCGGTCTTGTGATGGCGGGGATGAGCATAAAGTATGATGTGGAGGATCGCAATCCACACCTGACTGAAGATGGCAAAGGTCAGTAGTTGATTGCTTTTTCCCTCTGCGCCCGCGCGGGGTTTATTGTTTTGTTGTTGATTTATTTATTTCTGTATGCGTTGTTGTTTGCAGATGTAGATTGCCTTTATAGCATGCTGTTAGGCGGGGACAACATGGGATTTGCTTTTAAGAAGCTGGCGGACAACGAGCTTTACATTTTGGAGAAAGCGTGGGACACACTCGTCCGTCCCAAATTAGATGGTGTGTCGCAGGAGGCTGTGACCTCGCAGCCACTCATTACTGAAGCAGGTGAGTCCCTGCCACCTTATGAGAATCCTTCGCCCGTCAACATGTTTGTGCGGACGGGCTTACCCTTACTTGTGATATCTAGTGATGAGTCTTCTGACTCGTCTTTGCTTTCGCCGGTTACGTCGTCTACAGGGAGGCGAGACGCGCAGCAATCGCCTGCGCGCGCTGATGACGATAGCGAGGAGACTGAGGAAGATGACTCCCTTGTGCGTCGCATCTTGAATCCGCGGGCGGATGTGACCAGAGGTGAAGACTATTTTTTTGTTTTAAACCACGAAGTGGTTAACAGATATTTTGAAAATTATCAGCCTTTTGAACGAATCTACGTTGAACTTTCAGATGCGTTCGTGCAAGGGGAGTCTGTGTTGAAGCTGACTGAAGAGGTCCAGGGCGCGATGTTGACGAAACCTGTCACCGCGGGGCCATCCGAGGGTGGACCCGTTCTTGCCAACGCGCCCCGTCAGAAGAAACGGTCTAGGCGGTCAGGTAAAGAGAAGAAGGCCAGCGGGGAGTTGACGTCGCCTGCTGAAAAAAGAGTGAAGTTGGACACTCTTGTCCAGTCTGCGGAGGAAGATCTGTTGGGTAAGTTTGCTAGTTTCCTTCTTATTGACTGGTGGCCTTGTGTTTTTTTTTTTTTTTTTTCAAATAAAGTTTGACTTTTTCCTTCTTATTGACTGGTGGCCTTGTGTTTTTTGCAGCTTCGCTGTTGCGCACCACTGCGCCCGAGGATGTGTCAACTGCTCCTATCAACAAGGAGTTTGATGTTGGGCCCATCAGGCCAACGTCTCCTGGTGAGCGGGTTGAGGAACCTGTGCATACTGATGCACAGGACAATTGTTTGGTCACCTCTTTACTGGTAGATCAGTCGTCGCCTCTTCGCCAGCCTTCCCCTGTGCAGGGGTCAACGCCACCACGTTTGCCTACGCCTCCGCGGTCGCCGACGCCTGTGCAACTCCCTACTCCTCCGCAGAATGATCCGGAGGATAATGAGGGGAGAGTGTCGCCGCCGGATGTCAGCGAGGGATATGGCCATGGCGTCGACATGACCGTTGATGACGACGACGAGAACGAGAAACGGGTGACGACAGAGCCGAAGCCCAGTTCTTCAAGTGCGCACCCAGTTGGGGGCGGTGAGTCGTCCAGTGGCATATTTGTGCCTAACTGGACGTTGACGCCGGCTGCCCGTTTCTTAAGTGTGGATGAGTGTCGCCAGTTCTTGGCGAATGTTATTCCTCCTGGTGAGCGTGAGCACCAGGCTACGCGTCCGCGTGGGGACCTCATGGATGACCACATTCTAAGTGTGGCCAACATGTTGTCCACTTCTGCTGAGATAGTGCGGGAGTGGGGGTCCATGGCGCACGACCGTCACAAGTTTCATCAAGACTTGCAGCGTGTGACGGAAGAGCGCGACCGCATGCACGCAGAGCTGAAGCGTGTTAAGTGGGACGCCGTTACATTCCGTGAGGAGCGTGACAAACTTCGTGAGCACATCTCTGAGAGAGAAGAGCAATGGAGGGTTGCTTGTGCGAAAGAAAATGCGAAGATGGAGGCGTCCAAGAAGCGCATCAGCGAGGTTGAAGCTCAGAGGGAGGAGTTGTATAAAGAATTGGACGTGAAGGGGCGGCTGGTGCAACAGCATAAAGATAAACTGATTGAGGCCCGCGAGCTCTTCAAGGAGAAGGACAAGGAAATCACCGAGCTGCGCGAGGCGCATGACGGGTTAGACAAGGAAAACTTGTCCCTTCACCGGAAAATTCTTGAGCTGGAGGGGCAACTGCTTGACGCCCAGAATGAGAAGGACGTGGCGGAGGAGGATCGCGCCTGGGTGCTTGGTTGTTGCGTCCCTGAGGTATGTGCCCCTCTTTGCATTTATGCCTTCTCGCTATTTTTATGTTTGCGTGTACTGAATTTGTTTCTTGAATATCTTGCAGGTTGCCCATCATGTGAAGAACTGTGCGCAGACGCGCCAGGCTGTGGCTGCGGTGAATGTTGCCGCGAAGCTCGTGGGTCGCAAAGCTGGTTTTATTGAAGGGTATCAGCACGCGCAGGATGGGAAGTCTTTAGACCAATTCCCTTTGTATAAACAGGACTTGGACGCCGTGTTCGCTAAGAAGGCCGCCGAGTTTGACGAGCTAAAGTATGAGCTGGTTGACTTTGTCGTAGGTCACCGTGACCGGCCGAGCTGCTTTGAGCTCAAGGAGTCATTTGACAAGGCGGGCCTGGTGCATACGCGTCATGAATATGCCAAGTTGAAGGCGGTTGATTTGGCGGCTGAGAACCAAGCGGAGGGCGATGAGCGATTGAGCCTGTCTGGGTCAGATGACGATGATTTCAGTGATACGTCTTCAATGTCCAAGAAGTGAAGCTGGATGTCGCTTCTTTATTTTAATCTTGTTTGCATTTGTAACTCCACTTTTGACCTGTTTAATCAATATGAATGTTTTTACTCTTGTAAGTATTTTTGTACATATTGATTTCGTCAATGGCAGTTTAATTGATTCCCGCTTTGTGTTAATGTTCGTATGTCTTATCAAGGCTTTATAGTTTTACTCTGCGCGTGACATCTTTATCCATGCGTCTGCGCAGGAATTTAATGAAGTTGCAAATTAATAGTGCGACTTCAGATTAGACATAGGATTTTGAACATATCATGTTTAATCCTGTGCGGTGTATCTTAACTATACGACCGCGCAGTATTGTAGGGGAATCACAAATTAGTAGTGCATGTTCAATTTACGACATTGTATCTTAGACATGCAATGTGTAAACTTGCGCGGTGTATCTTAACCATACAGCTGCGCAGCAGTCTTAGGGAAGTTGCAAATTAATAGTGTAACTTCGTTTTATGACTTTGCATCTTACCCGTACAATGTTTAGGGTGCGCGTTACATCTTAACCATGCAACGCGCATTTTTAAGGAAATTGCAGATTTTCTCACTGCAATTTCTAAGTTTATGACATTGTATCTTAACCATACAATGTTTAGGGTGCGCGTTGCATCTTAACCATGCAACGCGCATTTTTAGGGAAATTGCAGATTTTCTCAATGCAATTTCTAAGTTTAGGACATTGTATCTTAACCATACAATGTTTAGGGTGCGCGTTGCATCTTAACCATGCAACGCGCATTTTTAAGGAAATTGCAGATTTTCTCAATGCAATTTCTAAGTTTAGGACATTGTATCTTAACCATACAATGTTTAGGGTGCGCGTTGCATCTTAACCATGCAACGCGCATTTTTAGGGAAATTGCAGATTTTCTCAATGCAATTTCTAAGTTTAGGACATTGTATCTTAACCATACAATGTTTAGGGTGCGCGTTGCATCTTAACCATGCAACGCGCATTTTTAAGGAAATTGCAGATTTTCTCAATGCAATTTCTAAGTTTAGGACATTGTATCTTAACCATACAATGTTTAGGGTGCGCGTTGCATCTTAACCATGCAACGCGCATTTTTAGGGAAATTGCAGATTTTCTCAATGCAATTTCTAAGTTTAGGACATTGTATCTTAACCATACAATGTTTAGGGTGCGCGTTGCATCTTAACCATGCAACGCGCATTTTTAGGGAAATTGCAGATTTTCTCAATGCAATTTCTAAGTTTATGAGAGCAAGCGCATGTAAAGTAAAGGAACTGCTATTTTTCATTTCGTTTAAACGGCGCAGTGGCCTTTGTTACATTGTGGTTTGGAATTACATATAACATTTTCTTAATTGTGCCGCGTTCCATGTTCGGGGAACCGGTTTTTCTTCTAACGTTGATAGCTTGTAGGCTCCTTTACCAAGGACTTCTTGTATGCGGTATGGTCCTTCCCAAGTTGGGGTTAACTTTCCTTTGGGGAGGGCGCCGCTGGCCTCATTGTTCCTCAAGACAAAATCTCCGGCTCTGAACGTTTGGGGTTTGACTTTCGCATTGTAATAGCGCTCGAGCTGTTGCTTGTAATTTGCCTCTCTTATTGCTGCTTCATCGTGGCGTATTTCTGCTAGGTTAAGGTTTGTGCGTAGCTCTCGATCGTTATCTGTTGTGGTTGCTGAAAGGACTCTTGGGGATGGGCATCCAATCTCCGCAGGTATCATGGCTTCAGAGCCGTATGTGAGGCTGAACGGGGTTTCACCGGTGCTCGTTTTGGTTAGTGTGCGATTGGCCCATAGCACGCTCGGTAATTCCTCTGCCCAAGCCTTTCCTTTTGTTCCCAACCTGGATTTGATGCCTTCCACGATGCTGCGGTTTGCACGTTCGACCTGGCCGTTGCCTTGCGGGTGCGCGACCGAGGTGAAGATTGGTTGGATGTGCAAGTCCGCGTACCATTTCAGCAACCCCTTGTCCGCAAATTGAGTCCCATTGTCCGTGACGATTGACATGGGCAGCCCAAAGCGGCAAATGATGAATTCCCAAATGAACTTCTTCACATGGTTAGCCGTGATTTCAGCTAGCGGCTTGGCTTCGACCCATTTGGTGAAGTAGTCAATGGCGACTATGAGGAATTTCCTTTTGCCTGTCGTCATTGGGAATGGTCCCACCAGATCGATCGCCCATTTCTGGAATGGCCATGCTGAAGTCACTGGGATGAGCTCGTTCTTAGGACGCAGGGTGTTGGGGGCGTGGCGCTGGCATGAGTCGCATTTGCGGATGATTTTCAAGGCATCTAAGTGCATGCCTGGCCAATAGTATCCCGCGTTCATAATCTTTGCGACCACCATGCGTGGCCCCGCGTGTATCCCACATATCCCTTCATGTATCTCCCGCACCAAATAGTCCGCGTCAACTGCATCCACGCACCGCAGCAATGGCCCTAGATATGACTTCCGATAGAGCACTCCGTCTTGGACTTGGTACTGGAGGGCTTTGTGCTGTATCTTTCTGGCCTCGGCGCGTTGTTCGGGCAGGGCGCCGGTGGTCAGATAGGATGTTATCGGAGTCATCCAGCTGTCAGCACCCGTTTGGATGACGTTGACCTCCTTGGGTGGCACAGACGGTTCGCTTAGCGTTTCGATTCGGACCTCTTTTGCTAGATGGCTGAAGGTTGTAGAGGCCATTTTGCTTAGAGCGTCCGCCGGCTTGTTTTGACTGCGTTTGATGTGGTCGATGGTGCAGCTGGGGAAGGTAGCCATGAGCTCTTTGGCGCGCTGGAGATATATAATCATTGAGGGCTCTTTTGCCTCATATTTCCCACTGATCTGACCGGCGACCAACATTGAGTCGACATGCGCGAAGATGTGCTTGGCGCCCAGCTTGTGCGCGATGCGTAGTCCAGCGAGGAATGCCTCATATTCAGCCTCATTGTTGGTGGCTTTGAATTCGAGCCTTATTGCGTAAGTGAATTCTGCTCCCTCTGGACTAACCAAGCGTATCCCCGCGCCGACGCCATCTTCGTTTGAGGCCCCATCTGTGTAGAGGTTCCAGATGGCCTTTTCATCGTCCGATGGCTGCGGGTCTTGTTCAGCTTTGCATTCTTCGATTTTTTCTTTTGGTACCTCCGCTATGAAGTCAGCTAGTACTTGTCCTTTGATTGCCGGGCGCGTCTTGTAGTAGATGGTGTGTTCACCCAGCTCAATTGCCCACTTTGCTAATCTCCCAGAAACTTCTGGCTTCGATAGGACATTATTTAGCTTGTAATCGCTCAGCACGTTGATGGGGTGGCCTTGGAAGTAGCGGCGCAGCCTTCTTGATGCGTGAACGAGGGCTAAAACTAGCTTCTCTATGGTGGTGCATCTGGATTCTGCGTCTGTTAGCACTCTGCTGACGTAGTAAATAGGCGTTTGGACCAGCTTTCTGTCTACCATCAGTACTGCGCTCACCGCCTGCTCTGTGGCGCAAAGATACATCGTTAAGAGCTCCCTAGGGAGTGGAGCGGTGAGCGTTGGTAAGTCCATCAAGCATTCTTTCATCTCTTGAAAGGCCTTTTCTGCCTCCGTCGTCCATTTAAAATGGTTCTTTTTCCACATAGACTTCTAGGTTTCTCCCGATCTGCTTGGCGAATGCGCGGTCCATCAGTCGTTGATACGTGGCCCCGGCGTTTTTTAGGCCAAATGGCATCTTTGTGTAGCAGAAAACTCCCTTATCTGTGCGGAAGGCAGTTTTGTCTTCATCTTCAAGTGCCATCTGGATTTGGTGGTAGCCTTTGTAGGCGTCCAGAAAGCACTTGAAGCGGAATGGGGCTAGAGAGTCTATCTTCAAATCAATTTCTGGCAGAGGGTAGCAATCTTTCGGGCATGCTTTGTTGAGGTCGGTGTAGTCGACACACATCCTCCACCCACCATTGCTTTTCTTTACCATCACCGGGTTAGCAACCCAGGTCTGGTATCTTGTTTCCCTCAAGATTCCTGCTTTCAACAGTTCTCCGACTTGCTCATTCATCGCTTGAGTTTTTTCAGCACCCATGCTTCTGCGCTTCTGCGCGATGGGCTCTACAGAGCGGTATGTGTTAAGCTTGTGTTGGGCGAGTTCGCGTGGAACGCCGATCATATCTGACGGTTGCCATGCGAAAACGTCAATGTTTTTGCGGAGGAGCTGCTTCAAATGGTCCCTGATGTTTTCAGAAATTTCTGGCCCTATTGTGATGGGCTGTTCAGGGAATTTTGGGTTTAAGATCCACTTTTCTGGTTCTGTGCGCGGGCATGGCTTCAACATTTTGGCTGGGTGGGACTCTGTGGTCATGGCGCACTCTCTGTTAGCCCATACGATTGCCACCCCGTTTGGGGTGGGAAAACCGATCGCGCTGTGTACTGTGGAGGTGACCATGTTGTATGAAGCCATAGAGTCCCTGCCTAGGATGATATCATATTTGGACTTGGATGGAATGACGAGAAAGGTAACTTCTTCTGTTCGCGACCGCCCTTGCGGGCCCAGAGTGAGAGGGAAGGATATTTCTCCGAGGGGTGTTACAATCTCGTTGGAGAATCCCATAATCGGAGAGTTGATGGGGCGCAGGCGCTGCTTGTCTTCTTCGTCCAGAAGGTCAAAGCACTGACCATACATGATGTCCAAATTACTGCCCGTGTCCATGAATGCTCTAGTGGTTCTGTAGTGGTCAAAGATGGCTGTGACAATGATCGCCTTTGTGGCCGATGGGCCACCTTTGACTACGGGGAAACACACCCGCTGTTCCCTCCATTCTGCTGTTGATTCTGTTTTTCTCTTTTGGGTCCGGTGCCCGCTGCTATGTATCATCATGCTTATATTCTTTATCTTTTTTGGCGGAGGACCCCCCGCTTGCTTGCGTTCGACGTTTTGTAGCAGGTGGCCGAGCTTGCCGGACTTTAGTGCGTCTTCAATGGCTTGCCTTAGCTGATAACATTTATCGGTGTCATGACCGATGTCTTGATGGTATGCCCAAAACTTGTTATGGTCCAACCCTTCGCGCCGTTTGATGACCTTAGGTTCTGGGAAGTCAACGTTTTCCGTTGCTAGAACTTGCGCTGGTGTTTTAGTTAAAGGGGTCCAATTGTTGTGACTCCTTCTGTTGGGCTTGTGCACGAGTGAGGTGTTGCGCTGATAATCTTGTGGTGCGGAGGGCTTTGGGGTTGTCTGGTCGGCTCCTTGAAGCCTCGTCCAGACATTGCCCTTCGCCTTCCTGTCATGCCTATTGTTTCGGTTGCGCACTGCTTGCGCCTGTGTATCTGTGTACTGTGGTGCTTGAATTCTGCTCCAGACGGATAGTTCTCTTTCGGTCTTCGCATAATTCTTAGCTCCGCGCATGATCTCTTCCCATGTGTTTGGCATGCCTGTGCATCCGGCCAGTGTGCGGATCAGCGCGTCGCATCTTACGCCTTGCGTAAATGCTGCTTTCATAAGCTCAAATCCGATTGGACCAATTTGTAAAGCTTCGCGATTGAACCTGGTGATATAATCCTCGATGGACTCGTTATCACGTCTTTTAACTTGCAAAATGTCAGTGGAATCACGCTCGATTCTTTTGTTTTGACTGAAGTGGTCTGAGAATTTGTCAGTTAGCTCCTTCAGATTATCTATCTTTCCGTTTGGCAGGCTGTCAAACCATACTCGCGCTGCGCCCGTAAGCGTCTGCGCGAACATGTGACACCATGCTGGCAGGGTCCACCGCGCGCATTTTCCTGCGACCTCAAAACTTCGTAGATGGTCATCAGGGTCGCCAGTGCCGTCAAACTTTCCCAAGGTGCTTGGCATTTTTGTCCCGGCGGGTAGTGTGGCGAGCGCGATGCGCGGTGTAAACTTTGATTTTTCAATGAACGAGGGAGGGTAGTATGGTTTTGTGAGGTCGTCTTCTCCGGACAATAAGTGTGCTCGATCAACGGTGTTGGTCAAGTACTGGCTTGTGTCACGTTGAAAACGACTCTGTGACTCGTCGGAGTCTTCCCTCCATGTTGGGTCAGTGTCATGATTGCTTCCGTCGGCGTGTCCTGCAGCTCTGGATGGCCCTTCTGAGATAGTGACAGGCCTTCCTTCGCTGAAGGACAGGGCGCGGGATGCTTCTCTCAGGTGTTGTTCTTTGAGTTTGTTCATAAATGCTTGCTTCAGAGCTTCTTTCTGCTGCGCATACCACACCTCCGGGCTAACCATCGGCGCGGTGTGACCAGCAGGTGAAGTTTGAAGGTTATCAGTGGCAAAATGGAATGACGGGGTTTGCCTCGTCCCGGAGGACGGGGTGCGGCCCACGTCTGTGCCATGAACCTGCTCCTCCATGTGGCTGTCGGGCTGGCTGGTGGTTGCCGGAGCAACACCAGTGCCGGACGTGCATGTTGGAGAGTTTGTTGTCATTGGTAAAGAACTCATCACTGTTTTTTTGAGAGATAGAAGTTTTTAAGTTGCTGTTCTTGATAACTCAATAGACGGATGGCGCCAATGAAGAAACACCGATCTAATAATCAAATATAACAACGATAATGTACTAATAATGCGAAGGACGAGCTTTATATATTTATCAGGACAAAATACAAGACACTGTTATACGATTATTACAGAGTTTCGACTATAATCTATCTCTCACAGCTTGCTATATGAATTCTTTATAATCGTATTCGATCCCTTCTTCTGGTGACGAAGGGAGGTATTTATAGGCTTCTCAAGTGGCCTATGATTGGCTGTGAGGAGAATGGCAGCTGTCTTGTACGATTGTGGCCGTTGTCATTTCCTGCGTTGTCCTCCTTTGATTGGTCCACGTGTCCTGACATCGTCCTTTTTGTCCTTTCTCGTACCTCGTACTGGCAGGTGATCATGGAGCAGGGTATTTGGGCCTCTGATTGGCTGTTGGCTCTGCTCCTGTCGGATGACACCTGTCCTTTTTGCAGTCGCATGCGCTGTCTTCTAGAATGCCACGTCACACTGCTGTGTTGACATGTATGCGGGCTTCTTTCCTGCGCATGCGCGGGTACATATCTCTTCAGTTGTCTTCCACATAACGTCCTAACCACCATCCCCATCTAAACATCCTTACCCGCTTATTTTAACTACACTCAACCCTACTATCCCCTAACACTAACCGATACCTTGGCGACAGTGTACCCATACCCGATAAACCTGGCAAGTGGGGTACCCGCTTGATGCGATAAAAATGCATCATTAAGGGGCCAAAAATGAAATTTCTAAAACTCCATCAAAACCCAAAATACAAAAAGGGTTGATCATGTTCTTCTATCTTCACTACAACATCTTCAACATTCGAACCTTCACAATCTTTAACCCCTAAAAAACCTGCAACCAAAACAGACATATCTTGACTCATTAACCCTCCATGAGTTCATCAACCAGAGCTTTCACTGCATTTCTTCACAGATTCTCCATAACAGTCCCCTTTAAATCCCCAAATTTATTTCCCATCCAAGGTTATATTAAACCCTTTCCAATACATAAAGATTCATTCTTTTCATTGTTTTCTTTAGAAAGACTCTTGATTTATGCTATTTGATGTCACTGGAATAGATTTTTAAGTTTAGTTTTATTGTTATTATATGTTGTGGAAGTTGTTAGGTTGAACAAGAATCTATCTTTATGATTGTTTTGTTAAAAAAGACTCTTGATTTATGCAACTTGATGTCACTGGAATAGATTTTTTTAGTTCAGTTTTATTATTATTATTACTATTATTATTATTATTATTATTATTATTATTATTATTATTATTATTATTATCATTATCATCATCATCATCATTATTATTATTTGATGTCACTGTAATAGATTTTAATTTCAGTTTTATTATTATTATTATTATTATTGTTATTGTTATCATTATAATTATTAATATTATTATTGTTAATATTATTATTGTTATTATTATTGTTGTTGTTGTTTGTAGATGAAATGGTGGTTGTTTTTTGGTTGTGGTAGTTGTTAGGCTGAACAAGAATATGTTTTATTGATTGTTTTTTTAAATGACACTTGATTTATACGATTTGATGTCATTGGAATATATTTTAAGTTCACTTTTATTGGTATTATTGTTTGTGGATGAAATGGTTGTTTTTTGGCTGCAGGGGCTGTTAGGTTGAACAAGAATTTATCATCGTCGTCATTGTACTCGTCTTGTGCAAGATTTGTTACCCCGATTGAGTTTCAGTATGTGGGTTCTGTCAGAAAGATTTGGACTCGAGGTCCTTTGTGTATGGGAAGAAGGTCCTGCAAAATTGCAGGCCGAAAGGTTAGGTTCTTGATCTTTTTATGGAATATTTGGTACTTGCATTTAAATGTGGGATCTTTTTTTTTTTTTTTTTTTTTTTTTTTTGGAACCGGATGGTTGTGTTCGGGTATGGGATTGGTATTGGGTAGGAGTTGTGTTTTGGGTACCCATTGTGTTTGAGCCGGCATTTCCAACAGCTAAATTCACATTGCTCACGCCCGCCATCACCTCGAAGCCCTTGCCCTGCGCCTTCCTGTGGTGGTGTTCACGGCCAACCGTTGCTGATGTGGCACAAGCGGCTTCCTAGTGGCAGTGTGGCACCCCATAACACATGGCCTATGGAATACTAAGAACAGAATGTTGCCGCTATACATTTCATTACGAAAACTACTTAAATTCAGAATGTGGAAGATTGTAAGTTTGACTCAAAAAGTCAACCAGGACAACCAAATGTGAAAATGGGCGCAACATTTATTGTTTATGATAACTTAACCGTTGACTAACTTGATGTGTTACATTACTGTTAGGTGGAGTAAGGTTTTTATTGCTTAATCATGTTTCTGTATTCATTATTAGGCGTAAATGCAGGGGGTTCAAGATGCAAAGAAAACTAAGCTCTATGCAAAAGTTGGAAAGGAAGTTGTATCTGCGTAAGTTTTTTTTAAGTTATTTATTATATAATAAAATTGTTAATCGTAAGGGTGTAAATGAGCCAAGCCGCTCATGAGCTACTCGAGACCGGCTCTCTGAAAGCTCGAATCGAGTTGAGCTTAAATGAGCTCGAGCCTAAAAGTAGGCTTGCTTAATAAATGAGTTTGTGTTGGCTCGCGAGCCTAAATGAGCCTTTATTTATATTTTTTTATTTAAAAAAGATTTATCAGGCACATACTTAGATTTTCGCAAACATACCAATCACATCCTCTCTCTTAAATTCAGTGTGAAGAAAGGGGGACCAAATCCGATATCAAATACAGCTCTCGCATCCATTCTTGAGAAAGCTAAGGACCTTGATGTGCCAAAGGATATATTAGAGAGAAACATCAAGAGAGCTTCCGATAAAGGCCAAGAAGCATACATTGAGAAAGTATACGAGGTAACAAATCCACTTTCATCCTGTTTTGATGATTGAAAATTTGAAACACAAATCGTTTAATAAATTGTAAGTTGGGTCATGTTCGATAACCTCAGGTATACGGTTATGGTGGAGTTGGTATAATAGTTGAGGTTTCAACCGATAAAATCAACAGGTCGGTGGCGCGTGTTAGAGAAGTGGTTAAGGATTGTGGCGGAAAGATGGCGGATCCTGGGTCGATTATGTTTAAATTCAAACGGGCCCGAGTTGTGAATGTACCAGTTACTAATGCTGATAAGGACCAGCTCCTTACCATTGCTTTAGATGCCGCTGCTGATGACGTCATTGAACCTTCCATGGATGATGATGATGATGACGACTCTGAAGAAAAGTCTGAGAGGTACTATTTGAAACGCTTACTGTGTCGAATATGATAACTAGTTGACCTTTTACTTTAAAATGGTTTATTTTTAATAATATACTTGATCACAATAAAACATAACTCGATCGTTCCATTCATAAGTAAATGGGTCAAAAGTGCCATCTCTGACACTAGTATATTTGATCAATCATAACATTTTACGTCTTAATGTTTTGGGGAAGATTTCAAGTTTAAAACATCATTTAGTCTTTGTTACAAGGTGTTTTAGAAACTTGACAAGTAATCAAACATTTTACTTATTTGCGCGTGTGATTAAACATCGCAATTTCCATGTGAGGGAGAAAATATATCTTTATATATCTTTATGGTGATTATGTTTTTAAAGAGCTTAGGGGTATATGCTTGTTTAGATGTTTAACATAGTTGAATCATTAATGTTATTTTAATTTTTGTAGATACTATAAAATTGTATGCTCGTCAGAAAATTATGCAGAAATATTATCGAAACTGCGTGAGGAAGGAATTGCTTTTGAGCAAGATAATGGCTCTGAGTTACTTCCATTGACTACAATTGAGGTATACCAATATCAATAGTTACATATATATTTATCTTTACAAGTCGAAAGTGCTAGATATGTGCAGTGATTGTTTTAGGCATAGTTGTCAATAACGAATAGCAGACGATAGCGACAAGCTACCAATATGCCACATAGTGATAGCTAGTTTATATGAAAATAGCGGACGTGATTTCATGTTTAGCGATACAAAGAAAATTTTAGAGATATTTTATATGAAAATTTTAACAAAAAAAATAATAATACAAAAATTTCGCTATTTTCCACTATTATGTTATCTTTATGTTATTTCTCGAGTTTAAATCGGGATTTGGTGAAATTAATAAATTATAGATTGGATAGAATTTAACGATATTATGTTTTGATTAATATCTGGAAAACACATCTTGTTAAATTTTTATTTTCAACTTTCAGTATATATGAACTCAAATATACTGCTAGCTATAGGGCCTAACCTAGTTTTATTTTTATTATATATATTAGTTTTATAACTGGAAACAGTGGGTAACAAGATATGATAACAACCGCCATACCTAGTAAAATCCCACCACAGCAAAACTATTGGTAGGGTCTGCGGAGTGGGTAACGATATATGTTTATAATATTGAATAGTTAGTTCTTCGGGACGTGCCTGCAATAATCTTTATAGCTTAGTTGGCACCTCGTTCGTTTGTAGTGTTAGTTTTGGAGCGTTGTTTACATCAAGTATAGCATGAGTCATGATACCGTTGTTGCTGTAAAATGTTTATTAAAGTCTATTCTTTTAGAGTTTATAACATGATGAATATATATTGCTTCATATATATCCTGTTAAGATTCGCAACTGTTGTCTTAGATGCTTGAACGCGTTTCACCATTTATAAAAATGTCTCACGCACCCTTCACGTGGTTTAGACATTCATTTGACGCTTTACAATTTTCACGCGATGTCTGTTAGGCGTATTAAATGATCAAACGTATAATCTGGTTTTGTAAACTGATTGTTTATACCTTAAAATCTTGAAATTTGTCGGTGAATTGCAGGTGGATGATGAGGCGATGGAGCTGAACAAGGAACTAATGTCAAATTTACTTGATCTTGATGATGTTGATGCTGTATATACTGATCAGAGATGATTAAATAAAGGTTATTAATGCATTTAACATTATTTGTACAATTTTGTATCACCTCTAGTCTTGAGTTAGATTATTAATATGAACACTCAGACAGTTGAGTTTTTCTTTAGAATAATTAAATGACAAACATTTGTGCAATTTTGTATCAACTCTAGTATTGAGTTATATTTTTAATACGAGAACTCAGACAATTGATTTTTTTTTTTTTTTGAATAATTAAACTAGTAGATGTAGTTATCTAATTCTAAATTGGTTTTTCTTCTGTTCATATGTTGCATTGCGTTTTGTGCTTTTTTTTATTGTGTTTGACCGTTGCTGAATAGTTTCTTAAAGAGTGTAATATATGCATCAAAACAACATCTACACTAGTCTTGCATAAAATTAAAAAGTAAACTTCAATTACATATTTAGTAAATTATTTAATAATTAAACACTATCTTAATGTAATTTTTCGCGTCTATGTTATAAAAAGATTTGGTTTTGATTTTAAAAAAAAATTAAACACTTGAATTTAATATTGAAATCTCGTGTGAAAACACGGGAAGTGTAAATCATTTTTAATAAAATTAGTCTAATGTCTGTTTACTAAATAACAAATCAAGAAATCAATCATTTGTTGTAAGCAATATCTGTTTAGTAAGGTATGTTTCGTTGAAAAGAGCCATATGATAGATGCTGATCAGATGTTGAAAACACTAAAGGATGTTAAAACCACGGACGGATAAATCAACACTTGTCACTTTACAGACAAGGAAAACAGATGCATGGAAAGCTCTGTTGGACAGAACATATATTAGAAATAAACAGACAATGATGACTGATCTGTTGGAAGCAATGAAACATGTTAAAACAAACCGACATGTTTAAAAAGTTATTATCAAATCAAAGTTCATTAGTTATGTTTTATAGTTTATTCCACTTCACTTTATGTATTTCATTCCATATTTCACTGTTAAATTCATTAAACAACATAAACAATTTAATTTACAAACCTAGAACAAAAGAGAGAGAACAAAGATAATGATATGTAAATATGTCAATATAAACAAAAACGAAATGACAAAGTTAGTTATTCAAATATTTTGAAAAACTTGTTTGTATAACACATTAGTGGTGTTTATACAAACTTATTTTTGTTTATCACAAATCAAAATCTTCAAGCCCTTCATACTTTTGAACCTGGATACAACAACATAGAGTTGTCCATGACTGAAAACAATACGTGGAAGATACAAACCAATGAGTTCAAGCGATTGTCCTTGACTTTTATTTATTGTCATTGCAAAGCATATAGAAAGTGGGAACTGTCTTCAACCAATCTTGACTAGGGCTGCAAACGAACTGAACTTTCAGCGAACAGTTCATGAACCGTTCGGTGGGAAGTTTGTTCGTGTTCGTTCGTTTAATAAATGAACGAACACGAACAAAAAATCCGTTCGTTTAGTTAAACGAACGAACATGAACAAAGGTCGCGTTAACGAACGAACATGAACAAAGGCCGCGTTCGTTCGTTTATGTTCGTGAACGTTCGGTAACGTGTTCGTTTATGTTTGTTTGTGTTCTATAGTTTAGTAAGGATTTTAATTTTTATACCTTTTTATATTCTTTTATTTTTATTTATCTTAATGTATGTGAATTCGATGTTAATCAAAAGTTAATATATGTCCGTTTGTGTTTGGTTCTGTTCATGAACATTTCTTTGTGTTCATTAATGTCTGTTTATGTTCGTGTGCGTTCATGAACAAAATTAACAAACGAACACAAACATGAGTGTTTTCTTAACAAACGGACACGAACAGAAAATCGCGTTCGGTAAGTGTTCATGAATTGTTCGTGAACACATAATTTTCTTAACAAACGAACACGAACAAGGCCTTGTTCGTGTTTGTTTGGTTCGTTTGCAGCCCTAATAATGACTGGTATTCTTTTATTAGAAGATGTCATCTTGAATCTTGAAATCAACGTAAGGTGACCAATATTACTGCTTTGATAAAATGGCACCGGGGGGAGTGTTACTTGAAAAACAAACCATGTCCGATTTGTAAAAAGACAGGACATATCGTAGCTAACTTCCCTCTAAAGCCAAAATTTGTTTCAAATGCTATAAACCGGGACACAAGAAATCTGAGTGCACGAAAGTGTCAAAGTCAAGTGCTAAAAACGAAGGCTCAAATGAGGATTCCAAGTCGCGGGCAATATCATTTAATATCACCGCGGAGGAAGCCAAAGCAGGCCCGAATGTGGTCGCAGGTACTTTCTTTATAAATTCTATACCTGCAAAAGTTTTATTCGATACGGATGCCAATAAGTCATTCGTCTTGTACGAACTTATTCGACACCCAACGTTTACTTTAACCAAATTACCTATTCCGCTTGAAGTAGAAATAGGTGATAATAAACACTTTATTGTTTATGATAAACGTGGAGGTTGTGAAATCGTCATCGACGGGGAGGATTCCCCATAGATCTAGTGCCCATGAAGATGGGAGAATTCGAAGTCGTAATCGGAATGGATTGTCTATCTAAATACCATGTTAGCGTGAACTTGGGAAACCAAAAGATTACATGTTTTTAACTTGTGGGAATCTTAACGGGTTAGGTAGAAGATGAGCATAATAATCATAGTTATTGTGTTAGAAACCGAACAAGGAATTAAATCCGAGTTTTGAACATGTAAGAAGTACGTGTTTTGACACATTAACGAGCTCCAAGAAGCATCGGGAATGGTTTTGAAGTTGCACCAAGTGTAAGGGAAATGGAAGTGAAAATGGCTAAGTATAAATAGCATAACAAAGAAATGGAGGCCGTTGGTGCAAAGCCACCATAAATTAGACCAGACAACATAAGCCAGCCCTCGCGGTCCGCGGGAGATAACACAAACTCTCCGTGGTTCGCTGGGCATGGCCCGCGGAGCGCAGACGGTAAGACAAGTACTCCGCATTCCACGGGGACGAGTCAGACAACCAAACTTATATTATTTAATTATTTTTTATTCTGATCAATCCTATTATTACTGAACGGGTTCTTTAGCCTTATTTAACCCCCAGGTACAATAGGTAGGGATGGTGGATGATGATCATGCTATGAAACAAAAACCGAACGCACAAGGCTCAATCGCTTCCACAACTTTTGAACATGAACTTATAAAACTTGGTTTTTGGAATATGTTATCGCTAGTATATTCGCTAATAGTTAGACCATGTACATGTTTTGAATGACGGTGCTCATGTACTAAACTTTATCGAACTTGTTAATTATGCAATGTTTTGATTTTGAAACTTCCAAATCAAGTTTGTTTTATTTAAACTAACCCATAATCTCATGTTTATCGGCTTGAGTCTTACAACATCCTCAGGGGTTGCATTTTAATATGTTTCGTTTCACGTTTAGGAGGATGTTGCACTATTGCAACTATTCTTAAGGGAACAAAACCATGGTGTATATTTTGGTAATGATTTACACATATATAATAGCATATACATTCTACCATCCATTACATGGTTGCTCTTTATGCCAGTTCTTTGGTTTATACTTAACTAGCTGATTACCCTGGGAGTGTCCCGGGTTGATAAATGAAATATGACTTAATAAAAATGATAAAAGTAGAAAACATTGTATCATTTCAATTAGCAAAATTGATGGATGCTTCAACGCTGTTGGCTACTTTCATACGAAAATACCAATTTGGGCAAGTTAGCTGCGCTACCATAATCGCCACGGCCACAACTCAACGCATATTGCAAAGGCACCTTACCACCCATGGAGTGCTCCAAAACAACATCAGGTCAGCTTCAATCTCCAGCTTATTAGCAAGATATCAATAATTTATATAAACTTTACATAAGCTTATTCAAAATACGAACATAAAACAGTTAGTAATTAATTATTATTATTAACAAATATTAATAATATTTACCATAGTGAGAAGTAGGGAAACCACCGTTGCAAGAAGACTAAACCTTCGATTCACCACCTCTACCTTCTAGTTTCACATCGATAGCCTGTCAAACAAATTTTAATAATATTACTCAAAATTAATGAATCAGAAAAAAAAAAGTATCAAATTAAACAAATTAATCCTCTATAACTACTAAGCATCATATGAAGGTTTTAATCCCACTAATATAATGGTTTTTATATCACCGAATAAAAAATAAGATTAGATGCACATTGAAGATTGGCTGATCTTCTTCAAATCATGAACCCATTATATTATTTGTATTCAATTTTAAGAGGAGTTTGGTTTGTTTGAATTCCGTAAATTCTATCACTCATAATATCCTCAATCTCCCTTACCTTCTCATCAAACCTAAACCTTAACCCCTACTCATAATATCCACAACATCCTAGTTACTACATGTTCCTTGTCATTAGTAAATTTGAGACTTTGGCGAGATTAAAAAAAATCAAGGATTGAAACTAATCGCTAAGTTGCGGAATTCACTCCTATCTTAGCGAGGTCGTTTCTTGAGTGTGGTTTGTACACTTTGCCCAACGTGGTAAGAAAATTAATTCTAACATTCAATTGGTAAGTGTCCACTAGAACGAGAATTGTGAAATTTCCACCAAGGTGAGGATATCACTCCTATCTTGGTGTAGTTTCAAAAAAAAAAAAAACACAAAGAATTTACGCGGATTGAAAGTTATCACCAAAGTGAGGGTTTCACGCCTATTTCGGTGATTTCCTTTCGTTTGTGGTATACGAGCGTCTTCGAGTGTAGAATAATCCACCAAATAGGAAGGTAAATTTTTAAGACCAAAGGAATAAAGTAGAAGCAAGATAGGGAGAACAAGTATATTAAGCATGATAAAAGCAATGGTCAAAAATGTACTTAACTATAGTCTAGGTCAAACATGGCAATTTTTCCTAATTCCCTATAATCATGGCTCTGATACCAATCTGTCACACCCCAACCGATGGCGGAAACATCGAGGTGAGACTTGTGATAGATTGTTCAAAGACTTCATAACGCTAAATTGTGACAATAGATTAAAGTAGATTTCATTCGTAATCTAAGATTCAACAAGCATACAATTTGTTCATAAAAAAAAAATACATTAACTTGAACATGACGTAAAATAAAGATTTGTTTCGTTTGTTTCTAAGGCCGAATCCTAAGTGATGTTTCTTGTATCGTCTCATCAAGCTTTTCCTGCAACATGAATAAAATATCCGTCAACACATAAAGTATTGGTGAGCATACTAGTTTTGACTTACGTACATAATATAAGAAAGTTTTACTCAAATTATCATGTTATAAGCATATGCACGTAGAACCATACAAACGGCAACAACACTCGATAACACAAAAGACTTCATCTTATCATGACCCATAAAGGGGGCGGCGTGTCAACCTATAGCGCTATACATGTAAGGTGGGTTGTTAACTAATCGTACATTTGTATGTAAGACTTTGAATTCTAGCATGGCATAGCATAATAGCATTTAGATTGAGCATAATAGTTTAAGAGTATGAAATCGTTTAAGTTTTGATAGTGATACATGTTGAGCCCCAAAGAATAAAGGATAAAAGGGGGACAAGTATGAACTCACCTTTGGGTGCGTTTGATGGAGTTCCAAAAAGGTAAGTCTCGGTAGGTTTAGCTTTAGCCTTGGTTATCTAGAATTAAAGAATAAAGGGTCTTAGTTTCGAGTTTAGGTTATAGATTCAAGAGAGTCAAGCAAGCCTTTTAGGCTAACCAAAACACAAACCACCATGAAGGTGATTCGGATGGTCATAAGAGTCAAGCAAGCCTTTTAGGCGAACCAAAACACAAACCACCATAGAGGTGATTCGGATGGTTAGGAGAGTCAAGCATTGGTAAGGTAGGGATGTATCCACAAACCTTTCCGAGTTATTAAATTAGTAGAGTTTATATAATTTAGTATTTATATAATATAACTTAGAAAGTAGGGTATGGTGACTTAGTTTGGATGAGCCTTGGCCTTCCTTTTGTCAACCATGAACCATAACACAAGTCCCTCCATCATTGAGTTGTTGGTGAACTTGGTTGGTATTATTAACAACTTAGTGCATAAAAGATAATAGAAGATGACCACATTTGAGGCCTCAAATTGGTGCCCTACTCATGTTTATTTGCCATGGCAAATAGGAGAGAGGTCCTAGAGGTTGCCTCAAAGGGTTTGAAGAAGAGGAGAGTGAAGAAAGTAGAAGAGAGGTTGAAGGTGAAGTGAGAAACTCACTTATTCTTGAGAGAATTCTTGAGAGATTAGAGAGGATTTAGAAATGAGCAAGTGTTAGAATGGGTAGGCATGGTGCATTTATAGTTGGGGTGAAGGGGTTGGGTATTTAATGAATTAATTAGGGTGGTTAGAAGTTAATTAGTGGTAAATATATATTTAAAAGAAAAAAAGAAAAAATAAATAAATAAATAAAACGGACGAATGTTTTTTGGTGTTGTCATTTGAAATAAAGTCAAATGATAAATGACTTCCCATTTTATTTTATTTTTTTGATTTTTTTTTTAAATTGAAAGTATTAGTATTAAAATATATATGTTTTATTTTAAAAATAAAATAAATATGTATTAAGATCTTAACTAAATGAGTTTATTGTTATAGAGTTTAAATTGAATAGGATAAATTATAAGGACGACTAGTCACGAATTGGTTAGGAGTAATATAGAAGAAGCGAATAAAAGCGAACTTCGAATTTGTTAAGTATAGAATTTAAAATACAAGAAAAGTAGAAATCACGCGATGTTGCATCCTCAATCTCCTTTAAATAATTCATATCACTACCTATCATTTGAACCTGTGCATCTAGTCTACTATCAGGCTTTGTAAACCCTAAATCTCTATTACCAACACCATTATTAATAATATCAGTATCGGCATTGGAATAATAATAATCAGGAGCGATGATATCAGTGACGGTGGTACCGAGATCTTCAATGGCTTGGCCGACGGATTCAAGCGAGTCATGAGCGATTAGCAATAATTGTATCTGTTCATCATCTTCTCAATAAGAACAATAGTAACATTATCAAAATTAAGAGACTTACATCAAATACAAACATGTTCTCCTTGTAATTTGCAGCATGACCTGATGTTTCCCACAATTGCATATTGCAAATATATGGTGTAGTAACCTGCCATTGCCAAAGCAATGCCACAATATATTAGCTTTTATAACATGAAACATGAAGAGAAGTATACACGAAAAAATAATCACCTCTAAGTAACCTCTTTTACGATATTCAGTTCGTATAAATGTCATTAGCTTCTCAGTTATTCGAGTACCATGGGGAAGAAAGAAACAACTTCCCGGACTGAAATATACATAATGAGTGTCAAATGTGATTATTTGAATAAAATACTTTCGGACTTTAATCATTAGAAACACTTCAGGAAACTTTCGACCCGTTTGGACCCATATTTAGAAATTTCTTAATTGCAGCATACCTAAGCTAATGGAAAAAGAAAAGAACCTGTTTCTTTTCCAGCTCTCGGTGATCATATTTTTGGCTTCTTCCAGCATAGCAATGTATTCCTGGAACAACACACATTATCTAGTCTTGTGTTGCAGCTTTGTTACCGTATGACAACTTATTTGTCTGTCAAAGCAAGGATGAACCATAATGTTTAACAACATTATTGTATTTTAAGAATCACCAAAGCTGATATGTAGATTTCGAGTGCCCTGTTTGTTTTTTAAATCGTTGCGTTTGATTTATGTGAATTTTTCATTATTGGGCAGAACAATATTTAACACCAAATTCAATTTTACAATTTTAAGTTTTACTTGATGATGAAATGGTGTTATGATTCAACATCCATATTAACAATAAATCCATATTATATATATATATTTCATCTAGTTAGTATTTAAAACATAAAATGCAATAATCACTTGTACATATGACATTCTTTCTTGTACATTTCAATCCACACATCGATATTAACTACGATAAACACCGACACGTCGACAAAAAATGAGCCGTCATCATGGTATATTCGAATGTTTTTAAAATATAATAGTTTTAAAGTTATGATATAATTAAATAAAAAAAAAATATACTTTTGTAGGGGAGGGGAGGAAAATGTAATTACTAACTAAAAATTAGGGTATTAAAGTGTAAATAAGATAGGGTATTAAAATGTAAATAATGTATGAATGACTATTTTACCCTCATTTTAGGGTTGTTAATGAAAAATTAGTTTTTAACTTTTGGGTATCTTAAAATACCTCTCACTCATACATTATAATATAGTGTATATATATATATAGGTTCCTATACAAAGTACATTTTTCGTATAAAGTGTGAGAAGTCTATATAGTGTTTGTGTTTTAAAGTTTGGCTATAATGTTTTTGATTCATTTTGCATTGATTTATATAAAAAAGCACCAAACGTTACAATTTAAAACACAATCAAATGTATTTTAGACATTAAATTTAAAACACACTGATTACCTTCTTTGTAGGGTGTTTTAGATTGCATGTCGAGAATACATTAATTAGTGTTTTAAATTGTTAATTTTTGTGTTTTTCTATACAATACTATGCCAAAGGAACATAAAACATCATGCCTAAAATTTAAAACAAAATGCCTATATAGACTTCTCACACTTTGTACGAAAAATACACTTTGTACAGGAATCCCACCCTATATATATATAGGGGAAAGTTAATTTGAGAACACCTATATTTCGTGCGAACCGTGAGAACGGCATCTAAAACCATTCAAATTCAAAATTTCTTTTTACATTTATCTTTATTACTAAAATACAATCTTAAAAACACAATTTACGCGTAAAAATTCAAACGTATACGAAAATAAATTGTTTTTACACATGTGTAAATTTACTGTTTATACATGTATAAACTGTTTCATTTACACATGTGTAAAAAGTTAATTTGAAAGTGTTTTTGCAAGAAAAAATGAATTATTTGGAAAAAAAATTCATTTATTAATGTTGTATTTTGATTATAATGAGGTTTGTATTAAAAAAAATTGATCTTGATTGATTTTTTTACTTGTTCTCACGGTTCTCACAATATTTAGCGTTCTCAAGATAATCCTCCCCTATATATATATATGATCAATTTTGACACGTAATCCGATCTTATTATATTACGGTGATTATTATTTTGTTATTTGTTAATAGTTTATGTATCTTTCATTACCAAAACGTTAATCATTCTATTAGTTTAAATGCATGCATATCTCTTTTCAACATCAAACTTACACATCCATCTAAATTGCAAGTTATGTCTCAAAACTGACTTTAAACCCTTAACTAGTGTCAACACTTATAACTCTGTTGGTTGGTTGGCCTAAATTTCTTTGGAAGACTTGGGTTCAATTCTCACTAGCTACATTTGAAGGACATAATGAGAAATGAGGGACGACTCCTGGCCTATGGTCAGGAGTTCGAGTCCCGATCTCGACTGGGTTTTATCGGTTCTCCATAGCGGGTCTTTGAACGGGTGGGGGATCGGAGGGAAGCCAATTTGCCCGAGCCCCTTTGTGGGAGTCTTGCGGTTGTTGTGTTGGCCGTTCTAAAAAAAACCCTTAACCAGTTGTTCTTGCAACTTTCATGAATCACTTTAGTGATACTAGCTAATAAAAGATTTATACATAGAAGTAACTACACTATGTAACACACAATATGAGATACATGTGTAGTAACCGGATTCCACGCACTATTACTTTTCTTTTGATTCTCACAACAAACTAAATACATTAGCAATCTTCAACATTTTCAATCGATTTTTCTTAATACTTTGGTACTAACTTTTAGGAACCCAACACCCATGAAGTCCGTATGGAAGCCCATATGGAAATTTTGCTCTTGCGATTTCTTCAAATGTTGTTCCGTCTAAGATCAACGCGTATCCTTCTCCATTTTTATCGCTTATCATAGATATCACAACTCCTGTTAATATATTAAACCATTATCACGACGCGAGTATACCAATAAACAAATACAAAACAAATAATGTTGTTATTATTGTTTTTGTTATATATCTTTAATGAAACATGGGCACTACAAAGTACAAACTCACCATCATCTTCCTTAGTTGCACCAGGGCGAGCCACGAAATATGGTTCCGAAGGGACAGCCCCCTCATCATACCAGTTTTTCGCCTTTCCATCAACCAAATCTATCTGTATATCATTTAACATTAATGTTTGTAACAAGTTTCATCAAATATAGTTAACAAAATTGTACTTAATTTGTTCCATGAAATTACTAGCTTGTACCTACCTTGGTGAGGGTGTTGGGGAAGTTACAAGGTCTTTGAGCACCACAAGCATATGCATATCGATATTGTTTCCCTAAATAGTTAGGGTTGATGCTACACATATCCATCCCTCTTCCATGTTCATCCGGGTTCAATGCTGCAAATAGTTCTCCTTTTTCGCTACCATCGAGTGGTATCCTAAATCGCCCAACTCTACAAATCCAAATCATACAAAGTTAGACAACCCATAAAAGGGTCCAACTTAAAAGACAAACACAATTTGGACCAAAGTCTCGAGTTACTTGACCCATAAGTAATGGATGGACTTGTTTTAACGGTAGGGGCGGACCTAGCTTATTGCTAGGGGCCACGCTTGCTGCCCCTTGGGTTTTCGCGCGTAGTAGAATTTTTTTTTTTTTTTTACGATTTTTGAAAAACGTTACTATTAAAATAAAATTTACCTTACTAATAAAATTTAATTTACATTACTACTAAAAGAAATTATACATTACCACGTTACGTTACTCAGAAAAATATAAAAAACGGATGGACTTGTTTTAAAGGGTTAGGACATGTGAAAAACAACTATAGGCAGTTTGTCCTAACTGCTGTGCCCGAATTCCATCATTTAGAACCATGATTTGAGACTCAATGGTTTTACTATAATCTAACAAGTTTTAAAAAACGTCCGATGGACAACATTGTTGTGTACCTTGCATCGGGTAGGACGTCTTCCCCACCCCACGACCGAAGGTTTTGAAGGCGAAGATTGTCAAGGATGGTTGTGTCCGCATAATGCTCGCAGCAGTCCGCGATCACTGCGGTGATCCTCCCATCTTCATCCTTTTCTTCATACGCGTTGATGAAATGAAATGTCACAAACAAAGGAACTTCCACGCTTGCCACCTTTAGACAATCAAATCTTTAATTTAGTATATATTATTCTAGCCACTAAATAATTAAAAAAAAAAAACTAAAATGAATTAAAATAAAAAATGTGATCGGAAATGCCTATGAAATTGGAACACATTTTTTTTTTTTTTGTCAGAAACCTCATTTTCTAAGCATTTTTTTATGAGAATATTGAAGGAAACGAGTTCATTTTAAAAAGACAAAAAAAAAAATATTCATCAGAAACACTCAGTTTCTACGTGTTTCTAATGAATATTGGCCTCGCAAACTAACTAGTTTTGGACAAAAAAAAAATTCGTCGGAAGCACTAACACTCTGTTCCAGAGTTTCATTAAAGGATGAAAGAGAAAGGATTGGGAAGGAAGTGGGGAAAAAATGTGTTTCAGAGTTTTTTGTAGGATGGAAAGGAAGGGAATGAGGGGATACTAAAGATGTTTTTAGAGTGATTTTCAATCTTTCCAATTTAGAAGGAACCGGAGAGAAAGGAAGAGAAGAGAGATCATTTCTCTTCCATCCTTTAATGAAACTCTGGAAGAGAGTATAAGTTTCTATGCATTTCTGATGAATATACGTCGCAAACAAAATAGTTTTCAACAAAAAAATATTCGTCAGAAATAGCTAGTTTCTGCGCATTTCCAACGAATATTGACGTAGGAAACGACCTAGTTTTCTATCAATGAAATATGCACAAACCCTTTAGATCGAGGAACTTACAATCTTGCCACTAGCTTTGCACATAACATGCATAAACCCTTTAGATTCAGGATGCCATCTAAACTTATACAATGGCGTTGGTTCAGCCTTCAACAAATTTTGTGCACAATACCTCAACGGCATCTCGGGCACAATCACATAATGTTCGGTCACCGGAAACGAGTGGACCCACCCGGGAGACGGCCCGCCTCGACAATCAACCCGACCTATGACTTTCCTCTCATTCGTCCCCGGGTCCATCCTTGCCACCATATAGCCCGGGTTTAACAAATCTGGCAAAAGTGTCAAAAACTCTGAGTCAGTGACTATGGGGTGAGCTGAATGAATCAGCCCACCCCATGAGTCACTGTACTCAAACTTTTCTAAAGTATCTAATGTATTAGGGTCGATAACAATCGACCCTTTGATGGTTTCCGTAAGACAAACCACTCGTCCATCGGCTAGTTTGACCACGCCCGTGTTGGCATTGTCGGTTAATGATGCACCCGAAAATAGGTTCGCTAAATCGCCAATGTAGGCTAGGAAGTTATCGTGTTTAGGGACTTCAGAAAACTCACGGTAGCAAAGTTTTTTGTTCTTTTTTGCTGCTTTGTAGGCGTCGGATTCGATTTGTCGGTGGCCCATAACGAGGCGCCCGGTGTCGAAGTGGAGGCGGACGACGGTGGCATAGCCGTCGAAGAGGTGGCGGAAGTTGTAGTCGCCGAGATGCCATAACCCTGGTCCGTTTCTTAAGTATGTTCCATTCTGTATGAATATAAGGGTACATAGTTAGGATAATGTTAGATACTTTGTTTTGTTGTGAATCATGTGACATTTATTTTAATGTGGTTTAATATTAGCATTTGAAGCAATACGTTAGATTATTTTTTTAAAAATAGTGATGTAATAGGTTTGTTTAATCAATTATATACACAATATTCAAAACAAAACGTTGATGTAATATATTATTTTACATAGTAATTAAATAAAAGATAATCAGAAGTAAGATGTAACAAAGAAAAAAAAAAGAGTTACAAATTAAATATCACATCTAAAATAATTGCTACAACTTTATTATACGGTTGTTGTGGTTTTTGTAGATACAATATATGAAAGGTTCGTGCATGCATGTAAATAATAAAGTGAGATACAATTTCTTGGTTCCCAATGTAGAGATTTTATGTGTAAATATATGTCTTGTTATGTTGATGAAACAATAGACATAAGAAGAATGATCATATATAGGTATCATACCAGCCATTTAGGTATTTCTCCTTCTACGACAAGCTCGCCTTCCCATCGTTCTTGCCGGACACTAGTCCACGCCACTAGCTTCCGCTCATTTGCGACTTCTTTTGGAACCGGATATTGTGTTGTCTTTGGCATGTTGGTGGCTACATTCACAATGGTGGTTTTTGTGTTCTTTGTAAAAACTATAGGTTTCCCAAAGATGGACAAATTCCTAGCATCGCTAGAGATCGCCATGCTAGATGAAAAACCGGAGTTTTTCGTTGGGGACATTGGAATCAAAGAAGCCATTGGAGAGTTAAAAGTTTAGACTTGCTTTCTACTTGGTGGCACTAAGGAGAGGGATGTGCCAGGGTTTATAAAGGGTTTTGAAACATGATCACTTACATTAGAAAGGCATCTTTATTGGTGGAATCTATTTTACTAAAAGACAGGTTGAGTTCAGATTTTACATAACCAACAAAAGTAACAAAAAATAATTAATATAGGACCGTCATTATTAGGACATGTTGCTTAAAGAAACCTAACTAATATATCATTGTCACAACTCACAATATCTAGATTTCAATTGGAATTTGACAACCTAAGCATCAATGAACACAGATTTTGGTTTCTACATTCACAAGTGATACAAATGAATTATATACGGTTCTTTTATGGTTTCTACATTCACATGTGTTGCAAATGATTATGTGGTCATGTTGGTTTCTATTAGCAAGAGTCATAAATCAACAACAAGATCAAATGGTGAAAAATTGATCAAGTACATACTCCGTAACAAGGGATGTATGTGATATTATCTCAAGAGTATACTCACATTAGAAACAAAGTATTTACATATGATCTATATAAACAGATGATTTTTATAAATAACTTTTATAAAATATTTTTGTAGTCAAACAAAATGGATGAGCCAATCATAATATGACACTTCACTTTTATTTATTTTTTTATTTCAAATTTAATATTGATGTAATTTTTCATGGTTATGTGTTAAATAAAACGGCATTAATAAAAAAAAAATTAATATTCATTATATACACACACTCACACCACACCACTACACCTCTTACCCATTTCAAGCCCCTTTCACCCATTAAAGTGGTCTCACATGTCAAGTGTCAAAAAATGCCCCTTTTACCCGCCAGATTTCACCCACCAATAGACCATGAAATGACATGTGTAATGGTGAGTGGAATTTGATGGGTGAAAGACATTTTTTGACATGTGGCATGTGGGGCCACTTTGGTGGGTGAAAGAGGCTTGAAATGGGCAAGGGGTGTAGTGGTGTGGTGTGAGTGAGTGTATATAATAATATTAAATTTGAATTAAAAAAAAGTAAAAAAAATAAAAATGAAATGACATGTTCTGATTGGCTGGAGCAAGTTTTCACACACACGAAATATTTCGCTTGGTCCAGGTTAACGCCCCTTTAACAAGGGGGGGGGGGTGTTCTTGGGTGAATTGGGCGCTAAATTTGGTATTAACGCCCTCTTCACTTGACCATTACACATCTTCTTACAAGTGTAAGAAATAAGAGGTTAAATGTATTCTATAAAGAAAGATACTTTATATTTCAAGCATTCAACATTATTCTCTCTCCTCTTTGGTTAAAACTCAAATTAGTATCCTTGATTTTGTTATCCTTATCCTGGTTAAGAAGGTCTAAACTCTAAACTCAAGTGTTTTCGACATCTCACAATGGACTTATTTGTGAGAGAAAATAATTCAAAGGGAGTACGGTCAATGCAATGTTCAATTGCGCCAACCGTCTGTCCTCTAGAAGATTTTTGTTATCTTTCATATTTGGTTATCTAAGCAAAACACTCTTAACAATTAAAACACCTCTTTCAAACCAAAACACACATAATATATACTTTCGCACTCATGAGTTAATTCATTGGTCCATATCAAACGTCAATATTATCAAAGCAAGAGATGATCTGCAACTCCAGATCAAGTCATAGATCTAGTATAATCTAACACAGTCACTTTCACTTGTAATCTTTATTAGTGAGCCTATGCGTATAGTGAAAATTCTTATGTGCACGCATTTATGCATGAGAAAAATCACTTCAGAACACTATCTATACTATCTTATAAAGCATTTTAGAAGGACCTCTTAATTTTTAAGTAATACAATTATAAATGCTTAAAGTACAACACATAATACATGTAGTAACTACTTTTTAAGGGCATTTATGTCTTTTTAAACATAAATTGCACATATACCTCTTATTAGTTACAATTTTCATCCCTTATCTATCTATATTATATTATAATTTTATACAATATTTACATATTTGTCTCATCAACTTTACTCAATTTCTGTTTATTTAAATATTAATTACACTTTTGCACCTTTATTTGAACCAACTACCCCTGCGATTTTTAAACGTTCATAACCTTTTCAGACGATAATATTTTCTTAATATTATTACACCGTATAAAAGAGCATTTTATTCTTTTTAATTTGAGTATAGTATTGCTATAGTTTTTTTTATTTTTAAAAAATTATATATTAGGGTTAAGCAATAACCGAATCGAAAATAAAGAAAAAAACAAAAACAAACTGAAATCATCCAAACTTTATTATAATACATTTTCCAATGATCTCTTAAAATTCAAGTTTTAGAAGTATATTGCTTAGAGTACAAATTACAGTGCAAATATTAACTACTTTTTGATGGCAAACATGTCTTTTAAAAAATACTTATACATGTGCCCCTTCATCTTTACTCAACTTTTGTTTATTTAAATATTAATTACACATTTACACCCTTAATTTAACCAACTACCCCCCATGATTTTTAAACGTTCATAACTTTTTCGTGTGTAAATGTTTTCTTAATATTATTACACCATATAAACGAGCATTTTATTCTTTTTAATTTGAGTATAGTATTGGTGTAGTTTTTTTTTATATAAAAATGATATGATAGGTTTAAGTATTAACTGGAACGAAAACGAATTGAATTAGACGAAAAATAATAGTTACATGTTTTCCCTTGTTTTAAGGAAACTACCCCCACGATTTTTATACGGCCTTAATTTTTTCATACGTTGATTTAAAAAAAAATTATCATAAAAACAAAATTTTTTTTCTCTTTAATTTGAGTGTAGTAATGCTAATATTTTTTTCTTTAATTTTAAAAAGTTGATGTATCATGTGATTTACCAGGGCCGACTCGACCATTTTAAGGGCCTAAAACGAATTTTAAATTTAAGGCTCTTTTAGCATAACAGAGACCATAGTAAAAAATCATATCATTGAAGGGATTGGGTACCAAATCCTCACATGGATTGGCCTAACACGTACAATGCGAGTCCCAAAAGTGACCACTTGGGAGAGCATAATCACACGTTTCTAAGGATGTCCCGTGCCAGAAATCCCTGGGCACAGACATCCGGAAACGTAACACAGGCCTTGTGCCTCTACGACCTAATGCCAGGGCGCGTAGTGTATTGTACGTGCGAAGCCAGAAAGTCACACGTGCAATAGGGACACCTGTACACGTTCGCCAATGATAGGTTGCATGTCACGTTATCAGATATCTCCACCAACTACCTTTCCACATGATTAGACTTAAGCTTATGACACGTGACCAATCAACAGATGACACGTGTCCCTTCCAGGAATACATTCGACAATTAAGGCAGTATTGATTCCATTTCCATATTTAAGTATTTATTTCCTAATTATGATTACTAACTCGCATTAGGGTAGGGAGAACCTAATCGGGCCTCAGCCTACCAGATTAGGGTTTAATGTTGTTGGCATATGTCACTTCTATATATGAGCGTCTTGATCACCTTATGGATGACACTTTTTGCTAACACAAGAAGCTACAACTGTAATACAACATCACCCATTTTTGTTATAAACGTCTACGATTGTAGCACACTCCCTACCCTATGTCTTATCTTTCAGGTTTATCTCGGCCCTAGCTTCATCGTGATTTTACAATTTAGTTGTACAACCTTTCACCGTTACTATACGATTCGATTCGATTCAATTTCCATTCTTCACTTTCCCGCTTTCATTTTTAACCTAACCGTGTTGCCTCTTTTTGGAACGAGCTATGACTCAATACTACATATACAAGTTCGATACAAATATAAAATAACATCATAGAATAGGGCCCCAAAAAGATAGGGCACTAAGCCCATGCTTTAGTAGACTTATACTTTGACCAAAGTTTAGTTTTGGTTATTAACAAAATTAACTTAACCGGACTGAAAAATGACAATCTAATCAAATAAACCGAACTAATTAACCGATCGGTTAATAAGATTATTTAACCGTTGACTTTGGTTTTAGTTGAGGCTAATAACCGAATTGAACCGAATCATGCATACCCATAAAAGTAGTTGTGTTCCCCGCCGCATCGCGCGGGCACACTACTAGTATTGATAAAATACGTCGAATAAAAAATCCTAAATTTAATCATTAATTGTTAAACATTTAAAAACACTAGAATATGTAATAATAATTTTTTTTTTCAAAACTCAAGTTATTTTAATTTTAATTCCAAATAACCAAGTTACATCTGGATAATGGGTAAAAGAGCAACAAGCTGCGCCGCTATCCCCTTTTGAATCGCAAAGCCTATTCTACTAAATACAAACTCTTGGTTCCTCGGGCTTTGCGAGTCACTGTGGACCACCTTCTGCACCCGCTCCAAAAAGCGAACTGCCTCAGGGGCTAGGGATCCAAAAGTGTCGAAGGCAAACGGAATGAATACATGCTGATTCTCTAAACACGCTGCCTCGTGTAATAATGTAATGATTATTTTTTTTCACTCCCTCTGTTGAAATTAAAAAGTGATATATTAGTTTGATTGTTTGTTTATGTATATGTTTCACACATGTGAAGCTAAATAGTACAAATCTTTGCTTTTATGATTCTTTAATGCGCATAAACTATTGAGAATAAAAAATCAAATTATTTGTATTGGGAAGTGATAACGTATAAAGATTGTTAACGTAAAAAGCGTAGAATGTATGTTAGGAAAACTGAAATATAGTATGTTCTTGAACAATAATGCATGCAGGAAGGCCAAAGTGTGATATGGTGTTAAATAATATCTGTGAGGTTTTCAACAGAGTCGGTGCTAAGAATTCAAGCAATGTTTTAAAAACCGGTTTTTTAATTATACCGGATTTAGCTAAAAATAGTTCAACCGGTTGAACCGTGTTGTACCGGACGGTTTAAGTGGGTTGATTAGTTAGCTATATAATTTCATAAATTACAACATTAACACAAAAAAATAATGTAAAAGTACATAATTACATACTAAAATACTATCAAAAAGTTAATCAACAATTAAAAAATAATCCAAATGATAATCTGAAGTTTTTAGTTTTTTAAAAGTTATTCCTTAATAAAAAAATAATCTAAAAATAACTCAAAAACTAACCTATGCCGGTACCGGTATAGCGGTTTAAACCGGTATACCGGATTTTACCGGCAGTATAAAATCGATACCGTTTTTCATATTTACCGGAGTGTTTCGTACCGGATTTTCATCCGAAAACGGTAATACCGGTATAACCGGTCGGTATTTACCGGTTTTTAAAACATTGAATTCAAGTGCCTTGTACGAGTCAAATAAAAAGGCCCTTAGGCCCTAACAATATATATAAACTAAGTTCTTTAAACGACATTATACAGTGACGGAACTAGAACTTATCAACTGAGAGGTCACAATATAAGTTTAAACAAATGGTTTAGGTCGATAGTTATCGAATTTTATAAAACCATACTGTGTGGTTAGATTTTTTTTCTTGTAAAAATATCTTTTTAAAATCTGGTTATGTGTATAAAAATTGAAATGCTAATAGAATAAATAAATTATTGAACTAGATAAAATAATGCTAAATAATAAGATGTATTTGTATTAATTAAATACAAATTTTTGATATATAAATGATAAATGAAGAGCAACTCATAGAAATTTAAAATATTGTAAACTAGCTTTTATTTTAGGAGTGTCTCGGGAATAAAATAACTAATATGACATAATAAAATATCTAATATGACAACATAATTAATGATTTGCCAATACATGATTAATGACTAATAATATTATTATTATTATTATTATTATTTTTGAACAAATCTCTGTCATAAGTTATCATATTCAAATATAAAAAAAAAAAGAATCTCTGCCTATGAAGTTATGTTTATCGTTTCTTATTCAAATATAAAAAAACCCTAAGTAGTGATTTATTAGTAGAGTAAAATATATTTGAAAACAAAATCCTAGAAAAATAGTCGTTTTTTTATCCGTTTTTTATATAGCACTATGGTACTCGTTGGAAAAACAATAAAAACGCTCGTTAATTTGGTGTAATTTTTTTCTTTAAAAAATCCCGTATATAAAAGACATTAACGTTTAATAGTTGTGGGAGGAAGCATGAGAGAGAAAATTTAGTTTTGTTTTTAAATTCTTATTTTTTCCTATATATATATATATATAAGGGGATGATCATTTGAGAACAATTTTCATGTGAGAAGAAAAGAAGAAATGACATAACTATAAGCATTAAATAAATTAACTCTTCTCACATTAATTTGTCATTAATACTTTAGACTACACATATCACAATTTGTCCTATACATATCAAAATTCATCCTACACATGTCGAAATTATCATATGTTTATCCTACACATATAAAAAATTCATCCTACATATGTCGAAACTATCATACGTTTATCCTACATATATTGAATTTATCCTTCACTTCAAATTAGGCTTGGTTTGAAAAAATATATTTTGAAAAGCAATTATTAGTTTTATTTATTTAACTAGTTTATGGGGGGTTACAATAAATTAATCATTTATTTAACATTCAATACATGTATTGAAATGAAGGCTTCCTATTGGTTTAAAATTCTTCTTTTTTCTTCTTACAAGAAAGTTATTCTCATTTGAACCATCCACTATATATATATATATATATATATATATATATATATATATATAGGGGAAAGATCCTGTACAAAGTGTTTTTCGATAAGAACTGTGAGAATCAAAGGAGGGTATTTTTTTTATTTTTTTTTCGAATTTTTTTTCCATATTGTTAAACATGTATTATAGTATTGAAAACTAAAAAAAAAATAAAAAATTGGTGTAGAGTAATTACGTGTAGAGTATTTACATAATTTCTCTAGTGTAAACTAATGTATTTACTTTAATGACGTAACTACACTAAAAAATTTTTTAATTTTTTTTTTGTATTATTCATCTAGAAAGTATGTTTAAGCACATGGGAAAAAAATTCTAAAAAAAAAAAATAAATTTTTTTTTACCCCCTTTGATTCTCACAGTTCTTACCGAAAAACACTTTGTATTTGATCTTTACTATATATATATATATAGGGGAGGGTTATCTCGAGAACGCTAAATATTGTGAGAACCGTGAGAACAAGTAAAAAAATCAATCAAAATCAAATTTTTTAATACAAACATCATTATAATCAAAATACAACATTAATAAATGAAGTTTCTTTCCACATAATTCATCTTTTTTTGCAAAAACACTTTCAAATTAACTTTTTACACATGTGTAAATAAAACAGTTTACACATGTATAAACAGTACATTTACACATGTGTAAAAACAAATTATTTTCGTATACGTTTGAATTTTTAACCATAAATTGTGTTTTTGAGATTGTATTTTAGTAATAAAGACAAATGTAAAAAGAAATTTTGAATTTGAATGGTTTTATATGTCGTTCTCACGGTTCGCACGAAATATACGTGTTCTCAAATTAACTTTCCCCTATATATATATATATATATATAGAATATATATATATATATATATATAGATTTATTTAAAAACACTTAAAAATTTAAAAATCCCACATGATGTTACGTGGCACATTCAAGGAGGGAGTTGAGGCCTCCATTGAATGCCACATCATCATAAGTCAATTATTTTATTAATAGTTATAAGATAGATTAAACTTGCGTAGTGTTTAAAGGGTGTGTACTATAAATTGTATATGATGCTTATCAGCTCATAAATATTATACAACATAGGCCCCCTGTTAGTTTATAAGCTGGTTACTTTAAAATCATCATTTTATTTAATATTTTCTTTTTTATATGTCTTCCATCTCCATCTTCTTTAAAACCCTAGAGCACACTGGTTAATCGATGGCAAGAAACTTACTTGATGATGTTGTCTATCCTCACTATTTCTTCTTCTCATTCATCTACAAGAGTCCATTTAAGGGATCAAACATAAAAACTTTTCTCAGTTTAACCGATCTTTAGGGCCTCAGGGGAAAACGGGCCTCGGCCGGAAGTGCGGCTCGCCCACCCCTATGGCCGCCACTGGTTTTCAACTGGTAGATAGTTGGTGGTAGGGACAAACCTATCATCACTTTCCTTGAGTACATAAGGGAGTACCTTATGAAGAAGATTGTGATTGTTAAGAAGTTGATTGCAAAGACTGATGGGCCTTTAACACCTACTGCAACCAAGGCTTTCGAGAAGATAAAAAATGAGGCATCACAATACAATGTGATCTGGACAGGTATGTTTCCTATACTCATTTGGTATGATGTTTAATGCTGCTGGAAAACATTTTGACTATCCATGTTTAATACAAGTGGATCCAAGTACCAAGTATCATGCTTTCAAAGGTCCACCTCATGCACACAGTGATGATCCACCCAAGCAACAAAGCCACAACCACCTCCCTATCAGCACACATTGGTTAGAAATTGAAAAATTAACAACTTTAAGTTTTCAATTGGAAAACTTACCTTTCGATTACAACAATAGAACTGTTGGCCAGGGTTTACTGATGTCCACGAAGTCTTGACAACAGTACCAGCACCGCATGAGCAAACAACCATCTTGATTAAAGATCGAATTGGGAGGAAAGATCGAATTGGGTCGTTGGTTTTGAAATTAGGGTTTACAGTGGTTTGGGGGAAATGACAGGGTTTATAAAGGGGATAAGAAATATATCTGATTTAAAAATGTTAAGTGACTTGACCAAATTACCTCTGACTTAACGTGAAAAAGTTAACTGGGTTAAGTCCTTTGACTGTTTTGGCATTTTTCTTCAAAAGTCAGTGACTGTTCAAGAAATTTTTAAAAGTTTGGACTGGAGTGACATATTAGCCCAAACCATAGGGACGGTTTTGGTAATTAACTTAATCACAATCAATCTAATCCATCTCCATTCACAATTCAAGTAATAAATACATACCTTTTTCTTTGTGATGTATATCCATAAAATACGAAAGAACAATTTCAGGCACGCTTACCTGATTTGTGTAAATTTTTTCTTCAATTTTAGATTACCTTTATTTTATTCAAACCCACCTTAGTTCTCGCACAAAATTGGCTTATGTTATAATTTTTTAATGATTTTTGTATGGTAGGATTTAGATACAAAAAAAGGTTGTTTTATTATAGCTATCTAATAATCAATCAAAATTCTAGAAGCATAATCTGTTCCCATGATTGGTTGCTAATCATAATTTGAGCATAGAAGGTGATGAGCGGGGGTTGCTTGGTTACGTAAGTATTGCAAACGAAGGCCAACGATTTTAATGGTCTGTCGTTTCTCTTTTATTGTTAATCTCAAATACTATTGTTATTCTTTAAAAGCCTATTATTTTTTCACCCAAACTGAATGAATTAGTAATTGAGATTTTATTAAAAAAATTGAATTCCGGTCTGGTTCATCCGGAGCTTGAAATGTTTGATTTTTTTTTTTAATTTAGAAGGTAGAGATGAATAAAGATATGAAAATATTTATTAACATTGTTGGTAAAAATAGAGGGAACAACAGTTAATAAGGTCATATTCAATGTGAGATGGCTCAAGTTACCCAGTGGAAATCTATAATTTTTTTAGATTTTTAATTTGGTATCATGTATAATATTCAAGCCCTAACGTGTATATGATTTTCAATTCGGTAATGTTTTCAATTCTTGCTTTCTTTTCTTGGTCCGGAGACGCATTATACAACTATATTGATTTGATTATATATGTCAATTGTAGAGGTATAATGCACGATGCATTAATCCATGTTGGTTATAAATGCAAAGAATATGTAGTGGTTAAATCTTGGGTAACAACCCATTTTTCATAAATGGGTTAAGTAGATATTTATTTAACAACTAAAAACCACTTGACTTGTTTGTTTTATTAAAAGTTACTCATAAAGTTTTATAAAACATATAAAAACAATATTACCAGTAATGACAATATGATATTTACTGGTAATGGCAACATAATATATTTTTTTGTCGTTTTCTCAACCAAGTTTAGTAGTTTGTTACCTAAATTAATAGTTTATTTATATTTACTTTCTACAAGTCAAAGAACCATCTTAAAAATAAAATCCATTAACGATATATTTACTGTATGTAGCACACCTTTAAAATCAAATACTACACAATATATTATGAGAGGATCAATAAATTAACAGTAATGAGTATCACGCTACAAATTGTCTCCCCGCAGCAACGTGCGGGTTTCCCACTAGTGTATATATAATACATAGATGGGATTTTTTGTGACTCCAAAAAAAAGTAAAAACTTCTATGACTTCCAAAAACCAATCAGTTTATTTGTTTCGTATATGTACAATGATCAATAACCAATATCACGTCATATATGATATGATACCACATATGTTAATAGAAATTACAAAGTGTATCTTACAAATTCAAAGTTGCCTTTCAGTTAGTTTATACCAGTGTCAGTCTTTGTATTTATCGTTGTCGCTTCTAACAAGGATACAAAATTAATTATAAGACGTTAGAACTTAGAAGATATATAGTAAACCGACTAAAATAATGTCGCATGGTGAACCGATGTATATTTAATATTTTTGTTCTCCACAATTCTCTTTTTCTGCTTCTCTTTGTTTTGACACTTTTGTCATGTATCTTCATTATTTCAACATTTGTACTGTAGATGCATCATACCTGTGTCACTCAGTTGACTTAGGTTTTTATGCCCTCCGTTCTATTTGAAATGCTTTGTTTTATATGCGATGTTAGAACTAATATTTTATATTTACTTTACGTATTGATTATATACTAGCAGGAATTCGTGCGTTACAGCGGAGTTGCACTTTGTTTACCTGTTGCATTTGGTTAATCGTCTTGCTGTTGTACGTTTTCTGATTGATTTGAAACGTCGTCAAAATGGTGAGGAAAGTAAAGTGGCAATCTATGTCGGTTGGTAGGAGTACCTAATTAGTAATAATATGTTACGTGTGAGCCCCTACGTGTGTGTCTAGTACAAAATTCATTTATGTGAGCGAGATATTGTAGTGTGAACCCGTGCGTTGCAGCGGAGTCGACAATTTACAACGGTGAGAGTCACTGATGCTCTTTTGGTTAGCGCAATATAACCCGATATGTCTTAAACACCTATTAATTATATTTGTGTGTTATGAAAGTTGTAAGAATAAAAAAACATCAATTATGTAGACATGAAGACATTCTCTACATGTTAAACAACCAAAATCAATCCAACAAAAGTTAAGCTATGAACAATCCTCTACTTGTTTGTTATTAAAGTCATTTTTTTTTTATCATATTGAGCATCAGTTCTCTTATGAGCCTTTATTGCATCATCCTTTAATTTAAAGCCCTTTAACAGCTGCCATCAAATAGCAAAGCTTGATCGTGGAAGTCATTTTCTGCTACGCATTTGATATTGTTATCTTGTGAAAACCTCAAGTCACAAATATTAAATATAAAAAGATTGGATCTAACACTCGGATTTCTGGAAGATAATCCTTTTCTATTCTAGCCTCTCCAGTAGAACCATCGTAGTACCAATTTCTGAAATTTTGCAGGAATGGATAGGGTTATTTGGGAATCTTAATTCTTTTTGCAACTTTTGCCGAATTAACGTGTAACTTCATTTGTTTTCTCTTCCCGGTTAAGGGGTCAATATTTTTGTAACACCCCGCCTCTAATATCATCAAATATTGCCCGCCTTGCCCACTACAAGCTCACATATTTGTTTTTGGTTACCCATGGGAAGACTTCCCGAGAGATCACCATCTTGATACTACTCCCACCCGAGCACTCTTAACTGTGGAGTTTTCATGTGCTCAAAAGCCAACTAAGCCCAAAACGCGTTGGTGATTTAAAAGGCAAGACATTACTTATGAACCAAGATCTCTCCTGTCCACAGACGATGTGGGATATGCCTAAGATGTTACAATCACCCCCCCCCCCCCCACAAGAACTCATCGTCCTCGATGAGGTTTGCCCCACCATCCCGATGGCACAGGAGTGGCTCTAATACCATTATGTAACACCCTGCCTCTAATATCATCCAGTATTGTCCGCTTTGCCTACTACAAGCTCACGGATTTGTTTTTGGTTACCTAGGGGAAGACTTCCCAGGAGGTTACCCATGCTGATACTACTCCCACCTGAGCACGCTTAACTGTGGAGTTTTCATGTGCTCCACAGCCAACAAAACCCAAAACGCGTTGGTGATTTAAGAGGCAAGACATTACTTATGAACCAAGATCTCTCCTGTCCACGGACGATGTGGGATATGCCTAAGGTGTTACAACAACGTTCTCCTACTTCTACACTGGAATTTCTGGTTGCACAAGCAAGCCAGATGGATGTTGGTGCTTGGCTTTGACTTTCATGTTGGACCACCAATATAAGTTATACAGATCCTGATACATTTTATCTGCACCAGGGTGAATGGAATAACGAGACTTGTGAGACTCGTCCATGAGAAAAGTAGGCAGGTTGTCCCGATTAGGAATCCAAAGACGATTCAACAAATACAGTAAACCGTTTTTGGTTTCCAATTGATTTTCAACACCCATGACATTTCCTCGTACATATTGCCTTCAGTGACTGAGACGTGTTGGGCTTCAAAAATGCGGAGTTTGATATTGGATTGAATTTGGGCACAATAAAGCTGGGCATGATATTTACGACCGAGAGCATCGGCTACAACATCGCTTTTCCAGGATGATAAACTCAACCCATCGTCGTTGACACATATAGAGATATTTCTGGTTAAAGATGTGTTAAAGACTTTTGTGGTCAGTGAAAACCACACATTTTGTACCATATAAATAGTGCCTCCACATCTTATGTGCAAAAACGACTGCTCCGAGTTCAAGATCATGGTAGAAGAAGTAGTAGTCCCATTGGATGGTGCAGCAGTCGTGGTTGATTCAATAGACCATTTGGTGCTTTTACGAGTCAAAGTACAATCACGAACATGCTTATCAGCAAGTGCAGCAGAGATACGGATAGCTTCCTCAACAAATGCAGGTTTGCTCCCCATAACAGTGTCGTGGATTTGAGGTGGTAGTCCCTCAATGTACTTCTCGATTGCTCGAGAAACCGGGGTAACCATATGAGGAATCAGTAGGCTTAACTCATGGTAGCGGGTGTCGTAGGGTACATTGTTGCCACTATCCTTCTTAAGGTTCCAAAATTCCGCTTCCAACTTTCTCAACTCGTTCCATGGACAAAATTCAGCAGTCATAAGGGTCTCGAATTCATCCCATGACATAGCCAGGGCAGCTTCAACTCCATGGCTACGCTTCTCACTGTTCCACCAGGTGAGTGCCCGTTTTTGCAGGACACTAGTGGCATGGCGAACTCGCAACTCGTTGGGATAGTCAATGTTGACGAAAGTATTCTCCATACTCTCAAACCTTCCGTACCAAAGAATTTGGTCGGGTTACACGAGTTGAATGCTTGAAAGTACACTTGTTCTCATTACTCCCACCGGTATTGCCTTCATTCCCGTTCTTGTTACTGTTCGGGTTGATGGCGTTGATGATGGTTGGGAGAAGGGAAGCAAGGTGATCATTGAGTAGGGCTGCGACGCGGCGATCAGAACATCGGTTAGCACTACGCTTAGAGGGGTTTGCACGAAGGATGAAAAAAAAGGGTGGGGTGTGGGTAGGTTTTTATAATTATAATTATTTTTATTTAAATGAAAGGATGAAAAAAATTACAAAAGTAAAACCAAATAGGTAAAAGACATATATACCCCTGATTGAACGTTAACTTTGGATGGAGTTAACAAAATGCATGGAATTGGCAAGAAATACCAAACCTCAAGGGTCCACTTGCAAAAAAAAATAACTTTTGGGACGGAACTCACAAATTTACCCAAAACACAAAGACGAAAATAACAATTTACTCTAATTCAAAAATTATAACAGAAACACAATATGTTTCACAATACTGAAACAATAAAAATATTATGAAAGAAACTTCATTGAAAGCTTTAGATATTTATACCCTCCAACACTTGTAAAATGCTATTCATAAACACACCCACCTTTTAAAAGTAGTTATTAATTATTAATGGGTGTGACTGTTGTAAAAAGTACCTTAATGTAAAACATGTAAGAAGAACACGTAAGAAGGAATAAGAAGCTGACATATGTCATTAGTCAAAATGGTATTATTTTCCATCACCATAATTTTGATTTTTTTTAAGTTTCACCCCCATTTTTAAACGGTCGTAACCTTTTCATACAGAATTATTTAAAAAAAAAACTACACCATAAAAATAAGTTTTTTATCCTCTTTCATTTGCATACCCTATTGCTATACTTTAATATTTTTTTTGCTGGGTTGATAACTTGCGTTTTGTTGAGGGTATAAGTTGCGTTTTAGAAACGCAAGTTATACTTGATAAAACACAAGTTATACATTACAAAACACAAGTTATACTTGATAAAACGTAAGTTATACTTGATAAAAAGATGCAAGTTATACATGATAAAACGCAAGTTATACATGATAAAATGTAAGTTATATCTGATAAAACGCAAGTTATGCCTGATAAAAAAGATGCAAGTTATATTTGATAAAAAAAACACAAATTATACCTAATAAAAACGCAAGTTATCAACCCAGCAAAATATATATATATATATATATATATATATGTATATATAGTAAAGTATAGCAATAGAGTATGCAAATGAAAGAGGATAAAAGCTTGTTTATATGGTGTATTTTTTTAAAAAATAATGTCGTATAAAAAAGTTATCGACGTTTAAAAAATAGGTGAAACTCAACAATTTTAGGTCATACCTATTTTATCATTCCCCTTCTTTTTCGAAAAATCCAACGTATATATTCACCCTCTTAATCCCTGATTCATTTAAATTAAAAGGTCAAAATTTTTCTTATTCCTTTTATATTAAACTTTCTCATTATTAATATCAACATAATTCATTGTGATAAAAATCATAATTATCTTTCTCTTTCACGGTGTTAAATAGTAACCTCCCCAAACAAGAAATCATGCAAACAGAATCTTTGATTTCCACAATGTTATATTCTTCTGTGCTCCTTTCTCTGGGAAGTGATTATTATTTACTTATAAACTATACATTAGACAACATAATAACATCGGGATATAGCAGATGTCATTCACATGTTACATATAAACAAACAAGATTCCACATCCATCAAGAAAAAACGAATTTGAATGTTACAAACGAATATGCGCTTCTTGATCATCATTACAATATTACATAACATGGTTTCATCTTAGTTCTTGTATTCCACAACTAGCAAATCTAAATTTGCCACAAAAAAAAAAAAAAAAAAAAAAAAAAACCATCGTTTGCGACCTAAGTCACAACGGTCTATCGCAAAATTTACAACCGCTTAAATCCGGTTGCCAAATTTGCAATCGTTTCAATTTGATCGCGAAACACATGATCACATAGATTTCACTAAATATGGTCGTCTAATAAACCCCCGCATGCAAAATGAGATTACCGGCATAGGTTTCTGTCACATAGATTTCGGTTGCAAAAAGGCCTTCTACCACCGAGTAGTGTTGAGACCGAAATTAAGTTCACATATACCAACTTTTATTTTTAACAATCTAATCTATTTCTAATTCAAAACTACTATTCATTGTAAGAATCCTCGGCCTTACGAGAGAAACTATTTTACACAAGGTGATACTGCTAAGCCAAAGTCCCTTTTATAAATACGAAGTTTACTAATAGATTAGTCCAACTTATGGCAATAATTGGTTGGATTATTTTTATTATTCAAACTTTCCTACGTAACACTACTTTGGTTTTTTCTAGCTTGTTGCTAGAGACCTTCTTATATAATATACATTGTTGACGTTAAAAAAACTGACTATGACATTTTTCATTGACTACATACAAATCTATTACAAAGAAGTTATTTTGACATCACAAATGTGCTCAATGTTTTTTTTAATGTTCGACTTACCTTTGTGAAATCGAAATAAGAACTTTAATGGCTATCGATCTTTGCCATTATTCACCGAGTGTTCAACACCTATTAGAGCCATGGACTATAGATGTCCTAATTTAGATTCAGTTAGCCTTAGAAAACTAGGAATGTCAAAAGATCTAAAAAGTGTAAAATTATCTTGTGCTTAGCGTAGGTTTGGTTTAATTACAAAAGACCCACAACTAGGGCTGCAAATGAGCCGAACGAACATGAACAATGACTTGTTCGTTTTCGTTTATTAAGGAAAAAATGTGTTTACGAACTATTCATAAACACTTACCGAACGAGATTTTATGTTTATGATCGTTTGTTAAGAAAATTAAAGTGTGCCTGTTCGTTTGTGTTTGTTTGTTAATTTTAGATATCAGACAAAAGTGTACGCAAACAAACACATATGAACACAAACAAGCGTTCATGAACAGAAACACACAAACAAATATATATTATATTTCAAATAAAATATATCGATCTTTTATTACAAACATTACGTTGATCCGTCCAAAATTAACTAACCTACTTTATCAAAACATACTTGACATAATCTTGTTAACGTAATTACCCTAAAATCATGTCCCAAAAATACACAAAAATATCATATTAAACTTGAAGTCCTCATTTAATCAACCCAAAATATACTCGAAGTCTTCATTTAATCTGCCCAAAATAATATTTAATCAATATAAGTGAAGTGATATTAATATTAATACACAAATATTTATTAAATAATATGTTACTTGAAAACTTGAAGTATTTAAATTAAAAATAAAATTTATATCATTAAATGAACTATTGAAAATAAACGAACACGTCACTGAACGTTCACGAACATAAATGAACGAATGCAACATTTGTTCTTATTTGTTTATTTAACTAAACAGACGAAATTTATTTTTCGTGTTTGTTCATTTATTAAACTAACGAACAAAAACAAACTGCCTACCAAACGGTTCACGAATTATTCGCTGAATGTCTGGTTTACCCACAACCCATGCTAACCTGAAAATAGAGTAAATTCCCACTTAGTTGTGTTTGGACACAAATATGAAATATCCATGTTGGTTAAAAGTATTATTTTTTATTTTGTTATTTCAAAAAATAATTTTTGTATCAGTTACATTCCACTAACCACTATCCAGTTTATTTTAACAAGTTCGTAAAATATTAAAATAAAATTTAACACTCAATATTTAGGAACACCTCGCCCCCACCCCACCCCACACACACTATTTGTTACGACTCGCTTAACTGGAAGTGCCTTTTAAAAGCCTTGAATTTCATGGGCTTCCCGGAGATTTGGATTAATTGGATCAAGAGCTACCTTGCATCGGGTAGAAGTTTGGTTTTGGTTAATGGTTCACCCACGAATGAGTTCGGTATGAAGCGGGGCTTACGTCAAGGCGATCCCATGTCGCCTTTCTTATTTATTATTGCGATGGAAGTATTAGTTATGCTTATGAACAGGGCTGTCCAAACGGGGCTGTTTCAAGAGGTTCAAGTGCCAAACGGGGGACCTTGCTTATCTCATCTTTGTTACGCGGACGACATGTTGTTTGTAGGGGAATGGAGCGAAGCTAACGTGCGGAGTTTGCGCCGTTTTTTGAGGTGCCTTCAGCTTGTTACAGGCCTCTCAGTCAATAACCAAAAGTGCTCCATTTTGGGTGTTGGGGTTGATGAGATGGAGGTTGATAGCATGTCTCGTATCGTGAATTGTAAAGTCGGGTCCTTCCCTTTCACTTACTTGGGAATTCCTATCGGGGCCAACATGAACCGAATCTCCCAATGGTAACCGGTAATCGATAAAATGAGTTCGAGGCTATCGGCGTGGAAAGCAAGACTTCTTTCCTTTGCGGGAAGAGTCACTTTGGCTAAGTCCGTTTTGGGCAGCCTTCCTTCCTACTTCCTATCTATTTTTAAAGCCCCTAAAGCAGTGATTTACAAGCTGGAAAAACTGAGGAGGGACTTTATTTGGGGCTGCTTCGGGTCGAGGCATAAGATTAGGTGGCTTTGGTGGGAAACGTTCCTTAAAGCCAAGTCCTTAGGTGGGTACGGTATTGGTTCCATTCAGGATTTTAATGTCGCCATGCTGGCGAAATGGTGGTGGAGAGTTAGAGAGAACCCCACTCAACTTTGGGCTTCGGTGGTGCTTTCGATTCATAAGACGGTGCAAGATCGGCATTTAATCCCTCTTAATAATAATCTCCCTGGTGTGTGGAAGAATATTGGTTCCATGGGGAATGAGTTGTTAAAATTGGGTATTAATATTTCGGACAGATTAAGTGTGGCTGTTGGCGATGGAACTGGGGTCTGTTTTTGGAAAGACAAATGGGTTGGGAATTATACTCTGAAAGATGCTTTCCTGATTTGTTTCGGTTGGCTGGAGATAAAGGCGGCTCGGTGGCTGATCACATATCTTTCAGAGGGGATAACATTTATTGGGGTTAGGCTTGGTCGAAAGACCCGGTGACGCAGCAGGAGTGGATTCGAGTAGGGGACTTGATGCGCACGCTGCAATCTGTGAGTTTATGGGTTGGTAAGGATGTTTGGAGTTGGGAAAATAACTATGGGGTGGGGTACTCGGTTAAGCAAGTAAGGCAGGATAATGAGAAGTCGAGGCACGGTAATGACTGCTATTCCGTTTCCCTGGAACTCTTGGGCCCTGCCCAAAGCGAACTTCCTAGTGTGGCGAGCCGGCTCTGGGAAGGTGGCGTCCAGGTTGGCTCTCGTGGCCAGGGGGTTTCGGTTGGCAGCTCATTATGTCCTAGATGTGGTCTGGCGGATGAGGACGCCAACCATGTTTTTGTTACTTGTCTGTTCGCTCGGAGCATATGGTGGATCATTCTCAGATGGGTTCGGGTCTCCTGGCCACAAAACTGTGAATCTATCATGGGCTTGATGGAAACTTTGTATAAAGAACCGGGTAGTAAGCGGTGGAAAAAAGTGGTGGATATGATAGCTTTGGCGACTTCGTGGATAATTTGGCAAGCTAGGAACGTGATGGTCTTCGACAACAAGTTCATTCCGGTTCGTGTTTCTGTGGAGTCGATTAAAGATGAATCTTTTGTTTGGATTCGGCAAAGAGCGGAGGCTTCGGAATTAACTTGGGAGGAGTGGTCTGCATTTGATGTAACCAAGTTTATCTAGTCTGTTTGCTGTTTGGTTTTCTATGCTTTTGGCCTGGTCTGGCAACGCTCTTTTTTGTTTTCTTTGTTTGTTTTGCGCCTCCAGTTTCTTGCTGGGTTCTTTATATATATAAAGAAACTTTTCCGTTAAAAAAAACACTATTTGTCAAATAGAATCTTCGGTCATCATTGTCGACCACCACCAATGGCGAAATGTATCAGTTGCAGCCCCAATCTATTTGTTAGTATTTAGTAAATAGAAGAGTGTCACTGGTAGAAAATTTGTCGGTAATTACTGACGGGTACCAAAAAGTTAAAAAAAGAAAATTAACCTTTAGTTTTCATCATATTGATTACCGAAGGTGTCCCTGAAATCCAGGAAAAAAAGGAAAATGCTAATTTTTATGTTTTTACAAAGAAACTTTATTGAGGGTTGCCGGTATTGTTTTGGCAAGATAAAAGCATTGTTGCAAAAGAAACACATTGTGGGGTGTGGCAACATACGGCAAACAACAAGAAGGTACAAGGACTTGGTTGCTATTGTAAAACAACCCAAAGAATCGACACAATCAAACACAATCGAACTTTATTATGATTAAAACATGAACTAATTGATACGAATTGAAAGAATTATAAAGGAACAATATAGAATTGAAAGTGAAAGGATAAAACCCTAATTGAGATGATTAAGCCCTCTTTATAACTCGACTAACCGTCTTTAACAAACATAGTTTCATCTTGGCAACTTTAGTGCTCTAGCTTCTAAGAAAGAACAACCTTCATCTTTTATTTTTAACACTTCTGCCTCATTACTTGTAACTATCACTTATTGACATTATCAATCCCCCCAACTTCAATTGAGATTTTAGACAACATTAATAAGAATCTCCACGTATGGATAAAGTATCCAATGTGCAATAACTCCAAACATAATTCAAACTTTTCTCCTGGCAACACTTTAGTCAGCATATCTGTTGCATTCTCTAGAGTATCTACCTCAACTTCAACTTCCTTCTTCTTAACTATATCTCTTATGAAGTGAAATTTTACATTTATATGCTTAGTCCTTTCATGATAAACCTGATTCTTACTAAGCTGAACAGCTCCCTACTTATCACACAGGACCATAAATTTGGTCAAGTCAACTCCCAAATCAGTTACCAAACCTTTTAGCCACAAACATTCTTTAACTCCTCCTGTCAATGCAATGTACTCAGCCTGAGTGGCTGACAATGCAACCACCTTTTGCAAAGATGCCTTTGATGGGTTAACTAAAAGACGTGAATAAAAACACCTTTAAGTGAACTTTAAAGAATGATAAGTTGTCAAAATGGTGTTGCTTTGATGATAGTATGTATTTCAGGATTTGATGATTAAAGGGGACAAATATGACGTCTTGGATCGGTTCGGGCAAGAAACGGAAGCTTATGCGAGTTGGAAAACCGAAAAAACGACGAGAAACAGGTTTTTGGTGTAGGATACGCCAAAATTGGCGTACCCTACGCCATTGGCGTAGGCAGAGACAGTTAAGCTGGCGTAGGCCAGCAGGATTCAGCTCAGGCAAAACTGGACTGGCGTAGGATACGCCAAAAGTGGCGTATCCTACGCAAAAAGTCAAAATCGGTCAAAACCTTCCTTTTTTCAAGTCAAAGCTGGTGGAATGAGTTTTAATGCCAAATTTATGAAGGAAGACCTGTTTGGTGGCTGTTTCATGTTCAGTTTCACTATATTATTCACCACCATTGAAGACAAAAAAAAACACCATTCTCCATAGTCTAACACATAACATTCTCCAAGCTTTAGCAACAATTCTTTGAAGATTGAAGAACCTCTTTTGAAGATGATGAACACCATAGCCATGCTTGGCTAAAAACACTTGTATTACACTAGGGATGTAAGCTCTTGTTACCTAGGGCTTAAACATTTGGGTATTGTGTAAACTTTTGATTAATGTTTTTATGTACTTGAATTACTTGTGTTGATTAGTGATTAACCTTATGTTGAACTCATTTTTAGTTAATTGATCTTGTGCCAATTTCTAAATGCTATGAACATGGTTCCTTGCATCAACACTACCATAGGATTGTATGTTCTAAATGATAAAGTATAGTTTAGTCCATTGTGAATGTTGATGAAACTTGATACCTAAGTTTATTGAACAATCAACCCGTTAGTACCAAATGCATTACATCCCTAGTGTAATACAAGTGTTTTTAGCCAACAAAACCCACCTCACCAACCAATTCCAAACCGAAATCCCAACACCCGAAATGTAAACCAAGGTCCCTCCATGTCTAACCGTGGCAATCCCACATTTGATCCAGTCAATCGGTACAATGAAGCCGGATATGAAGATTATGTGGAGACTATTGAAGAATTGAGGGCGAACATTAATGATGATGACCCATTCAGTGTACCAAGTTATCAATCATCAGATAGAGTTAGTGTTCATTCCTACCACTCGGGAGAAGATGAATACTCTGAAAGGGATTACAATGAGGATGATGAGGATTGGGGCTACAGAAATGTTAGTGATGATTATGGAGAAGAGGAAGAGTATCACGGTGATAATAGTTCTAACGTGGGTGCAAATCGAAATGGGGATAGTGACGGTTATTACAATCACGTCATTAATAATACCAACCAAGACAAAACCCAAGAAGGCATCAATTTCCCAACATTCACCAAAACCGGGGTGAAAATTTTGTGGGTCGATCAGAAAGAAGACCTAATGGGGGAAGACAACCTAGAGGTGAAGAAGTTAATGCTCCAAGATGAAGGCCCCCAGTTCCAATGCAAGGAGTCAATGGTCGGTTTAGACCACTTGCATTTGAGAATGAATCACCTATTGTACCACCACCTCCAGGGAGAAGATCCTTTGATTGCAAGCCCAACTACATCAACATCATTCCTCATTTTTATGGAATGGCTAATGAAGACCCATATGATCACCTATCCGAATTCAAGGCAATGTGTGGTACTATGGGAGGTCATAACTTTTCATTAGATGAAGTACAGTTGAGGTTATTCCGGTTTTCTCTCAAGGATAAAGCAAAGACATGGTTCCTCACTTTACCCGCACACAGCATCTACACTTGGGGAGAAATGCAACAAGTATTCTTGGATGAATATTTCCCCAGTTTTAAAACAGATGCGGTGCGGCTAGAGATTCGTTCTTTTCAACAACTACAAGGGGAACCGCTTCATGAAGCTTTAACTCGTTTCAAGGAGTTAATTCGGAAATGCCCGCACCACAACATCGACCTTTGGGAATTGGTTAGTAGTTTCGTGAATGGATTGAGCAAAGAGGAAAGAAAATATCTCAAATCTACTAGCAATGGAACATTGTTATCTAATCCGGAGCAAGAAGATTGGGATTTTTTGGAGCTAATGGCGAAGAATTCAAAATCGGAAGAGGCAGCTGATCGAAGAACTAAACACCCGGTCTCTAAATCTCTTCCCGATGCAGATTCAAGTTCTAAGGACCGAATTGCTCAGTTGGAAAGAGAGTTGGCAAGGATGAAGAAACGGGAGGTGTCATCGATACAATACCCCGTGTGTGATAATTGTGGAGATTTGGGGCATAAAGCTAGTGAGTGCTCCGGTGATATGGGTCAAGCAACCGAAGAGGTAAATCAAGTGTATGGAGAAAGGAAGTATGACATGAACTCCAACACTTACCATGCAGGCTTGAGAAACCATCCTAACTTTAGGTATGGTAATCCTTCTAACCAAATGAACCCGAATTTCCAATCGGGAAATCAAAGCGGTGGTGGGCAATATCAAGGTCGCCAAGGTGGTAATCAAGGCGGTTACCAAAGAAACAACTACAATCAAGGTGGTAACCAAGGGTACAACAACAATTATCAAAGAGGTTACAACCAAGGCGGCTCCTCAAGCAATCAAGGAAACTCTTCGGGAAGTCAAGGTGGTGATGAGTCTTTGAGTTCGAAAATGGATGCTTTAATGAGCATGATGAAAGAGAACAACAAAGCGAATGAAGTGAGAGATAAGTCTCATGAGGCCTTGGCTAAGCAAGTGGGCCAATTAGCGGAAGAAATGGCTCAATGGAGAGGAAGCATGGGGAAGCTTCCTAGTGATACCACTATCAACCCGCAACATCAAGGTTCGAGTTCGAAGAACACTCGCAATGTTCCCATTAATAAGGTAACCGTTCTTCGTAGTGGTAAAATTATTGATAATAAAATTGAAAATAAAATTGAGCCACCATCTTCCCAATGTGTTGAAGGGGAGGTGGAAGATGTGAGGGATGAAAGTGAAAGTGAGGAGAAAACGGGTCAAAATAAAAGTAAACAAAATGTTGAAAATTCAAAACCCGTTGAGAACAAACAAGCTCCAAAGGCTAAGGAAAAGGGTATGGAGGGTAATACCGTCCCTTATCCCGAAGCATTGTTGGAGCCATCTAAAAAAGTAGTCAAGAAAAGAGGCCCGCAACAAGAAGAGTTGTGGGAAATTTTTAAACAAGTGAAAATTAATTTACCACTTTTAGATGCAATCAAACAAGTCCCCTCTTATGAAAAGTATCTAAAGGACATGTGTACCCAAAAGAGAACTCATAAAATACCCAAGAAAATTGATTTAACTGAAAATGTGAGTTCTATTCTTTCGGGTTCACTTCCACCTAAGTTACAAGATCCGGGAACACCCATCATATCCATTCAGGTTGGGGAATTTAAAATGACTCGGGCGCTCTTGGATCTTGGAGCTAGTGTAAGCATCTTGCCGGGTAGCCTTTATGACCAATACGAATTTGGTCCACTTCAAGAGTCTAATACCACGGTGGTATTAGCCGACTTGACTCCTAAGCTACCCCGCGGGATGGTTACCGACGTGATAGTAAAAGTTGAAGATTTTTATTATCCGGTGGATTTCTTAGTACTTGATTATGTTTCCATGGACCTAACCAAACAACCAACGGTTATTCTTGGTCGACCGTTTTTAGCCACATCTAATGCACAAATTAATTGCAAGACAGGCACGCTTGACATGACCTTTGGTAATCGTAGGGTCCGATTAAATGTTTTTTCAAATGGGACTGACCCTCTAGTCAATGATGAATGCTATATGGCGGACATTGTTGACGAGTGTATACCTCTATACGACACTGTTGTAGATGAGGAAAACACAATAGAGGAGTGTTTTATGTTTGACAGGTTACAGGTGGAAATGTTGAAAAGCATAGCTGAGGAGGAGAAGAAGCAAGAAGCAAAGGCGGTACAGGAAGGAAGACCACCATGGACTCATCAAGTGGAAAGTCTTCCGGATCATATTGATACGAAATTGAAGCCGTCATTAGTCGAGCCGCCACAGGTGGAGTTGAAGGAGTTGCCTAAGCATTTAAAGTATGCTTATGTTGGTGAAGGCAACACGCTCCCGGTTATCATAGCTTCAAATTTAACCGGGGAGCAAGAGGAAAAATTGATGAAGGTATTAGTGACCCATAGAGCAGCTATCGGGTGGACTGTGGCGGATTTGAAAGGTATTAGTCCGTCGATTGTGATGCACAAGATCATCACGGATGAGAAGGTGACACCCGCAAGAGATGCCCAAAGGAGACTCAATCCTAATATGCGGGAGGTTGTGAAGAAAGAAGTCTTGAAGTGGTTAGATGCGGGTATCATTTACCCTATATCCGATAGCCAGTGGGTTAGCCCAACTCAAACTGTTCCAAAAAAGGCAGGTATTCAAGTCGTGAAAAACGACTCAGGTGAGGAGGTAGCCACCCGACCGGTAACCGGGTGGCGTATTTGTATCGATTATAGGAAGTTGAATGCTGCAACTTCTAAAGACCATTTTCCCTTACCTTTTATTGACCAAATAGTAGAAAAATTAGCCGGACAAAAATTTTATTGTTTCTTGGATGGGTATTCAGGTTACAATCAAATTGCTATTCATCCCGAGGATCAACAAAAGACCACGTTTACTTGTCCATATGGCACATTCGCATTTAGGCGAATGCCATTTGGCCTTTGTAATGCCCCCGCCACCTTTCAAAGGTGTATGATGAGTATCTTTTCAGATATGGTGGGGGAGTCTTTGGAAATCTTCATGGATGATTTTTCTATTTTTGGGTCATCATTTAACTCTTGCCTAGGTCAATTGGAAAAGGTTTTACAAAGGTGTGTTGAGACAAATCTGGTTTTGAGTTGGGAGAAAAGTCATTTTATGGTCCAAGAGGGGATAGTGTTGGGCCATGTGGTTTCTAGTCGTGGGATTGAGGTTGATCATGCTAAAATACAAGTCATTTCAACTTTACCTTATCCCTCTAGTATTAAGGGCATTAGATCATTTTTGGGGCATGCCGGTTTTTATAGGAGGTTCATTAAAGGTTTTAGCGACATAACAAACCCTTTGTGTAATTTGTTATTGAAAGATGCTCCATTTAATTTTGATGAAAAATGTATTGAAGCTTTTAATATTTTGAAAGAAAAGTTAGTTGGGGCTCCAATTTTGCAATCACCCAATTGGTCTTTACCGTTTGAAATTATGTGTGATGCAAGTGGGTATGCGGTTGGGGCCGTGTTGGGTCAACGGGTAGAAAAGAAACCTGTTGCTATATACTACGCAAGTAAGACTCTTTCGGAAGCACAATTGAATTACACAACTACCGAAAAAGAGCTACTTGCGGTAGTGTATGCGCTAGACAAATTCCGGTCTTACGTATGGGGTAGTAAAATTATTGTTTATACTGATCACAGTGCTGTCAGGTATTTAATGGACAAAAAGGATGCTAAGCCCCGACTGATTAGATGGATACTCTTACTACAAGAGTTTAACTTGGAGATACGTGACAAGAAAGGCACGGAAAATGTGGTTGCAGACCATTTGTCTAGACTAATGATTGAGGAGGAAGACTCAACAAATGAAATTAATGAGTTGTTCCCAGATGAGCATCTATTAGCGGTTTCGACATTACCTTGGTTTGCTAACATTGTTAATTTTTTAGTGACAGGTACAATGCCGGAACATTGGGTGAGGAAGAAGAGGCTCCACTTTTTGTCCCAAGTGAAACACTACATTTGGGATGATCCTGATTTATTTAGAGTGGGAACGGATCAAATCATTCGAAGATGCATCCCGGATGAGGAGATCATGAGTGTGTTGAAGCACGTGCATTCTTATGCATGTGGAGGGCATTTTAGTGGCCAAAAGACGGGTCACAAGGTTTTATCTAGTGGGTTGTATTGGCCAACAATTTTTAAGGATTCGTTTGAGTATGCTAAAAATTGCCTACATTGTCAACAATTAGGAAGCATCTCAAAACGTGATGAAATGCCAATGCAACCCATTTTGGTTGTTGATGTGTTCGATGTATGGGGGATTGACTTCATGGGACCATTTCCCAATTCTTTCGGTAATCTATACATTTTGGTGGCGGTAGATTATGTTTCTAAATGGGTTGAAGCCATCGCCACCAAAACCAATGACCATATTGTTGTTTGCAATTTTATACAAACATATATTTTTTCAAGGTATGGGTTACCTCGCACAATCATAAGTGATGGGGGATCTCATTTTAAAAACCAAAAATTCGGAAAATTGCTTAAGCGATATGGTGTTGACCATAGATTTGCCACCCCATATCATCCACAAACTAGTGGACAAGTTGAGGTGTCCAATAGGCAAATTAAAAAAATTCTACAAAAACGGTTCGTGCGGACCGAAAGGATTGGTCAACTAAGCTCAATGATGCTTTATGGGCCTACCGCACGGCCTACAAAACACCTATTGGAACAACTCCTTATAGACTAGTGTATGGTAGGGATTGTCATCTCCCGGTCGAATTAGTTCACCGGGCATATTGGGCCATCAAAAATGTTAATTTACGATATGATGATGCAGGCCGAGAAAGGAAACTCAAATTGTGTGAGTTAGAAGAGCTAAGGGATGAAGCTTACGAAATCGCGTCAAAATACAAAGATCAAATGAAAAGAGCTCATGACGCGAAAATTCGCAAAAAGGAATTTGAAGTGGGTCAAAAAGTTTGGCTCTACAATTCCAAGTTGAAGCTCTTCCCGGGAAAACTCAAGAGCAAATGGATTGGCCCATACATCATAAAAAGGGTTGGAAAGCTTGGCGAGGTAGACATCGAGGACCCGAAAGACGGGTCAAGGCAAACTGTGAACGGGCATCGGTTGAAGCCCTACGTGGAGTACCCCACAGAACATGGTAACATTGTCGAGTTGGTAAGTTTCTTAGAGGGCTTACCAACTTATGAAATCAATTAAAATGCAGGTGAAAACTCCCATCCCAGGTACGTATTTTAATTGTAGTATTGGGGACAATACTAATTTTTTCGGGGGGTGGGAAGCATAGTTGTAAAATTTGTATAAAAATTTTATAGTCTTTTTTATCCCATTATTTTAAACCCCTAAAAAAAAAGGGGGTTAGCGTAGCCTACGCCAAAAGTGGCGTAGGGTACGCCAAAGACAATGTTCCTACGCAAAGGTCTGCTGGCCTACGCAAACTTATGGCTGACTCCCTACGCAAAGTCTGAAAAAAAAAAAAAAAAAACTGCTCTAACCCAGCGTTGACCAAGGTTGACCGACCGGACCCACTAAAAAAAAAAAAAAAAAGTTTTCAAAACCTTCCATCTACCTACCAACTCTCCAACACTTCATCTTCTTCATCTTCCAACCTTCTACCCAACCTTCAACCATCCAAACCTTCAAACCCTCATAACTCTTTCAATCTTTCACCAAACTTAACAAATTTTATATCAAAATCACCTAGTTTTTCAAGACCTACAAAACCCCTAACTTAGAATTTGTTAATTTTAACGTTTTGAGGGGCGAATCAAGGGTTAAAGAAATCGCAAATTTGTGTGGTGTTCTTGTTATTGTCTTATTTCTTGCTTGTGGTTATTTCCCTACTCAATAATCATCATGAAGGTATGTTTCTCATATTTTTTGTTTGTTATTTTTCATTTACATATTATGTGTTCATGAATGTTTGAGAAATTGATGCTATGTATACTAGTGTTTAGGATGATTATTGCTTGGGTATAACACTTGTTGTTGAAAAAAAAAAACGATTTTTTTTCTAATAAAAGCAAGAAATAAGTGTGGGGAGGGGGTTGTAGAGATGTAAAACATATGGTTGTGAATTTAGGCGATTAGTACAACATCCTTAATCGCTAGTGTATGTTCATAATCATAGGATGCCGTGTTTGGGTAGAATGTAGTTAAGGTACATGCTAGTCTTATTTGGATTAGACAACTAATGCTACATTGTTGTTTTTGAATGTTGTTGCAGAACATCTTTAGAAGAAAGGGTAAGGAGCATGCTGAAGCATCTTCTCAACCAAAAAGGAAAAAGGGGAAACGATCCAATTTACGGGACGAGTCTGACGACGAGGTTGATGAAATTCAACATGAATTAGATCGTAGCGAAAGGACGGAGCGTGCCGAAGGGATGGATGTTGACCTTCCCACTTGGACAGAAAAGTCTAAAAGGTTGTCAGCTTTCCCTGAAGCAATCAGGCCAGCAATGTGGTACCAAAAGATGGCAACATTGGAACATGGTACCGAGGGTGTGTTGGTTTATGAAAGATCATATGATAGGGAACAGTTGCGGTTAGTGGGATTAACACAGAAATTTGAAAGAATTGGTTGGGAAGCAGCGTTAGACTATTGTGCGAATAGAGGAAGGAAGGTTTACCTGAAAGCAATTGAGCAATGGATGTCCACGCTGGAGCAAGATCTTGGTAATAACCCACCTCTTACAATGAAGTTGATTGGTACTGTGGGGAAGAAAAAGATGACCCTATCATTTGAGACAATGCGTCAAATTGCCAATTTTGACTCTTGTCCGGAAAATGAATACTATTATATCCCCGAGCATCTCTTTTGGGCTAAAACGCAATTAAAAACCGATCCACAGAATATGTTTGACAATGTGGCTCCAGTAAAAAGGGGAAATAATCATTGCAGAGAGGACATGGAATGCGAGGCTAGATTCCTTTTAGGCATCTCATTTGAAAACCTAATGGCAAGGCTCGGGGATAGATCAAAAGTGAGAGGTTGGGACGTTCGAGTATTACACGCAATCATGTATGGTACACCACGCCTATCATTTAGGCATTTGGTCTTGATGAACATTTGGGATAGCCAAGAAAGCCAAGAGCGGAAAATGATACCGCATGTTAGGCTATTGTCATACTTGATGGAGGTTTAAGGAGTGGTGACACGATCGACACCAGCCATTGAAGTAAACATCATGAAAATGAAATGGGAGAGTTTTAGCAAGGCCAAGTTTACATATGAGAGGACCGCGGAGTATCATGTCTTGCTCGATAAACAAGGTAACACACAGATAATGGCATTGCGAGAAGATGTGGAACATAGAGGTGATGAAGAGGTACACACGGATGAAGCTGAGGAAGTAGAAGAAGAAGTGCAAGTTGTGAGAGAGCGGCCGGTTCGAGAGATGAGCAGACAAGAAATGGAGATAGTAGCGGGGATCAACCAGGCAAGGCCTGGAGGTTTCCATGGTTGGACTTCATTCAAGAAGAATATTTGGGATCGAGGGACGCGAAACATGGTATTGGCACGACAAAGAGAAGAAGCGGCAATAAAAAGGGAACAAGAGTTAATAGCAAGAGAGGAGCAGCGGGAAAGAGATCAAGTGGCAAGAGAGGAGAGAAGAGAGGCGGAAAGAAAGGCATGAGAGGACAAGCATTGGTGGGCGGTTAATTATGGCCGAGAGATGGACACGGTTAACAGATTTTTGGAGACTGAGCAGATTAGACACCACCAGGACCTAATGGCGGGGCGTCCTTATGTGCCAGTTGTTCCATACGTTGATTATTCAACCATAAGGGAACAACCACAGGAGGTGATCGATCAGGTCAGGTGGCCACAAGGGATCTCATCCAGCTATCTTCTCACTCCGCAGCCGCCACCGCCACCACCACCAGCTGAAGGATCTTCCTCATCTACCGACCCACTCAGTGACTACCATGGGTGGATGGATGCAATTTTCGGGCATCTGAACACGCCTTATCCACCACCGGGTCCGAATGACCCCTACTACCGCTGATGGATGGTTTTGGATATGCATCACCGGTGAGTGTTCAGTGAAAAAGAGGAAAAATGAAGGATGGGAAGCATTCAAGTATGGAGAGCAAGGATTCACCGATGAAATGGAGACATCTTTTGCTTATCAGGTGCTTTCTATTCTTTAATCTTTTGTGTATTGTTGAATAAGGTTTGGGGTGGATCTTTAGTTGTCACTTGAGAAAAGAATGTAGTGGGGTGAGACAAAAGCATCCTCGCGCTTTCGAATTAATCGGCTATTTGGTTCCTTTATTTGTGCAAGAACCCACATTGAGGACAATGTAACCTTTAAGTGTGGGGATGGGGGAATAGCCATATATATAAAAAAAAAAAAAGACCCTCAAGCTTAAACTGTAAGAAAACCATTTTTTTTTTCTCACCATGATATTGGATCACAAAATTCGACCCCTAGTCATGGTCATAATTCTTTAAGTTCCTTGATGTGTTTTTCCAAGGAGGGTTTTTGCAAAATATGGATTGCCTAGTTAGAAAAGACTAAGGAAGAATATAGCACTTTTGCATATCGGCAACCCATATTCCCTTTAGGTTCAGGGAGAGATTATTGAGCCACCACAACATGCTAATACCCTAAAAATATTTATCCACATCCTCCGGCATGTTGTGTTCATTTGAATTGAGTGTACTATTATAGGCGCATAAGGTAGAACTTGCAATTTTTGATACGCCTACTACTCTAGATCGATTGTGGACACAAGAATGATTAAGGCATTAGGTTAAACCTTTTATTTTTAAACCATTTTTTTTATCATCCTTGACCCATTCCAATATCCCTTAGTTAACCAATCTTGAGCCTGAAACCTTTTTCATTGATCACCCATATCAACCTAGTTGACCCATAATCCTTTTTCACTTTAAACCCGAGTGATGAAAATTCGATTGTAGGTTGTTCCTTTGTGTTGTAAATAGTTTAAAGTTATTATTGTTAGTTGTTTGTTAAAAAAAAAAAAATACTGCAAAAGCATTGAAAAAGAGCAAAGTTTCAAAAAAAAATGCTTTAGTTAGTCATCGAATAAAAAGACATAGCCTTGCTTTATAGTTGAGAGTTAGTTTGTTGTTCCTCTTAGTTCGTTTGATGTAATAAAAATCAAATTTTCATCACTTTAGTCACTTTAAATATCCCTTTCCATACCCTTCGCCTAACCCCATTACAACCCGTTTTAAAGACCTTTTGACTTGTGTCCACTTTTGAAAAAAAATTTTGTGGAAGGTGATTGAATTGCAAGCTTAAGCTAATATGCCCTATGATCGGTTTCGAGTGACTGATATGAAATACTAGCACATTACTTGCTAGCCGAGATAGTAAACCGAGTGGAGTGAACCATTGTGAGGGGTGTGCAAAAGTGTGAAATCGGAGCTAGTTGGATTTAGCTTGGCATTTGTTTTAAACATATAAAAACCTTGGAATGTAAATCTACTGACAGGCGTAAGTCTTGTGAATTAGGGTATGACTAGGGGCCGTTTTTGAGAATCGATAAAATGGTTGGAAATTAGTTAAACTGTTGATTGAGCATGATTTATTGATTTGCTTGAGGGCAAGCAAAAGACAAGTGTGGGGATGTGATGGGTTAACTAAAAGACGTGAATAAAAACACCTTTAAGTGAACTTTAAAGAATGATAAGTTGTCAAAATGGTGTTGCTTTGATGATAGTATGTATTTCAGGATTTGATGATTAAAGGGGACAAATATGACGTCTTGGAGCGGTTCGGGCAAGAAACGGAAGCTTACGCGAGTTGGAAGACCGAAAACGACGAGAAACAGGTTTTTGGCGTAGGATACGCCAAAATTGGCGTACCCTATGCCATTGGCGTAGGCAGAGACAGTTAAGCTGGCGTAGGCCAGCAGGATTCAGATCAGGCAAAACTGGACTGGCGTAGGATACGCCAAAAGTGGCGTATCCTACGCAAAAAGTCAAAATCGGTCAAAACCTTCCTTTTTTTCAAGTCAAAGCTGGTGGAATGAGTTTTAATGCCAAATTTATGAAGGAAGACCTGTTTGGTGGCTGTTTCATGTTCAGTTTCACTATATTATTCACCACCATTGAAGACAAAAAAAAAAAAAAAACACCATTCTCCATAGTCTAACACATAACATTCTCCAAGCTTTAGCAACAATTCTTTGAAGATTGAAGAACCTCTTTTGAAGATGATGAACACCATAGCCATGCTTGGCTAAAAACACTTGTATTACACTAGGGATGTAAGCTCTTGTTACCTAGGGCTTAAACATTTGGGTATTGTGTAAACTTTTGATTAATGTTTTTATGTACTTGAATTACTTGTGTTGATTAGTGATTAACCTTATGTTGAACTCATTTTTAGTTAATTGATCTTGTGCCAATTTCTAAATGTTATGAACATGGTTCCTTGCATCAACACTACCATAGGATTGTATGTTCTAAATGATAAAGTATAGTTTAGTCCATTGTGAATGTTGATGAAACTTGATACCTAAGTTTATTGAACAATCAACCCGTTAGTACCAAATGCATTATCTTTGTTTAACCAATTATGCCCAATTGTTGAAAGCCCTAGTGTTCAATTACCCAATCCTTAGTGTAATCATCTTTATCTTATTGTTCACAAGTATTATTAATTATTTCTTACAAATTTCATTTTAAGTTTCATATTAATCAACAAACTTTTCAATCAATTTCTAAACATCAATTCATATATTGCATAATTAGCACCTTCATAAAACAACAAATTTAAAGTTAACTAGGAAATACTCACTAACCACACGCTCCTTGGATTGATACCCTACTTACCCTATCTATTTAGGTTATTTAGGCTTTGTATGAACCGTGACGACCGGTTCATCAGCCTTCCAACTTACTAATGACCCATATACAATAAATGCATAACTTGTCATTGACTTCCCATTATCCAAATCTTTAGCAAAATCTGCATCGGTGTATCCTAGCACCTTATTGACTCCTGACCCACTTCCAAATAACAAGCCAACATTAACAGTCCCTCTTAGATACCTTAGTGTCCATTTGACTCCATTCCAATGTTCCTTTCCTGATTTGCGATATATCTACTTACTATACTTACTCCATATCCTAAGGGCATGTGTAGTGGGCGTTATGAGGGGCTCCATGTGAATTTATAGTGCCTTATAGCGCCCCATAGCGCCCTCTACACCGCCCCCTTCGGCGCTATGGGGACTCCATGGGGAAGAGCTTTATGTACATAACGAGAGTTATCCAAAAGAAAACCAATTTCATAATATTAGTTTTAATCAATTTCCACACCCCCTTCTTCTACACCCAATCAAATAATAATATTTTAATCCTCATGGAGCCCTATAAAGCCCCTCACCCACTACACACATATTTTCCATAAAGCCCCATGTAGCCCCTCATAATATTTTATTAATATTTTAATCCCATAAAGCCCGATGGAGCCCATAAAAGCCCGATGGAGCTCATAAAAGCCCCCACTATGTACACTAAATATGGCCTTGTACAAACGATAAGGTACATCAAACTCCTAACAACATTAGCATAAGGAATATTTTTCATACCTATAGCTTCTGCTTCTGACTTAGGGGAGTCTCTGGCTGACAACTTGAAATGTGCAGCCAATGGAGTTGCAACTGGCTTACTACTCTCCATTATTAAAGCTTCTCAAAATCTTCTTAATGTATGTGCTTTGCCTCAGGTATATTACACCTTGTTCTTTGCCTCTTTGAATCTCCATTCCAAATATTTTCTTTCCATATCCCAATTCTTTCATATCAAATTCAAGAAACAATAATCTCTTTGTTTCATTGATTACCTATGAATCTCTACAAGCAACTAAAATGTCATCCACATATAAAAGTAGATACACATATTCCTCATTTCCATATTATAAGATAGAAACAACTATCATATTGACTTCTTTTTAAACCATGGGACACTATATATTTATCAAATCCGAGATATCATTGTCTTGGTGACTGCTTCAAACCATACAATGATCTCATGACCAAACATACGTTATTTTCCTGCCCTTTCTCCTCAAATCCTTTAGGCTGCTTCATGTAAATCTTTTCATCTAGATTTCCATGCAGGAAAGCAGTCTTCACATCAAGTTGCTCTAACTCAAAACCTCTACAAGCTGTCAAAGCAAGTATAACCCTTGTAGATGTGTGTTTTGCCACAAGAGAAAAAAAATCTCATTAAAGTCCACACCTTCTCTTTGTGTAAAACACTTGGCCACTAACCTAGCCTTGAACCTTGGAGGTCCACCTGCATCCCTTATTTGATCTTGTAAATCTATATACATGACACCAGCTTCTGATCATCTGGTTTATCTACCATCTTCCATGTCTCATTCTTATGTAAAGATGTCATTTCTTATTCCATAGTATTTAACCACTTCTGTTTATCTAGTGACACAATAACTTCATTGAATGAAAGCGGATCACATACAAATTCTTCCTTAGCCACACTAAAAACAAAGGCTGAAATGTCATCCTTATCCCTAAACCTCACTACTTATTCATATGCCTTATTTCTTTATCCCCGATCATTGAGTATCCTTGTTCAGTCTCACTTGTTCCAGATGATGAAGTTTGACTTGAACTTGATTCTTTCTCGTCATATTTCTTTGTTTTTGGCTCTACCTCAAGTTGAACTCCCTTCAACTTTTCATTAGCTTCAACAGTTCCTGCCATAACATCCTTATATAAAAAGTTCTTCTTTGACATTTCTACTAGTTATAACCCTTGGAGACACATTATTAATCATCCACAGTCTATACCCTTTAACTCCATTAGTGAAGCACACCAATATACATCTTTTAGCCCTGTTCTCTAGTTTTCCTTTATTGACATAAGAATAAACCAGGGAAACAAAAATCTTAATCAACATTTAAACCAGACCATACCTCCATTGGGACTTTCATATCAATCGCTAACGATGGAGATTTGTTTATGCAATGTGCTGCTGTTTTTAATGCCTCTACCTAAAAACTCTTAGGCAACCCTGACTGATGCAACATACATCTCACTCTTTCCAACAAAGTCCTGTTCATTCTCTCAACAAGATCATTCTTTTGAGGTGTACCTGGAATAGTCTTGGGTCTTGCTATCCCATACCTTTTACAGTAATCATTAAATTCATCACTACAGAATTCAAGTCCATCGTTAGTTTTGAGCTTCTTAACCTTCTTCTCTGTTTGAGTTTCAACCAAAGCCTTCCATACCTTGAACTGCTCAAAAGCTTCATGCGTATGTTTGAGTGGATACACCCAAACCATTCTTGAGTAGTCATTAATGATGGATAAGAAATAGGAAGCACCACCAAGTGATACATTCTTTGGAAGCCCCCATAAGTCTACAAGAATGTAATCAAGAGTCCCTTTAGTTTTGTGAATGCCCTTTGAAAACTTTACCCTATGGGCCTGTCCCATAACACACTTTTCACAAAAACCATACTCACAATCTGTTAACTCTTGAATCACATCTTGCTTGAGTATCATTCAAGTACTGAAAAATAATCTAAAAACACTAAATTAAATTAAGTTTGAGTTTCACACAAATGAACCATCCATCTGGAGATGGTTACAAAGGTAATTAGCCGCTCATTACCATGGTATGATTTCAATGGATGATTTAGATGATGATTACATGAAAAGATTTATTTGATTAAGGTTTGAATTGATGAAATTCGTCATTGGGAGCTCTAAAACGGCTACGGTTCAAGTAATATTCATTTGGGACTGAGATTATCTTTAAATATGGTAAAAATCCTTGAGATTTACAACTTTAACAAATCCCGGCGCAGCCTTGCGCTGGAGACCAAAATTTGCTGAACCGCGTTGATTTCAACGCATACCAGCGCTGGTTTTTAGGGTGTGGTGCAACCCTGTACCTCCCCAAGCGCAGCTCTGTGTTGATATATTACTGGTATGTGTCTGTTTTTGTCATAAAACTCTATTTTCTTTCATTCTTGCAGCCACGTCTTCGTAATTCGGACCTCATCACATCATTATTTAATATCTTCAATTCCAATCCATTTGTGTTCTTCAAAAACACATCAAATCTTCAACGGTTTCCCTCGAGTGCTTATGTCTTCATGATTTGACTCATGTTTAGCATGGGAACTTCTAATCCTTCATAATGTCTTCCAAAAACCTTCCATGAAGCTCCAATTAACACCATTTATCTCCAGATACATGCAAATCATAAATATTCTCAAAGTAACCATGTTTTATGATATAAACCACTTAAAACCCATAAATACATACATCTTAACATGGTAAAATAGCCTCTCATCAATAATTAATTACAACATGGCCCCTTGACTTAGATGTGAGGAATTAGTATCATCATTCTCCCCCTTCATGACAAACATATTTGACTTGTAGTAGGTCATGAATACAAGCACATCTATCTTCTTGAATATCCCTGGTGTCCAACACTTTACATAGATCATATAATTTACGAACTTTGCTACTCATGAAACACTTATCTTGAGCGCACTTAATTTTTATCACATGAACCTCTTCTTTTGTAGTTATCTCAACACAAACTTCACCTAATTTTGAATAAATTCGCCATCATCAAATCACATGACATGACACCATCTTGCATAGAGTTTCTTGATAATCTAAACCATTCTCGCGGTTGTATCACACAACTTATTATTCTTTCTGGTCCAGTCACGGGAATATTCATACCCTTAAAACTTGTGTCTTTTCCTGCATCTATCAAGATTTAATCTACTCTTCACAGTTGTCTCACACAATAGGTACGTATCATTGATTGCTTCCCTGACAACCAATATGTTCACCTTTACTTTATCCACTCGCTGGATTTTTTTGATAGCACCCGTCATGGGTTGTCTCCACATCACACAGTTTCTTTTCTTTGATCGTATCACACGACTGAAATCTCACTTTCTATTTTTCTTCAGTGTCTAGGCACATTATAAGTGTCAGTTTATTATCTTCTTATGTTTCGACCAAGAGTGACTCACGTTGCTTGTACTTCTTGATTGGAGATTCATATGCATAGTTCCTAAGTTTCTCACATTTGTAACAAGACTCATCTCCTCTATGGTGACATTAGTAAAATCACATGAACAAAAATGACAATCTATGTTACTTTATTAAGGAGGAGAGATAGCTAGGATAGTAATTTTACAACCATTTTAAGATGGCATATCAAGAGGCACAAGCATAAATCCCTAACTTTTACCATTTTATTCCTATTATGCCCCTATATACAATATTTGATGGCACATTATAAGTCACTAATACAACTCGTATAATCCTCCCTATCCAAATAAGTAGTAATGTTGAAAATCAATTGTCTTTTTCAATTAGTTGCAAATCTTTAACAAGTAGGGGTTGAAAGTGTAACATCCCAACCGATGGCGGAAACATCGAGGTGTCACGTAATGACGATTGTTCAATAGCTCATGGACTAAAAGTGTAAATATTGATACATTGATTAAATAGTTTATTACATTGAAATGAAATACAACAATTCTAGATGTCAACTAAACTGAAATACAATGAATCCAAAATCTAAGTAAAATTCCAAAAGCTTAAAGGTCATCTCATAAATAACCTGAAACATGTACGAAAATAGTATATGTCAATACAAAAATGTATTGGTGAGCATACCCTGTTTGAATACATATAGTAGAAAAAGAATTTCGCAATTCATGTGCTGTACCATTTGCAATTATGTAATAAGTAATATCCGTTCAAAACCAAGCCTATGAATAATGACTAACACATGACTAACAATTTGAATAATGAATTAACAAGACAATGACCAAGATTCTCTCAACAGAGTCTAAAGGGGTATACCATAGTACTATTCATTGAAATGCTAGGCCGCCCAGCGGTTAATGATTTTGACAAGTCATAGACACACAAATTAACATAAAGCAAACACACATGAGAATTGCATTTAGTAAAAGAAATAGAAACTTGATTGTAAGTACATGAGTCACCCCAAAATGTAAAACAGTAAAAAGGGGAAAGATATACTCACAGTTTGCGAAAGTGATCAAAATCCAACTTAAGCGGTCGTGAGCTAAGTAATGGGAATTCCGAGGAATTCAACCTATAATGTGAAAGAATACTATTAAGGAAATGTCTAAAAAGTCTAAGGTAACTAGGGTCTAAGGCATTAGGGTTTGCTATGTCGATTTGGGGAATTAGAGTATTTATGATAAACCGAATTAGTGTAAAAGTTGTATATCAACAATAATAATATATCAAAGTTTGTAATTAGGATTTAGGTAATATAATTATTACCAATTAAATATTTAGGTCAACATATGTTTAAATAATTAATACAAAATAATTTAGTTAATTACTTTAACTAATTATTGTAAATAAATACAATAATCATAAATATGGAAATAAATAATTATGAGTTACACAATGATCCCACAAATTGTAATTAAGATTTTCTTACATAGAACTATTTCTATTTTATAGGAAAAGTATCTATAAAATAGATATTTAATAGTATAAATAAATAAATGATTATTTATGTCTAACTAAACATAAATAAGACTAATAATTCAAGACATGGTCCAAAAATGCTATTTTTTATAGAAAATGGATACTTTCTGATGTAAAGTAATAAAGATAATTTTCTCATAATTTTTATAAACTTATTCATATTTAAAACTGATTTAATGGGATTAAATCACGTTCAAATGATTAAAAATAGGAAAATTAATAAAATAAATGTTTTTATGAACCAATTATTTTTATTTCAGTTCATCATGATTAGAAATAATTTCTCAAAAAGTTTGAGATTAGAATCATTAAAAATAAATTTTTTTATCAATTAAATATGATTAAAACAAATTAAATCAATAAAATATAAAAATAAGACTTTTTCCAGAAATTAAAATTGTGATAATTTTCTATGAGGTGTCAAGATGCTACTCCTAAATTTTTATAATTTTTGGAGCAAAATTGAATTTATTATGAATATTATAAGATTAAATGAATTTTAAATGATTAAAATAACGGAAAAGTAATAAAAAAAAATCAGAAAAAGGGATGGTTTGCTTGGGCTCGAACTCGGGTCTTCTGGACAACAACCCTGACAAGCAACCACTACACCACATACTAAGATTGTTAACTTGTATGAAATATATAGCTATTTATATAATATGATAAACTAGTCTTCTTCCCCAAATACTAGCTCAAGAACCCTAACCCTAACCTTAGATTCAATAACCCGATTTCAACAAGGTGAGACCAAGAAATCATAGGGCATTCGTAAAGTGATATCTAAATAACAAAACGGCAATAAAATGTGAGACTCACAATGCGTTTAGAGGTCCGAAACATTGATGTGCAGGTCCGAAATTTTGAGACCGATTACCGAGCTTCTAGGTACGATTTGGTACGAATTTTATGTGGGTTTGTGATGTGTGTAGATGCAGAAACGATATGGAGTCTTTGATTTATATAATTATTAAGAACATAAACGTTTGATCTCGATTTTGAAAGATGGTCGACGGTTTCAAGTTATGGTTTTAAGAGTTGATTAAATCTTGTTAATAACGTACGAATCAGACTTTAAACTAATCGTAACTGATTAGGCGTTCAATAAATAACTTAAAAATGAGTTAAATATGCGTTAAAAATGGGTTTTAGAGTGTGGCCGGACAATGGCCGGAATTTCAGTTGCCGCCGGCAACTGTCGCCAGAAAAACGAGCCAGACAGGAGCAGGTGTTTTTTTTTTTTTTTTGAAAGTTTGTGACTTTGGCAAGAATGGTCCCTCCTTGTTAATTTGGTTATATTTATATGTTTTTTTTGTTAACTTTTCTTTACAAAACTTAACCAAGTTAGCTAAACTAACTATAAAACTTGTAAACTAACCCTTTTTAAATTAAAGATAGAACTTTCATAAGACAACATGATGATTGTAGTACATTTTATATGTCAACACGTGCGTACACAAAATGTATTCGTACTCCATTTTAAAGAAACATTTAATTTTAAAAAAAAAAAAATATTTGGGGAGGACTAGAGGTGAAGCTTCAAAATAGACAAAGGGTTAAAATTGAGAACCTGCTAAAAGACGAGGGTGACGGGTGTCACAGTCTCCCCTACTTTAGAAAATTTCGTCTCGAAATTTCTTTCAAGTGAAGGCTACTATGAAACAAAAGACGTTGTAAAAGTCATTAGATTTTAAAAGAAAATTCCATCATTTATGATTCGACAAAATTTAAAATAGTTGTCTAATACCCAAACTGAAGGTTTCAAATTCTTTTGACAGGTAACCTAAAGTTAGAAAGTTGAGAGTTTAAATGAGAAAGGTTTTGGGAATGTGTAATGGGTGAGGGGCAGAGGTACTCAAGAGACAGTCTCCCCTACTTTAGAAAAGTTTCTGACTAAACGTTTTTAGAGTATGCAGCAAGTATCCAAATAATCGAGTGTGTAAGAGTACACAAAGTTTCAGTTTTCTGTATGGGTGGTCAATAGAAAGACTCTTGGAAGGCGAATTGAAGCTCGTGTAAGAACGTTCTTATAAAAAATGCTAGCTACTAGTCAACGATCTAATGAAGAGGTAATAATGGGTAGGTTCTTGGTCAGACTCCTAGTCCGCTCCCTCAGTATCGTTTATGCTTATATATAGGGTGTACCGCAGCTAACCCACCACTCTCCCGATACTTTGGACTCGTACTGACTATCTACCAACAGCCTAAATAGAATTACAAACCACCCTCATGTACCTGTAAGCCCATGATTGCGTTCCGGACCGTAATCATCGATTTACCTTACACTTGGGTGTTATGCTTTTCCATAACCCTATCCTAAGTAATACCATAAACAAATGCGTGCAATCAATATGTATTAAGTAATAGATAATGTAATGAAATAATGCTCAATCATGACATGGTTAGAGGTGATTCCCTTCCGGGTTTACCCTTTAACCGTAAACTTCTGTTCACATCGTTGAGCTCTAAACACCTATATTGATAAACTTCGAGAAGTTCACCGTTCCCCTCGAATTGGAGTAACACTCTTATCCGAGTCGTACGTGGGCACCGGCTTAGATCTCATACGAGTAATCAACTAGTATGTTCATTGGCCATGATTATGAACAAAATAATGTAAAGTATAACAGGGTCTTGCTCAAAACAGAAAAAATATGCGTACAAAATTATGCGTTGCATGAAGAAGTATATAAGTATAGCATAAAATTTCGATTTGAATATAAATCGAGTAAATCGCACAATTGCGCAAAATGAGAGTAAACGAGTTGAATAATGCTAAAAATCAGTGATGTAAGAATAACTGCTAATAAATAGTGTGAGAATAACCACAAATAACGCGTAAGAACAGCAACCAATAAAGGAATAATGCGAAAATAATGTGCGAACATAATAAAATGATGTAAGAATAACATAATAAAATTTACTGCAAATGAAAGTGCGCAGAATAGACATATAGTCTTCTGGCTTGAGGGTTTAAATTTAGTAGTTTTGTATATATGCATTACACGATAAAAGACATTTAGCAACATTCCGATGAGGATATGTCCAATGTTTAGACCAAAAGTTTTGCGACTAAGAGAGTGCAAGAGGAAATCATATAAATCAAATGTGTTTCAAAAGACCCATACTTAAATAGCAAAAATGTTAAAAGTCAATGTATTTAATCATGAATAGACTCCAAATGTAAAAAGTTTGAAGTTTCGAAATAACACGAATGTGAAAAGATTGCAACATATCATTTCTGAAAATATACGACTTTAAGTTTTAAAAGAATGATCGTGTCACAGCAACTGATATAGTAGGGTTTGTGAGTAACGTGTAAGTCCCAAGTCTTAAGTGCCAGCTGGTAACTTAGCTTCAAAAACCCAGTTCAACGTTGAAAGTCCACTATGCACAATTTCTCATGCTACGTTGATTGAGTGAATCAGCTCGGTATTTGATAAGTTTATGAGTTGTTTGAAGACAATGGAGAATCTGATTTGGTTTGGATTGATTCCCCTCGATAATGATTGAAAGGTATGGGTAAGACAGGTAGAAGATTGCATATGGTCCCGAATGCCTTGGCGAATTTTGAGAAATAAAACTTTACTGTATTAAACATTCCTTTTGTTTACAAGTTAAAATCCCATTAAAGTTGAAAAATCTTCCATATTTATTAAATGTTTGGGAAAATCCGAGTGTTACCCATTTTGATTAAACTTGAAACCTTGAATTGTCATAACGTTACGAAAGTTGTATGTTGAAATATCGTTTGTTTGTAAAAGTTGTTAAGGTATCTCTTTGAGCTCATAGCACGCTTAGTGTTTCAAGGCATAAGGTGAATAAATTTCTCTAAAGCTAGGTACTTGGGTTTTGTTCTTTTATGAGATGGAAACATAGGGTATATTTTAGAGATATACTGTGACATCGATCGAGTAAATTTGTAAACAGAACGAGTAATAAGTTTGGAACCACATTCGTGTTTAACTGTGCAACGTTCAAGAATCAAAATGTGTTCAAAGTTAAACAATAAGCTTAAAAGTTTGAGTCATAGGAAAATGTTTTTGAACAAGAGAAATGATGCTTTATGAAAATCACGAAACATAAATGAAATAGTGTAAGTTTTAATGCGGTAAAATAGCGCATAGAAGTTTTAGTAATGATGATGAAAAGCGAACGATCAAAGAGTATATAAAACAATAGGTGATGGAACTTAAAATCCAAATGTTAAACAAAATATAAGAATTAATAACAGAAAACGGAAAAAATGCACTAATAGCGATAGCTATTAATAGAGAAAAACTCAAAGAGATAATAACTTCATTATAGAAGATTATGATAAGAGTTCAAACAGCAAATGAAAAGTATACCAATAATGAAATGTGATACCGAAAATATTTCTAGCGAAACTGGTGACTAGCCAAAAAGATTGAAATATTATTAGTGACTTATGGGGAGTGTACTTAAACCTATGAGTAAATGGTCATCCTTCTCGATTGCACGTACCCCGTCACTGGTAAATTTCAAAACTTTTAGCGAGACTTTAAAACAAGATGTAGAAATAACTCCTTGAGGTGTGGATTTCACTCCTAGCTCAAAGTGTTATGTCAAAAGCAAAAATAGGAAAGAGTGGAACTAGTCACTAAGATAAGGATATCACTCCCAGCTCAGTGGTTAAGTTTCTTTTGAAGAAATAATCCTTTGAGGTGTGGGTACCACTCCTATCTCAAAGATATTTTTCCCAAAGATGAAGAATATATAGAAGAGTGAAACTAATCACCAAGGTATGGATGTCACTCCTAACTTGGTGATATCGTTTCGTTTGTGAAATACGAGTGTCTTCTTTTCCAAGCAAAATATCGAAAGAATAACGAGAAAGAATCATAGCGAAAATATCTTGAAAGAAAATATAAGAAATAAGAGAAATATACACGAGATGACTCGTGAAAGTAAGCTTAGTTATAGACTAGGCTAAAAGGCATACTAATAACCTAATTCCCTATAACCTGGCTCTGATACCAATTTGTAACACCCCAACCGATGGCGGAAACATCGAGGTGTCACGTAGTGACGATTGTTCAATAGCTCATGGACTAAAAGTGTAAATATTGATACATTGATTAAATAGTTTATTACATTGAAATGAAATACAACAATTCTAGATGTCAACTAAACTGAAATACAATGAATCCAAAATCTAAGTAAAATTCCAAAAGCTTAAAGGTCATCTCATAAATAACCTGAAACATGTACGAAAATAGTATATGTCAATACAAAAATGTATTGGTGAGCATACCCTGTTTGAATACATATAGTAGAAAAAGAGTTTCGCAATTCATGTGTTGTACCATTTGCAATTATGTAATAAGTAATATCCGTTCAAAACCAAGCCTATGAATAATGACTAACACATGACTAACAATTTGAATAATGAATTAACAAGACAATGACCAAGATTCTCTCAACAGAGTCTCAAGGGGGTATACCATAGTACTATTCATTGAAATGCTAGGCCGCCCAGCGGTTAATGATTTTGACAAGTCATAGACACACAAATTAACATAAAGCAAACACACATGAGAATTGCATTTAGTAAAAGAAATAGAAACTTGATTGTAAGTACATGAGTCACCCCAAAATGTAAAACAGTAAAAAGGGGAAAGATATACTCACAGTTTGCGAAAGCGATCAAAATCCAACTTAAGCGGTCGTGAGCTAAGTAATGGGAATTCCGAGGAATTCAACCTATAATGTGTAAGAATACTATTAAGGAAATGTCTAAAAAGTCTAAGGTAACTAGGGTCTAAGCCATTAGGGTTTGCTATGTCGATTTGGGGAATTAGAGTTTTTATGATAAACCGAATTAGTGTAAAAGTTGTATATCAACAATAATAATATATCAAAGTTTGTAATTAGGATTTAGGTAATATAATTATTACCAATTAAATATTTAGGTCAACGTATGTTAAATAATTAATACAAAATAATTTAGTTAATTACTTTAACTAATTATTGTAAATAAATACAATAATCATAAATATTGAAATAAATAATTATGAGTTACACAATGATCCCACAAATTGTAATTAAGATTTTCTTACATAAAACTATTTCTATTTTATAGGAAAAGTATCTATAAAATAGATATTTAATAGTATAAATAAATAAATGATTATTTATGTCTAATTAAACATAAATAAGACTAATAATTCAAGACATGGTCCAAAAATGCTATTTTTATAGAAAATGGATACTTTCTGATGTAAAGTAATAAAGATAATTTTCTCATAATTTTTATAAACTTATTCATATTTAAAACTGATTTAATGGGATTAAATCACGTTTAAATGATTAAAAATAGGAAAATTAATAAAGTAAATGTTTTTATGAACCAATTATTTTTATTTCAGTTCATCATGATTAGAAATAATTACTCAAAAAGTTTGAGACTAGAATCATTAAAAATGAATTTTTTATCAATTAAATACGATTAAAACAAATTAAATCATTAAAATATAAAAATAAGACTTTTTCCAGAAATTAAAAGTGTGATAATTTTCTATGAGGTGTCAAGATGCTACTCTTAAATTTTTATAATTTTTGGAGCAAAATTGAATTTATTATGAATATTATAAGATTAAATGAATTTTAAATGATTAAAATAAAGGAAAAGTAATAAAAAAAATCAGAAAAAGGGATGGTTTGCTTAGGCTCGAACTCGGGTCTTCTGGACAACAACCCTCACAACCAACCACTACACCACATACTAAGATTGTTAACTTGTATGAAATATATAGCTATTTATATAATATGATAAACTAGTCTTCTTCCCCAAATACTAGCTCAAAAACCCTAACCCTAACCTTAGATTCAATAACCCGATTTCAACAAGGTGAGACCAAGAAATCATAGGGCTTTCGTAAAGTGATATCTAAATAACAAAACGGCAATAAAAGTGAGACTCACAATGCGTTTAGAGGTCCGAAACATTGATGTGCATGTCCGAAATTTTGAGACCGATTACCGAGCTTCTAGGTACCATTTGGTACGAATTTTATGTGAGTTTGTGATGTGTGTAGATGCAGAAACGATATGGAGTCTTTGATTTATATAATTATTAAGAACATAAACGTTTCATCTCGATTTTGAAAGATGGTCGACGGTTTCAAGTTATGGTTTTAAGAGTTGATTAAATCTTGTTAATAACGTACGAATCAGACTTTAAACCGATCGTAACTGATTAGGCGTTCAATAAATACCTTAAAAATGAGTTAAATATGCGTTAAAAATGGGTCTTACAGGTGTTTTTTTTTTTTTTGAAAGTTTGTGACTTTGGCAAGAATGGTCCCTCCTTGTTAATTTGGTTATATTTATATGTTTTTTTGTTAACTTTTCTTTACAAAACTTAACCAAGTTAGCTAAACTAACTATAAAACTTGTAAACTAACCCTTTTTAAATTAAAGATAGAACTTTCATAAGACAACATGATGATTGTAGTACATTTTATATGTCAACACGTGCGTACATAAAATGTATTCGTACTCCATTTTAAAGAAAAATTTAATTTAAAAAAAAATATTTGGGGAGGACTTGAGGTGAAGCTTCAAAATAGACAAAGGGTTAAAATTGACAACCTGCTAAAAGACGAGTGTGACGGGTGTCACAAAAAGTCCTAAAAAAATAGAGGATACACACACACATACATGCATACATACATATAACTTCTACATTATTTTTTTGGGGAAATGGAATTTAATAATCCCAACTTTGAGGGGTTGGAAGGCAGCAGTCCCAACTTGAAAGTTGTAACACAGCAGTCCCAACTTGTCAACCTTTTTATTTTAATGGTCCCAGACTAACCTCAGTTAGTTTTCTCTGTTAAGTACCACGTAGGCATCCCACGTGGCAGTCCACGTAGCAAAATCTGTCCAGTTGGAAAAAAAAACGTGGGTCCCACAATGTACATGTGTCTTTTTTTAATCTTTATACCAAAATATTTATATATATATATATACACACACACACACACATATATACAATATATATACACACATATACAATATATATACACACTTATACAGTTGACAGAGAGAGAGAGAGAGAGAGAGAGAACGCAGAGAGAGAAAGAGATGAGAGAGAGAGAGAACGCAGAGAGAGAACACAGAGAGAGAAAGAGATGAGAGAGAGAGAGATGGAGAACGTAGAGAGAGAAAGAGATGAGAGAGAGAGTGAACACCACCATCGGTCATCTTCTCCGGTCACCCTCCATCACCGGTGACCGGATCCACTTGCCACCCACAACCTGTCAACACACCACCACCACAAACACCACCACTACAAACACCACCGCCGCCGGTCGTCTTCTCCACCACCGCCGGTCGTCTTCTCCACCACCGCCATTCGTTCCATCGTTTTTAGGGTTTCTCCCCCAAAACAATTAGGGTTTCTCCAGTTGAGATGTTGTGGTCTACGAATCGTTGTCTGGGACGACGTTTTTGGTTCGGATCTGGTAGATTTTTGGGTTTTGGTTGAGATGGTGGTGGATTCAGTTGATGGTGACGATGGGGCGACGAGGTGGAGGTGGTTGCAGATGGCGGAGGTGGAGGTGGTTGCAGATGGTGGCGGTGGAGGTGGTTGCAGATGGCGACGAGGTGGAGGTGGTAGTTTGTTGGTTGCTTTTGCAGATCTGTATATATATATATATATATATATATATATATATATATATATATATATATATATATATATATATATATATATATAGGGGAGAGATAAATTGAAAACCCTCCCAAGTTTAGAAAACCTATGAAACCCTTAATCTAACCATCCATTTTGAGTGATCAATGGTTAGGATTGCATCTTACTTTTGATCAAAAGTTTGAATACTTATTTGGATGCAAAAGGGTAAGATTGTCCAGAAAATTTAAAGCCTTCTCCCTTCTCTCCTCTCTCCTCTCTCCTCTCACCTCTCACCTCTCACCTCTCTCCTCTCTCCTCTTTATTTTATTAATATAGATTCATGGTTTTCTCTAAAAAAAATTAATTTTTAAAAACAAACTCATGTTATCAGGTTTCAAAGCCTCAGGTTACAGATGTTTTTTTGTAGCACGTTTAAATAACACATGTTTCAGAGCCTCAAAAGTAACAAACGTGAATTATAACCCAAAAAACGTATGTTTTTGTTCGTTGTAAGACCTGTAACATATGATATATTATAACCCAAACAACAAAAAGATATGATAAATTGTAAACCAAACATATAACCATATCATAAATTATAACCCAAACAACAAAACCTAAGGTTTTAAAAATGGAAAACATATGTTTTTAATGGAAAACAAATGTTTTTACAATGACAAAATAAGCTTCTATATATACAGACAAGTAATTTCACATTTACATTCATGTAATTTTAATTTACACTTTTGTAATCCCTGTAAAAACCACCTAACAAAAACCCGGCATCACCATAATGCACCTGCATAAATCCAAGATCAATAATACCATCATTAGCATCACGGTAATGCACTTGCAAAAATCCAAGATCAAGAAACTGTTGTTAACATACACATTTATCCAAACAAACTACCAATTATAAGCATACCAAAAATCCAAAAATCCAAAAATCCAAGATCATGAAAAGCTCTGTTGTAAAATCTCAATTTTAGAAAAAGGAAAATAAAGCATAAAGATTGATGTTTCCCAAATCCCAACTAGAATGAAATTCTATAAACAATTATAACATACCGGTTGAAGATCTCGGTACCGGTTTGCCACTTCTCGAAACAAAAAACCCACATCCAGATCCCGTCACCACCACTGCAGATCCTGTCCCGACATCACCAGACCCCGTCACCAGATCCTAACATTATCGTAGAGGTGAAGGCAAAAAAAAATCCAATAAAGAGGGGCACCATCTAAACCATTCAAGAAATCCAATAAAGTTGCTGGCAAAAAAAAAAAAAAAAAAAAAAAAACCCTTAAGAAATGCAATTAAGTTGCCCAAACCGGTACCATATTCAAAACCCACCATCAGGTTAAGGGTTATTTTGGCTCATCAGTTGTAGCAGCAGGTAGTGTTTGGTGCTGTAGTGGGGGGGGGGGGTTGTTTACAAATCAGTGTCGTGGTTTCAGGTAGTGTTTATACGAACAAGATCCATTTCAATCAGACCTGAAACAACACCACTACCAAAGATCTGAAACAGGTATGGCGATGGTTGTCACTCGGATCTGAAACAGGTATGGCGGTGGTTGTAGCAGCAGGTATGGCGGTGGTTGTCACTCGGCGGTGAAGGCGACGTACATGTTTCAATCAGATCTGAAACAAAATCACTACCAAAAGTGTTCGCTTTCATGTTCTTTATCAATGTTCAACACCATCGTAGGTATCTCCACCAAACGGAAGAGGATAAGCTACTTGTTTATGATTGCTAGCCAGGTGGAAATGTGAATATATAAAACTGAATATTGAGAGAGAGATTGGTAATCTGAAACATAGAGAGATATGGAGGAATGGAAATGTTATAGAAAAAGTAAGTGATGAAAAGGATGAAAAGCTAATCTGACACATTACAGGAAAAAAAAGAAATTGCCGAAAATGCCCTTAAACAAGAAAGCGAGAGATGTGACGTGGCCTCATCTAGAACCATTGGATTGGGTTTAGTGAGTTTGCACAACTCAAATGAGTTTTCTATTTATACATGCCCTATATATATATATATATATATATATATATATTTATATATTAATAAAACATTATTTAAAGGATTTTTTAAATATTAAAAGATTTTTTTTTAATTGAAAAAACAATTGGGACCTACGTTTTTGCCAACTGGACATACTGTGCCACGTGGATTGCCACGTTGGCACTTAACAGAAAAACTTAACCTCAGTTAGTTTGGGACCATTAGAATAAAAAGGTTGACAAGTTGGGACTGCTGTGTTACTAGTGGGGAACCTGCGCGTTGCCGCGGAGTCAATAATATAAGGCGATAATATAATTCAAACCTTAATATGAATAAAAAAAATAGGGGAAATGGAATTTAATAATCCCAACTTTGAGGGGTTGAAAGGCAATTTACTCAAAAGTAAGATCAAATACATTTCTTGTATTTATCAACAAGTAAAAGGCTCTTTAAATTATATTTCAATTTAGAAGGCATATGTCGTATTTTTAAGCATAAGTTATCACATTGTTTTATCCACTTTTATTTCATTTTATGCATTTATCTAATATAGATCCTATCATTTTGAACTATAAAGGTTTTGATAGAATGGTATATACTTTGATTTGTTTTTTGTTAATATTTTAGGTATGAGTTGATTGCGAGAGACAACATTATTCATACTCTTTAAAATGATAAAGTTAATTAGAAAAGGGATTTGGGTCTTGGATGAAGCAGAAGAAGTAATCAAATGAAAATAAAAATTCTATCTAATAGCCTAACATAATTGCAACCAAGTGGAGTGGGCTGGATTATTTAATTTTACATTTTTGAAGGACCATAACTAAGAACCAAACTAGTAGGCTGGAAAGAAAGACTTAATTTGTTCTTGGCCCACATGTTTTGGTCTTGACTATAGTTGAACTAAGAAAAAAACTTGGGAGGAAAAAAGTAGATTACGAGGGTTTTTGGACGACATATAAAAGATCACATCGATCTTTTGACTAAATAAATGTTTATTTGTTTTAATTGAGTTCAAGGCAATTAGATCTTTTTAGTAACTTTACTTTTGTGATTTGCTTTTTATTTGTTTTGATTGATTTAGCCATTATGTTTGACTAAATCAATTTAGTTTCGAAAGTTGGAGGTTTGTCTTTTAGTTATGATTCAAAGACATGTGTGAATGTTTACGACATATCTGATTTTTTGAATGGTTTGTTTTCAATGGTTCTTAGTCTTAAAACCATGTGAAAACCGAAAATATATTAGATCGTTAGTAAACTTGCTTTGTTAATTTTCTAATAAAGTTCTATGAGATCTGAAACTCAAGTAAAGTTTTATTTCTTGATGAAAGAAATAAATAATGTTATTTGCTTGTTTATGAACTCAATTTCATTATAGAATCATATAATTTGGCTATGCATCCTGAACTGCATGAGTGATTAGTTATAATCAATACTTCTATCGTTGTAACCTGCATGCCAAGATCAGAACTGCTCAAGCTTAAAGTAACGGGTTGACTCTAATTAACGAACTATGTTTGGTTAGACATTAGATGGATTGGACATCATAATGACTCGATGCCTAGTATCGACACAGAACACTTAGTTGAATGATCATTGCACCATAAATATCAACGATCCTAAGCCGAATCAAATCAAGAAATTGCCTTAGTGTTAGAATTAGTTTTCTAATATCTGAATTCACCTTATATTTAATTAACGCTTTTATAGTTAAAAATCCATATTTATTAGCATTATTGTTGTTTTTCTTATTTCGTTTTCTTTAAACATAAGTTTATATCAAAACAAGCCTTTATAACTTGTTTCGGTAAACAATCGTATCTGCACCTATAAATCAACCTATATCCTTTAGGATACGAACTTTACTTCCTTTCATACTATTTAGTCCATAAATAGGGTTACTATATTATTTATTTGCTCAACATCTAACACACTATTCCTTGTTTTATAAAATTTTGAATTCTATTTTCATACTTGTTTTAATGAACATAAGAAAATGTGGGTAGGTAAGCATAAAAGACACATTTGTTTTAAATAGGCATTTCTATATAACCTTTTTATAGACCAAGTTGAAGAAGTTGAATAAGCATAAAAAAATATTACCATATTTTAAACACGTAAATTTCATGTCTATTTTAAATTAAATAAGTAATTACTTAAATTAAAATTAAGATGTCTAACAATCGATCTAATAAATCCATTAGTTACGCAGGTTCAAATCTAAGCTGACTCGGTTTTCATCCGGCTGTTACTCCAGCGAGAAAACTCGTGTGGAGACAGTACGGTTTCCGGCCGAACGCCGTAGTCCCCACCGTACCAGCGTGGATCTGGTTCAGACAACATAGTCTGGACGCGGGGGTGATTAGGGTCTGTTAAGAGGCGGGTGTGTTGATCTATGCCACAAAGTTAAAGAAAGTCACCGTTCAAAAAAAAAAATCGATCTAATATATAATAAGAAATTTATAAAGATTTTAGCCAAATTTTGAGACATTTGTGGTGATTGACTTTTTCGCAATTTAGTTTTGCTTTTTCTTGAAATGATGTCTATTAGGGTGGACGGGGCGCTATCAGAATTGGGTACGGGTACCTTACTACCAGCACGGTAACAACGCCGCCACCCGTGCCGGTAGGGGTCCCGTGAACCGTTTGCTGGTTCTAGTTAACGGGCTGGTAACAATTGATAATAATTGCAACGGTCGTTTTTAGTATTATTTTATTGCTTTTTGACCGTTTGAATGAATTTAATTAAAACGGTAACAATTTTTTGACTGTTCGTTAATCTAATATAAATGGTAAACCCAAATCCAATCCATCCCACGCTAAACCGTTAATCAAAATAATCAATTGTCCAGATTTAAGTTGATCATAAACAAACTGGAATGGCAAACCAAAACCCAAATCCTAATCCAATCCCGCCCCCACTAAACCGTGTGCGAGGATCAATCTGGACCTTAGAGGATGAACTCGCCTTGGTGAATAGCTATCTTTATGTTCAAGAGCAAGGACCCCGGGGAAGGCAAAGTTTTTGGAAAGCGGTTGCCACAAGATTCAAGGAACAAACGGGTGAAAACAATCGTTCAACGGACGCGATACGTGGAAAGTTTTATCTTTAAAGGCGAAGTCCGCAATATTTCAATAATTAGTCGTTAATTAGATGAACCACAATCCAGCTTTAAACGAAGATGGATGGATTAAAGAAGCCCGTAACGAATTCCGAAACGTAAACGACGATAACCCCCCGAGGGTCGAGGTTTGGAGAGCTATGAGAGGACGTTTTATAATATTTTAGGTGTTTCTACTATTTATTTTACCGTGTTAAATAATGTTTGATAATTTGTTTAATCACCGTTCCTTAAAAAATAATAAAATATAAACATTTCAGTGAAGTGAATCAGTGGAGTGCTGCCTACAAAAAAATGAATCAGTGAAGTAAATCAGTGAAGTGATGTGACAGTGTATAATTGATTAAAATCAGTTAAGTGAAAACATCATTCTATTTGCGCCCCTTTAGGCCTTAGTTTCGTGCAATCCACTTGAAATCACGGGTACAAATTGAGCTTGTCATGTTTACTCCAGGTGTCCTACATTGATCTTTGTGACACCTGGCAAATTCGGGTTAACAACGTTGTCTAGATGAAAGTCTACCTTAGCGAGTCACGCGTATATTGTACTTAACTGGGTTAGTTAAGTCGGGATATGGTTCGGGAACTATTGGTTAGTCTAGAAGATCATTGGATGTTGGTCTAGAGGTTCGTTAGATGTCGGTCCTTAACCAAGTGTACAAACGGTAACGATCTGTAGGATCGTCAGGGCATACGGAACGTACGAGTCTCGAGTCCCGGGAATTGGTGAACGAGTGTAAATATGTGTATTTACTTGTGTTATGTGTTTACAATCATTATGTGACTTGTCGGTACATGAATATGCATTAACATATGTTAAAACGGGGTTTAACGCGCAAAACACACAAAAGGAACCCCTACAGGCGATTAGGAAGCCTAATCGCCCATAGGGGAGGCGAGTAGGGCACATTAGACACGAGTAGGAGGCTACTCGTGTGTACATAGGGGCGATTAGGCCCAATCTCATGCGATTAGCAGCCCTAATCGCATGTAGCTGCTGCATACTCGCCTATAACGTGCTGGACGACTAGAAACGCCTATAAATACAACACTTAACCTCCTAAACTCCCTAATATCAACCCTAGTCGTCCCATAACCGCCCCAAACACTTAAACAACCTCTGGAAGGCGATTTTGATCAAAAACACAAGGTTTCAAGGTCTAACCATCATCCTTTTACAATTCCAAGGTTTGATTCTCATCCATAATACTTTGTAAACGTTTTTAATCAATCCCTAATGGTCCAGACCTGTTCATAAACGAAAAAGCTTTCTGAAAATCGTCAATAAGAGTTATTAATCGGATTATAATTAATAAACATGCGTTATGGGTATGTATGATTAGAAAGATAGGATTTTTATGAATCTTGATGATGTTTTGATGTGTTATCATGCTAGGTCAGAATTAATATTGTTAGTATGATGATAGAAATCTCAGTAATTGGATAGTAGGGTTATGTTTACATGCGTTAATTGAATGTTGCATGCTATGTGTATGTGTTTGGATTGCTTTGGTTGCATGCAGGACTGATTTTACGAGGATGAACGAAGGGTTTTGGGTTAAACATGTTTAGGATAGTGTTTGGGATGATATTGGGTAGTTACACACGCTCTGGATCTGATTTGGAGCGTTAAACGCGCGAAAAACCGGAACAGCAAGGTTACAGGCGAGTAGCCTTGCTAATCGCGTGTATTAGGGGCGAGTAGCCCCCCACTCGCGTGTAATAAGGGCGAGTAGGCCCACTCGCCTGGCTACAGGGGCGAGTAGCCCAATCGCATGGCCTCAAGGGCGAGTAGCCCTAATCGCCTGACTTAAGGGGCGATTAGCCCTAGTCGCGTGACATTTCATGCGATTAGCCTCCCTAATCGCGTGTACTGCTGCTGTAAGTGTAAATTAGCATTCCGAGACCCGATTTGACATGTAGTAACATGCTAGGAACCTCGTAACATGTCTAATAACTTGGTAACATATATTTGGATGTATTTGGGTGATACGTGAACTATGTGCTATAACTTGTTGTGCGTTAACGTATGTTAAGTGTACTTGCATTATTGTATGTTTTGGAGCGTAAACATAACACGGGGAGTCTCGGGTCACCAATGGGATGTCGAGTCTTGTACTTTGGGTCAGTTAAACAGTCACGGTATTTTCAAACGAACTTGGTTATGGTCTGGACATCTAGGGACTAATTAACCTGCGGGTTATTAGTCTAAGTACTTGTAATTGTCGTATGTTAGGTCGCCACTGTACGGGACTAACATAGCAGCTGAGTTTACTCGGGATTAGGAGTAAAGCAACTTAAGGTGAGTTTACGGCCCCTCTTTTAAACTGGTTTTATACTTTCGGGGGAGAAAACATGTGTTAAAACGATTATTTGGTAACTACTGTCATACTATGGGGTTTCTATTGTGTACTACACGATCTTTGGAAGTCCCGGGGGGAACCATGAATGTGCGGGTTTGCACAACGGGGAAATGTGAATAGCGCTATTGGGAGTGACCAACCCCGCTCGTCGACTTGGAGGGTCGGCGGGTGCATATTGTCTCAAACTGGAACAACAGGAACAACAGGAACAACAGGAACATACATCGGGCATACTTTTGGTATTCGAGTTAGTAATGGTTTTCCAATCGTGGTAGTAACAAAACGTACGCCTAGCTAGCGTATACTGGTTTTCTATTTGTTATAGTATGGACAGGTGGACTTGGTACTTGAACTGCAAACCTGTAAACTCACCAGCATTTTTGTGCTGACGTAAACTTTTACATGTTTTCTCAGGTCGCTAAGGTAGCACGACTGGACTAGGGCGCACGCGTCTGCACGGCGTCTAGATAGAGTTGCATGATGTCATAAACATTGAACTTTGGTTATTTATGTTGAACTTTATTTTGAATAAGCTTCCGCTGTAAACGGGATTTTAAAACTATGTTTTGGTGTTGCATTAATTACATTTAGATTTGTTTATTGTGATCGTTGGTTTGGATCCTGGTTTGTCATGCGCCTCGCGGTAAAACTCCGCAAGTGGATTTTGAGGGTGTGACAATCTTGTATTAATTCAAAAATCCCATTCACATGTACGAATGCTTGGTTTTAGTGCAGTCTGACCAAAATTTGAATTCATGTGGGCAACAATTTAGATTGATGAAGTTCAGAAGTAAAGTTTTTGTTTTGTTTTTGGTTGGCCAAACTTTCATTTTTAAACTCTAAAGCTAGAACCTAAACCGTAAATGCTACTAAGGATGGCCAAATGCATTACTTAATCTAAAACCATAGGGTCATGACCGGTTTGGTATCCATAGTCATAAACCAGTTTGGAACCGGGTTGACAAAACCTGGTGAGAAAAATCAATCAGAAAAACCGTGTTTTACCTTTTGAAATTCTAGTAGTTGGAAATAGCTATATAGCTGTAGGGAATAGCTATATAGCCGTTAATTAGCCTTTTATATTTATTTTACCATTTTGCCGCCATATGTTAGTATAAATAGGTATTTGATGTGTTGGTTTAATCACAACACTCAAAACGCTCTCAGATATACAATTGGCATCCAAATGTGGTAAAGTTGAATCTTCCGTTGGTGATGTATCTTCGTCAAGCGACTCAACGGTTGTGCAAGTTCTAACAATAACGAGTAACCCAAAAGTTTGAGCAAATTTTTACTTATGTGAATGGGTTAAAGTTACCTCAATGCAAAAAATGTGGTGAACTTGCAAACTGGTGAATGTGGTGTGTTATAATCATGCGTCAAACATGACTTTGTGAAACCAGGGGCGGATCTAGTTCATGGGGAGGGGGTGCGGACGGTGCGGCTCAACTTTGCGCGCGTAGTGGAAAATTAATGGAAAATTTGTTTTTTTTACGAAATTTAAAAAACGTTGCTACTAAAATGAAAAAAAATGAAAAACATTACTACTGAAAAATGTTTCTAGATCCGCCACTGTGTGAAACCATATAGGTTGAACTTGCAAACTGGTGAATGTTGTTCCAACTCGAGATCAAGCAATATATACTTAACTTATTGAAACACTTGAAGTAGAACTACAAAAAGCCTTGACGAGCACAACGCAACGATGGGGTGCCAGTAGTCTTACGAAGATTAAACATAAAAAATTAAAATGTATTCACAATCTTTTAATTATTCTCTACATTTTTTTAACATGCAAACATCTTACATGTTGCGCTATATAGATATAACTGAGAACATTTACTTGAGAACCATAAATATTACAAGGATTGTAATAACCAATCAAGACCTTGATTATTTGATCGTTAAAAGCAATTAGTTATGTCATTTTAGTAAATTAATAGAAGATTATTAATATTTTCTAGACAAGCTTAGAGTAGTATCACAACCTCTTCCATCAAGGGTAATTAATAAGAAAAGCAAATGATCTAATTATAACTCAACTACAAAGAAAACCGATGGTTAGGTTATGAATTTCTAACTGAGTTTATGGTTAAATGTGTATAAAAAATTTATCTTCGTTAGATTAACATGCAGTGGCGAAGCTTGACCCGAAGGTTTGGGGGCGGAAGACATCGGGGTCGGAAGTCACTGGTTTCGGGGGGTCGAAACCCTATATTTCCAAAATTTTCTATACAAATACTATATAATCGAAACTTCTGCGCGAAAATTCGGGGGGGGTCGGCCGCCCCCTCCCGCCCCTACAATGCTACGCCCCTGTTAACATGTGTGTAGTTTACAAGTATCATGTTTTGAACTAACAGCCCCACTATACAGAAGTTAAACACGTTTCCATGAACCATGCATTATTGTGATAGAACACAACGATTATAGAGAACTGAGTGAAATGGATAGTTGGATAATGATAGGTGAACAAAAACTAGGTAGGGGTCAGAAATTGATTGATTTAAACATTTTGGTGAATTATGCAAAGTTCATTCCCTTTTTAAGTTTCTTTTAATTATAATAATCACGACATATATAGTCTAATATCAGGGCGGATCTAGAGTGTTGGGAGGGGTAGCGCCCGCTACCCCTTAACTTTTCCGGCGTAGTATAATTTTTTTTTTACGTTTTTTATATTACGTTATCCCAGCTAAACTTGTATGAGTTTTAAAATTTTGCCATAATAATACATATATGCGTCTAGCCAGCGACAAAGTTGTCTGCTACAGTAACATACATTTGGTTTATTAAGATTTGTTCAATAATAAGTACATGGTTTTTGTGGTGAACTGCAATCGGTTGTAAGTGGTGGTGCACATTTCTTTTCTTTTCTTTTAACGAATACTTGTTAAAACATATTGTGCACATTTATATTCTTTTTGTACAACTTGCGACAAAAAAACAATATATCATAATGTTGTATTGTAATATATTTATGGATCCAGTTATAACGTATGGGTAAACCCACTGGTATACTCTAATATGGGACCTCCTGTGTTTGACAAAAACACCCAATCATTTGTCTAGTGATCATATATATATATATTTTTTATCCAACATGTATATAGGAAACACATTTTGCTTTCACATTAAATATAACTTATTTTATATTAGTTTTCTCAACTCGGTCGTCTCTCTCAGAAGTTATATTTTTTTGACGGTGTTTAACTTTTTTCAACTTTCTAAAATTACATATTTATTCTTTCTGGTATTCTCACTTGTTGCTGGGATAATCTTGTAACTTGATGACCATTAATTTATCAACTGTTTATGTGAAATGACTAACTACCCTTACCTTTAAAAAAACCTAATTTAAAAAAATACTTTAAAATATATTTCTTTAAATCCCCACCAAACTTAAAACTAGGGGTACAAACGAGCTGAGACAAGCCCGAGCTTGGTCTGGCTCGAGCTTAATTGAATTATGAAAGCTCGAGCTTGGCTCGTTGGTATTTGTTTCTCAAGCTCGAGCTCGTCCCAGGCTTGGCTCGTTTATTAACAACTTTAAATTAAGGGTAAATATTATTAAATATTAATAAAACTAATATTACATTAAGGCTCGACGAGCCTAACAATCTTCACAAGCCAAGCTTGAGCCCGAGCTCAACCTGCGAGCCACTCGGCTCGTTTGCACCCATACTTGAAACACTATCTACTTCATAGCCGGCGAAGAACTCTGGCCAATTGCCGATCATCTCCGTCACTTAATTCCACAACCACCGGGCATATTTAAAAAAAAAAAAAAAAAAAAAAACCTTTTATTGGTGTTCTTTATGATACCTAGCTTTTATTGAAACGATAATTTTTCTTTTGTATTTTGTCTTTTACTTTACCTTCGCAAATAATGCTGCATTTAAAATCATTCAACATAGGTCGTATTTGAGGCTTATTATATGTTTGTGGCTTTACGTTCGTTGCCTTCTAAATATACCCTACCAAGTTGAATTAAAGATAAATATAATAATTCTTTTTCTTAGGCCCCGGTTGCAGGGTGCATTTATAATGTGTTTATGTTTGGGCTTTCCGGAGACAAAAATAAAATTACGCTATTTTGATGTTATTTTATTAATTTCATGTAAATAATATTAAAAACAACAAACGATTATGTGGTGTTGTTGATAGCTAAAAAACAACAGGTACATGTATCAATTGGGTTTGTCACGATTACTGAGTGTTATACTCCTGTATTATGTCCAATGTTTGATGCAAAAATACTATCGATCTGGGGTAGGGATGAGCATTCAAGCCCGAATACCGATCCCGTCCCGATCCCGATACCGTACCGAACCGATACCGAACCGAGGGGTTTCGGGATCGGTATCGGTATCCATATTTATGGATTTTCGGTTTCGGTATTATCGGTATCGGTACGGTATCGGTATTTTAAGGCAAAATACCGATACCATACCGGTACCGTACCGATACCGTACCGTACCGTATGTCTTCGGTATCGGGATCGGTATTGGGTTTTTGGACTTTTCGGTATCGGTATTGTCGGGATCGGTATCGGTTCGGTACCGATCCCGTCCCGAGCTCATCCCTAATCTGGGGGTCTTAATAAAAGCAACTTATTTGTTTCTACAGGGTAAAGGCAAGATCGTCTATATCTTACCATCCTCAAAACATACTTTATCTTTGTTTTTTTTTTTTTTTTTTGAACGGCAACACTTTATTAAACGAAATAAAGAGCCAGCAAGCAGCTGGGAGGAAACAAGCAAAAAACCAGGAAACAAAGCAGGCCAAACAAAGCCCCCCCCCCCCCCCGATTACACACTTGACGCAATGTCAAAGTTAACCCAATTCTCCCAAGATGGCTTCGGCACCCTAGATCGGTTACTAACCCAAGGATAAGTATCCTCCTTGATAAATTCAACAACTTATACTTTATCTTTGTAATTGGTGGATTAACTAAGTATAATGATGAATGATAATTCTTTTTTTTTTTTTTTTTAAAGGTATAGATCAATGGAAATCCTTATACAACCCTAACCTATTGGTCTCAAGTTCGAATCCCTACCCACGCACCGGTGTCCTCCTTGCCTAAGCTCAAACCGTCACTAGGAATTTTTTTGTGGTGTGCATGGATTGAACCTGTGACCTCCCCCCAGGATGAGAACCCCTAAGAGAAAACCCACCCTACCTCAAACCAGCTGAGCTGGAGATCATTGGCTACAATTCTTTTTCTTATTAACCATAAATGATACACAACTTTAGGCCTTATTGGCTCATTGCATATCTGCATGTCGACGTATTACCAATTATTGCTCACCCATATAAATATATATCGAGATTTTATGTGGATCGATCATATGATGTTGACTTGATGGAACAAAAAACTTCCCAAGAAGTTTATGTGTCGTTTCATTAATTTCGTTTATTTTAGCATTTATAGCAAAAGCTAGAAATACAATGGAACTTGCTACAGAGCGACGTACGTTTAAGAAACTAGAAGTGATCCCGCGCTACATAGCGGGAAAAACCAATTTTAAATGAAAGTTAAATGGAAATGTAGACGAAATAGTAATAATAACACTAATAAAAAAACCTAAAACTAAAATATTGTAAAAAAATATATTTAGTTTTCCCCAACGTCAATCGGTTCTAGGAGGTTTGGTTTATTTTTGTCACATCGTGGTTTCTAGTCCATGTCGATTTGGCCAAATAACTTAAAAGAACCCAAATTTGTTTTAAACCCAAACTGGTTTGAGAAAAAAAGGGTTATCTCTAAGCTAATTTAATGTAATTGACACTTTTCAAGTCTTTTTTTTTTCTCTATTTTGTTGTCAAAGATGTTGAAATATAAGTTTTTTAAAAAACACTTCAATATCCATTTAATCTTAATAATTCATTTTTCGGAAGCACGAATAGAGAACTTGAACCGATATGAATATCTGGTAATAATTGCATCGAACTCATCTCCTCACGTACCTTCAAATTATATTCTGTGCAAGGGTAATTTTTTATATAATGTTTCTAATAAGTAATACAGTGCTTTTTAAAATAGATAACTTTAAGTCTATTTATTTGCTTCTTAGTTACATATAATAACATAATACTATTACTTATTTTGTTTTTATAAATTTCTTTAATTTTGTTTTGTTCTAATTATATATGTATCTCTACCTTATTTTTTTATTTATAAATATAAAAATTATTGTTGAGAAAATGCATTTAGTTCATTTAATTATAATTATAAGTTTATTAAATAAAGTATTAATTAGTTAAAAGTTTATATTAAATAATGTATTAATGATTTGATGTAAATTAGAATGATGTCCTTCTAATTTTTCAAAAAAAAAGAATGATGTCCTTCTATAATGAAGTTAAATTAACTTGTTGCCCATCTAGAATGCACTATATAGTAGTATAGATAAAAAGTAGAAATGGTAGTTTTGTACAAAAGAAAAAAAAATACGCACATGCGAGTCATATGTTATTCCCCTCCCTCCAAGTTTTTAAACGTCCATCACTTTTTTACTTTTTTATACGTTTTCTATCTTAAAAAAGTATACCATAAATTCGAACGTTAGTTTATCTTTAATATGAGTATCATATTGTTATGCCTTTGAAAAAAAAAAATTAAATACTAGTTGCATTAAACACAATGAAGATAACGTAAAACACAATGTGTATCAAACTAAAGAGGCAATGAGCAATAATTGATAAAACATAATGAACAACAAACTAAAATACAATAGAAAACATATTAAAAACATAATGAACAACAGACTAAAACACAATACACGGTAGACTAAAACACAATGTACACCAAAAACATAAAACTCAGTTGCATAAAACACAATGAGAAACTTAAAACACATTGGAAAACATACTAAAAAACAATGGAAAAGGTTAAATCATGCGTAGACCAAAACACACAGTGAACATATTTATAACACGCACGTACATATCAATAACACAATGAACGAACAGAAAACACAATGAAGTATAAAACCCAGTTAACACGTTTTTTTTTTTTTTTTACTTTTTATATAGGAATATGATACTCATAATAAAGACAAATATAGAAATCTAAGCGGAAGCGATTTTCTATCTGGTTAGTTTATTGGTTGTTTAGCCCGCAGCCGGAGGGCTGCTCGGTTTTTAGTAACCTACTCTCAAAACAGCAAGGTGGTTTTAGTACAAGAATATAGAGATAGAATATGAAAGATTTAGGTTTATTGTAATATTTTGGTTTTGGTTGGTGCATTACAATTGAATAAGATGCCACAATTTATAGCAAATACAAGTCTAGAAGAAAAAGGAAATGACTAAACATTGGGGCATAATCCAAGGAGGCTAATCTTAGGGCATTATGAAAGGAGCTAGTCTTGGTCAATGATCAATAATGTTGGTCAATAGTCAAGGTCAACATTATTGATCACTTGGGGCACAAAGCAAGGAAAACTTTGACAACAATAATTATTTGAGGAGAAGTTATCTCCAATACTCCCCCTCAAGTTGGAGCGTGAAGGTTACGAACACTCAACTTGCCAAGTAATATTTCTTCTTTTTCGAACACTCCACTTCAAGTTGAAGTGCTTAATTTTCTTGCGGGTTCAAATAACCCGATTTTTCTTTTTCTTACGGGCTCAATTAACCCAGCTTTTCTTTTTCTTGCGGGCTCAAATAACCCGATTTTTTTTTGCGGGCTCAAATAACCCGACTTTTCTTCTTGCGAGTTCAAAGATTTGAACCCGAATTTTCTTCTTTGCGAGTTCAAAAGAACCCGACTTTGCTTTTCGCGGGCTCAAGGAACCCGACTTTTCTTCTCTTGCGAGTTAAAAAAAAACTCGACTTTTCTTCTTGCGAGTTCAAAGAACCCGACTTGTCTTCTTGCGAGTTTAATGAACCCGACTTTTTTATTTCTTGCGGGTTCAAGGAACCCGACTTTTCTTTCTCGCGAGTCAAAAGAACTCGACTTTTCTTTCTCACGGGTTCAACAAACCCAACTTTTTCTTGCGGGTTCATAGGACCCGACTTTTCTTTCTTGCGAGTTTAAAAAAAACTCGACTTTTATTTTCTTGCGGGTTCAAAGATTAGAACCCGACTTTTCTTCTCGCGGGCTCAAGGAACCTGACTTTTTTCTCGCGAGCTTAAGAAGCCCGACTTTTCTTTTCTTGCGGGTTCAAAGATTTGAACCCGGCTTTTTCTTTTTTTCAAATACTCCCCATGCTAACAAGATTTCTCTTTTCCCCACTTGTGCCTCTTTTGGTCTCCTCACGGGCCTTCGCCTTTTTTTTTTTCTTATTAATATAGACCAGCTTCTTTCTTTCACCAAAACACCAAATCGTGATCATTTTTTTTGTTTTTTGTCTGTTCTTCTTCCAAGCAGGATAGTAGCCTGCTCTGATACCATATAGAAATCTAAGCGAAAGCGATTTTCTATCTGGTTAGTTTATTGGTTGTTTAGCCCTGCAGCCGGAGGGCTGCTCGGTTTTTTGGAACCGACTCTCAAAACAGCAAGGTGGTTTTAGTACAAGAATATAGAGATAGAATATGAAAGATTTAGTTTTATTGTAATATTTTGGTTTTGGTTGGTTCATTACAATTGAATAAGATGCCACAATTTATAGCAAATACAAGTCTTGAAGAAAAAGGAAATGACTAAACATTAGGGCATAATCCAAGGAGGCTAATCTTAGGGCATTATGAAAGGAGCTAGTCTTGGTCAATGATCAATAATGTTTGTCAATAGTCAAGGTCAACATTATTGATCATTTGGGGCACAAAGCAAGGAAAACTTTGACAACAATAATTATTTGAGGAGAAGTTATCTCCAATACTCCCCCTCAAGTTGGAGCGTGAAGGTTACTAACGCCCAACTTGCCAAGTAATATTTCTTCTTTTTCGAACACTCCACTTCAAGTTGGAGTGCTTACTTTTCTTGCGGGTTCAAATAACCCGATTTTTCTTTTTCTTACGGGCTCAATTAACCCGGCTTTTCTTTTTCTTGCGGGCTCAAATAACCCGTTTTTTTTTTTTGCGGGCTCAAATAACCCGACTTTTCTTCTTGCGAGTGCGAAGGACCCGACTTTTCTTCTTGCGAGTTCAAAGATTTGAACCCGACTTTTCTTCTTTGCGAGTTCAAAGGAACCCGACTTTGCTTTTCGCTGGCTCATGGAACCCGACTTTTCTTCTCTTGCGAGTTAAAAAAAACTCGACTTTTCTTCTTGCGAGTTCAAAGAACCCGACTTGTCTTCTTGCGAGTTTAATGAACCTGACTTTTCTATTTCTTGCGGGTTCAAGGAACCCGACTTTTCTTTCTCGCGAGTCAAAAGAACTCGACTTTTCTTTCTCACAAGTTCAACAAACCCGACTTTTTCTTGCGGGTTCATAGGACCCGACTTTTCTTTCTTGCGAGTTTAAAAAAAAAAACTCGACTTTTATTTTCTTGCGGGTTCAAAGATTAGAACCCGACTTTTCTTCTCGCGGGCTCAAGGAACCCGACTTTTTTCTCGCGAGCTTAAGAAGCCCGACTTTTCTTTTCTTGCGGGTTCAAATTTTGAACCCGGCTTTTTTTTTTTTTTTCAAATACTCCCCATGCTAACAAGATTTCTCTTTTCCCCACTTGTGCCTCTTTTGGTCTCCTCACGTGCCTTTGCCTTTTTTTTCTTATTGATATAGATCAGCTTCTTTCTTTCACCAAAACACCAAATCGTGATCATTTTTTTTTTGTTTTTTGTCTGTTCTTCTTCCAAGCAGGATAGTAGCCTGCTCTGATACCATATAGAAATCTAAGCGGAAGCGATTTTCTATCTGATTAGTTTATTGGTTGTTTAGCCCTGCAGCCGGAGGGCTGCTCGGTTTTTAGTAACCGACTCTCAAAACAGCAAGGTGGTTTTAGTACAAGAATATAGAGATAGAATATGAAAGATTTAGTTTTATTGTAATATTTTGGTTTTGGTTGGTGCATTACAATTGAATAAGATGCCACAATTTATAGCAAATACAAGTCTAAGGAAATGACTAAACATTGGGGCATAATCCAAGTAGGCTAATCTTAGGGCATTATGAAAGGAGCTAGTCTTGGTCAATGATCAATAATGTTGGTCAATAGTCAAGGTCAACATTATTGATCACTTGGGGCACAAAGCAAGGAAAATTTTGACAACAATAATTATTTGAGGAGAAGTTATCTCCAATAACAAAAGACACTCGATAATATTGTGATTTAAAAAAAATAGTGTGTGAAATAGTTATAAACATTTTAAAATGATGGAGGAAATTGACATGTGCTTTACGGGTAAAAAAGTTAAAAAATGTGTCTTTTTATTTTATGTCCTCTCTAATTTAATATTTTTTTTCACCAAACTAGTTTTAACTCTTTAAATCAAAACTCAATTGAGTAGAATCTTTCTCAGCTTCCTAAAAAAATATCCTTTATATACTTGTAGTTGTAAATGTTCAATACGTTGCATGAATATAATACTCATACCATTGAGTCAAAGAACAATCCGTCACTATGGCATTAGTACCATATAACATTCATCCCATGAAGGATATAACAGAGTTCTACGAGTCCAATTTTTTTTTTTTTTAGGGGTGAAAAAAAAAAACACTTTAAATGAACTTCAATAAAGTAAACAATAACCGTCGTTAAATTTTCTTACAATTGTCCTCTACGTGATTTCATCTTTTGAAAACGATAATTCCAACTTCATTTGCAACACTTTCAAATGCTTCTTTTTCTACGGCACACACTACACAAGCATTCAAAAAATCTTCACTCATTCAATTGCGCAAATTTGTCTTTACAATCTTTACTACTGAAATCTCTTCAAACCTTACCAAACCTTACCAGCAATGAAGACTTGAGAGTTGATTGAGGTACGATGAGATTTCAAGAAGTTAAAACGCAATGAGATTCAATTATTAAAACAATCAAACCTAGGATTTTTAGACACAATGAACTTGGTTGAGACTTGCCGCAGTGCAGTGCCAATTGTTGTTTTAGTGTTGCCGCCTTGAGACTTTTAGTATTCCATAATCCAGTTTTACGTTTTATTTTGGCTGTACCTTTATACAATTATTCATTTATTTAGGCTTAATAATTAAAATTGTGATTTGGTTTTTGGGGCTTGGGCTGTAAACAAGTCAAAGGGTCCTTATCAAAATAAAGGAGAGGGTCCCAAATATCTTTTTGTTTAATTACTCCATCAATTTTTAAAAATTAACAATACCTAATATTTTATGAGGGGGTGTCTTTCCCTACCCTAGATACAACATGCATATGCCCCCTGTCCACAAGTATTGACTTAAACTTTATCCTTTAACTTTTGTATGCCATACTATGCCTATAACAATTATGCGAAAAAATTACATTGTATTAACGAGCGTTTCGTTCTCTTTAATTTGAGTAGCCTAGTGCTGTAGTTTTCTTAATTTTCAAAAACCTTTAAATTTTTGGTAGAATTCTTTGAGACATTACGTAATTTTAAGTGTAGGCCCAACTATGTCAATCTGGTACATGATTTTAAGTGTAGGGTATATGATATATGATTTTAAGTGTATGGCCAAATATGAGCATCTGATACGTGATTATGGGTATATGACGTAATTTTAGTTATAAGACTAATCTTGGCATATGGTACGTAATTCTAGTTGTATAACCAATTATGTACCACATGCCAAGATTAGTCTTATAACTAAAATTACGTACCATAACTATAATCACGTATCAGATGTCCACATTTGGTCATATACTCAAAATCATGTACAAGATTACATCTCACGTAGCATATACAATATATACATAGAAAGATATATCGTATTTTGTATTTTAAATTCACGTACATAATAACCACATTAGTCATACACATAGAGATAAAATCACGTATCAGATGCCAACAGTTAGCTATACACCTAATATGGTATGTAAATTCACGTACATAATAACCAAACGTAATAATTGTATAATGTTATGAGATTATGTACCAGTACGTCATTGCATAATATGGTACGTAACTTCACATTAAAGTATCTGGTATGTAATTGGTCATATAACTAGAATCAAGAATCATATGCCAAGATTAGTCTTATAATTAAAATTACATACAATACCCAAAATCATGTACAAGATTTCATAATACTTAAAATCACATATAATATACAACATATACATAGAATGGCGTATCATATTCCATATTTTAAAATCACATACGAAATAACCACATTAGTCATACACATAGAGATAGAATTACGTATCAGATGCCCACATTTATCCATACACATAAAATCACGTATCAGTTACCATACAACTAAAATCACGTACCGGATTCTCACAGTTTGGCTTACACCTAAAATCGCGTACCAGATACTTGAATGTGAAATTACGTACCTGTTTCTGAAAATTAAGAAAACTATAGTAATAGCCTACTCAAATTAAAGATAACAAAACGCTCGTTAATACGGTGTAATTTTTTTAAAAAAAATATTATCGTATGAAAAAGTTATAGTGGTTTAAAAATCATGGGGGAAGTGGGTTTTAGAGGCAGTTGACGAAAATACCTTTTTGTTTCTTTGTATCATCAATTATATAATTAAAATTGAGATCACGTGCTTTTTAGTCAAAATCTTAAAAATGGATGGTGGAGATTCATTCCTACACTTCGCACACTTTTTAATACTTTGTATGATAACCACTCCTTATATATATATATATATATATATATATATATATATATATATATATATATATATATATATAGTGGAGAGTTCAAATTAGAATAAAAAGTATTATAAGAATAAAAAGAACAAATTTAAACCAATAGGAATCATCCATATAATAATTGTACTTAATATTAAACAAATGATTAGTTTTATGTAACCTGGGTGATTTCGATATGTGTAGCACAAAATATGTTCTTTCATATCAATCCTAAAAAAATTATAAAGAAAAGGATGATTTCAATATATGTTTTTTCATATCAATCCTAATTTACAGTGAAAGGTGATTTCGATATGTGTAGGACAAATGTAGGTTGAATCTCTAAATGTGTAGGATTAACGTATGATAATCTCGATATGTGTAGGATAAACACGTGATAATTTCGATATATATAGGATGGATTTTGATATGTGTATGACAAAATTTGATAATGTGTAGCATAAAATATTAGGGTCATTTACATATTTCCCCCCTGCTAAGATCATTTATTACATATTTACCCAACTTAAAAAGTCAATTACATATTTCCCCCTCCTAAGGCATACACAAGTAGCAAGTCAATTACATATTTCCCCCTGGGAGGGGGAAATATGTGATTGATTTTTAGGGTTGGGTAAATATGTAATTAAGAGGCTTAGCAGGAGGAAATATGTAAAAAATCCAAAATATTAATGACTAATTAATTAAAAAGATAATAATTAATGTAATAACAGTTATATTAATGTTTCATTTCTTCTTTTTTGAAATTTAATTATGAGTTTCATTAATTTAACTAGTTTAGGACTTCAGGGATTACAAAAAATTAATCATTTATTTAACATTAAATGCAATTATTATATGGAGAATTCTTATTTGTTTAAATTTCTTCTTTTTCTTCTTATAATACATTTTCTTCTCATTTGAACTCTATATATATACTTACTATAATAGGAGTGTCGTGAGTGACATAAGAAAGCTGACTTGGCAACCATTTAGAGCCTCAAAAGCTGATGTGGCAAGCATAGAAATGCTTGGGTGATGCAAATAATGATGTCATCAAATCTGATTATTAAAATATTCAAGAAGAATTGCGAGCCACTCATTTAAAGGGTTGTTAGTCAACAAAGTCTGTTGTGTGGGCCACTCAACAACATCTGTTGAGCTCTCCACAATACATGAACAGATGGTGATACATCTGTTACTTTAGATTTGAGCCCCAAATTTGAGCTCCAAATTCAAAATTCAAAATCAAAACTTGATATAAAAAGATGGAGAAAAAGAATATGCATCATTTAATCTGATCTTTCAGTCATCGTCTCCCACCTTATTCGAAACCCTAACAAAGTAATTGCCGACATACTATTACTTTGCCTGGCTCTAAGTCTCTGTCTAATCGGATTCTTCTTCTTGCTGCTCTTTCAAGGGTACTTTTATTATTCTTTTCTTTTATTTTTTTATTAAATACGGACAGTAGTATATATAACCTGTTAGATTGAAAAGGAATTTGATAAACATATGAAGTCAGGAACTCAAATCTAGCTTTTGTGACTAATTCTATTTGGTGCGAGCATGTGAATGTGAAGAAATTAGTTATTTTTATATATTCTATTTATCTGACTAATTTTTGCGATCTTAGGGTGTTTTTGATGCAATCAAAATCAGTTGTGCTGGTTATACTACTCGTCGTGCCTTCTTTGATAAACAGATTCGGACTCCTTGCACTAGAAGCCTTGGCTGGATGGTAAGTTTTATTATTTCCTAATCATAATATCTCTACTGTTTTGATTTTTTCTTAAATATACTCTAACTTTATTAATATTTTTAAGTGATGGATGAATAGAGGCTTTTCTTAGAATGCAATCGTCAATCCTCTTTCATGATCCATTTAAAGTTTCTTGATTGATTTGAAGTTAAAGGCGAAATTTAGGGGCGTGAAGGTGAGATTTTGGTTTTACTAATGTGAATATTGCAGGCTTATTAGGTCTGCTCATGAGAAGGAAGCTAAGATCATTTTTATTCAGGTTTAATAAATAGATAATGCAAAATGAATTCATTATTGTCAAATTTTGTCAAATTGAGCATTTGTTTGACATGTAACACTTATTATTGTTTTCTTACATATTACAGGAACTGTTTAAGGGGCTGTTGAACATTGATGTGGTTGCTGATGCTCGAAAGGTATTATTTAGCTTGTGCTCAATATTCTAAATAATTATAGATGTTTAGCTTTAATCCATAGATAGTCATTGTTGATTGTATTTGTATATCTTCATTGTTGTCTGTTTTAAAGTCATTGTTGATTGTATTTCGTAACTATATAATGTGTAGGATGGTATGGATTTGCAGGTCAGCGTTCGGTGTTCATGTTCTGATTATCCAGTTTTATGAACCGTGGGCAAATTCTTGCGAGTTTAGGTTTTTCCGCAACTGATGGTAAGCGCATTTGTATCAGTAGCAAGAAAAAAAGACCGATTATAATCGATACAGATTGCAACATAAACTAAGTGTAAGAGTTTTCTTCTTTGGTTATAGTGTCAATATTGATCCTTTTGTATTTCCCATGAGGTTAAAACTACGATGGTATTATGATTTGATATTGATACATTTGTTTTCTGAACTAAAGTTTGTTTCTGATGCTGCAAAGTTGGGTATAGCGGGAATGTCGATGCACAGATTGCTGGAAGGGATTTGGTAGTTGTTGTTGAAGGAATAACAGTTGTCCTAGCGGATCCAGATTGCATTCTAGCCGTGTAAGTGCACTATTCTTTATTTTCTTCTGTTGTATTATTTATTTATTAAACTTCTTAAATTTAAAGCTATAAGTTTTTAAAACAGAGGGTCTAGCCTTCTCAATTGAAAAAAAATCAACTTGGCGACACGACTTCAACTCTATATAACCGGACAGCTGAACTAAAAAAACGATAAAGACCAAGAATCTGATTATCATCAAAGTGGTATGTGTCTGGTTGTTTCAAGTATAAAGCATATTAGTGATATCTTTTCCCATAGGTGACCCACTTGGTTATGTATTTGTTAATTTGTTTCATGTTTTATTTCAAAAGTGGTTGAATTAGAATCACTAAATGTACTCTTGATACTAAACTATAGACATCTCCAAAAAACAAAGAGTATTTGATTGAGGAGCATAGAGAGCTATTAAACGACTTATTTTGCTTATTGTTATATTTTATCTCTATAATTATTTAACATTCATGTGTTTATACCATTCATTATGTTTCAAGATTTGTATTCTTATTTTCTCACTCAACAAAGGTGGGCTGCAGCTTCTGGTCAGATCACACTCAATGGATGGATCCTTCCTGCTGCACTGTATTTTTGGTAACTACCACATTTTATGGCCCTTGCATATTTATGCTGTGATGATTACGTAACTAGAGGGTATGTAACAAAGTAACTCACATTTAAAATTGTTGTGTTGTTTTCTGCAGCATCATTAGGTGTTCAAATTACTTGATAAGGGCCTATTCTACATAAATGCTTGTGCATATATGGTAAGAGAGAGATAGAGGCGGTTAAGCGGTTCTGCAATTATCTACTTAAACTCTTTAAAGTTGGTTCTGTATTGATCAATCCTCTCTCTCTCTCTCTCTCTATATATATATATATATATATATATATATATATATATATATGACTATATGCGTGTGTATCAATCAGTTGTAATGTATGTAAATTTCAGGTTTAAGATGCTCTCCTTCGCTGATCCTTCTGGTAGGAGAACAACCTTGGTGGCTTTGAGGAATTGCCAAAGGTATGGTTTCAGTTATCATAACATTGAACATAAATGTAGTAATTTGCTTCTGGTCAAAACAAATCCAACCAAAAATGGGTTCATCAAATGGGTCGTTTTAGAAAGCATTAATTTGTTTTGGGTTAAATAGATGGTAACCACTCAAAATGGGTCGTTTCGGTTTGAGTTAAAGCAAAATCAGACCACATATGGCATATGGGCTAATGATCAGATGGAAACTTGTCCATATGGGTCATTCTTAAAAACTGTATTAATTTGTTTTGGCTAAAAACAAATCCTACCAACACATGGGTTCATGCTCACATGGTAATGGTTCGTTTCTGCAGGTGAATGGGCGCTAGCGTGTGATCTTGCTAAGAAGGTAGCTTATATTTAATATGATTGGAAAATTGGTTAGTTTTCTCTTCTTAAAAATGTAGTTCTATAAAAATTTATTATTTACTGTTTTACATGTGGTGATTATGTTGTGCACTCACTATTTTTTCATCATTTCTGATTCACAACTGACAAGTTAGCTGTGACATCAGTTGTTGGATTAACTCGTTATTTTTTCATCAGTTATTTATACTTGATTTTTGTTATATTGTACATGTTCTAAAACAACAAAAAAAGAAAGCATTAAAAATAGCAGAACTAAGGGAAGAAAATATAATGCAACGTATAGAGGAACGAGCATTAGCTAGAAATAACAAAGATTTCAAATTAGTTGATTACGTTAGGAGTGATTTGACTGCAAAGGGTGCGGTTTCACTGTTAATCCAGTATAGGGATTTAATCACCCCTGCAAGAAGTTGTTTCCCAACTTCTTGCTTCAAAAAAGCAATGTGATTCTAGACATTTTCTGTATGAGTATTTGCATTCACTATTTGAAGTTAGTCCACATGCTGGCAGAGATTTTCATGACATGTAGGTCTGTGAAGATTTCAGATCAATAATTCTTTTATCTTTCTTTTATCTTAGTTGCTTCTTAGTATAAGAGATTGCAGTCAGATTGAAAATCTTGCCATGTCTGTTATCGAAAAAATTAAAATTTGGTTACTTAAAATCATTTCGAGGTGTTGTTAATGTAAATTTTGATTGAGAAAAAAATTGGGCTCCTTAACAATTTCTTAATTTCGATTGAGAAAAAAATGTGTAGCCTAACAATTGCTTAATTTTTATGGATCCTTTGCAGCTCCCTGTAAGTTCAATATGTATTTAGACACTTTATTACTTATTCTAAATTAAAACTTTACAATATCACCCTGTTAGGTTATTCTAGATTCTTTGTCTACCTTATCCCAGTATTTAAGGTGTTTGGGACAAGAATTTAAATAAAAAGGTTAGAAATTCTTTATTCTGAATACTTTAGGTACCAATTATTGCTTAATTTAGTTATGACATGGATTTGATATATGATGTTTGGCAGTTAGAATTCACCGAAGTAGTACTATCGAAGAATCATATGCTGCACCACGCTCAACTGCTGGTCAGGGCGGATTACCAACACCAGCGACCCTAAGTGAAGTAACTCAATCTACAAGACAATTGTTCTTTGAATAAGTCGGGGAATGCTTGATGGCATATGTACTAAATGTTACAAAAGTATCAACACTGAATAGCACCATGTTAGATTTTTCATGTCATTTTTTTCCTACAGTAATTGACCAGACAATTAACGAACCAAACGAATGTAACCGATCCTGTGGCACGGGTAAGGATGCAGTCAAATGCTTTGAGGTTAGGTGCACTTTTGCAAAATTTGGGCACTTTTTTGCTTGAGCTTGGGCGCACAACGATGACACTTAGAATGGGACAGACACCGGTGTGTTTATATTTGCTTACTTCATATTCTTGAATTTTGCCATGTCAGACATGAAAACGTAGTAGTTTCTTTTATAGACTAACGCTGTAATAAGTAATAAATCAACAGAGGATCTCAATGATGCCGTTATGTATTTTTTGCCTCAACGAACAACTGAAAGTAAAAGGTGATGCCCAATATAATTTTCCTTCTCAATTCTAATGACTATTAAAACATCTCTCAAATCTCATAGTCTATGTCATTTCTCTAATTCAGTATTATAATAATTTATAAAAATGGATTTGTTTCGCTATGGTTACTTCAAGATAGCAAACCCATCTTTACAACTGGAGGAACTTTGATTTACTCACAAAATATCAAGTTGAGGCACACATTTTACTAAACTAGTTTGGGTTTCCAGATTGACTCGTTAACTTAAACTGTCTGGTATTTACACCAAACTAAAGGAGTGAGCACAATTAATGGCGCTAATCATTGCACTCGGTTTGTCTTTTTTATTCTATGATCTTATTTATATCTTTTTGTCAGGATATTTGGCACAGACCATGGGTACAGAAAACTAAAGGAACTAAAAAATGTAGAGGTAGCAGAGTTTAAGGACAATTGACTGCACCAACTAAAACATTATTTTAGACCCGATCGAGTTGTATCACGATAAAGGTAGTCGTTTCATCAGCTTGCTGGTTACTATTGTAGAATTAACTCAAGCTTTTATAAACACATGTGGTGTTCTTAAGTTTTTTTTATAGTTCAATTTTTTATTGTTCAATTTTCTCATGTTTTACAATCCATATTTGAGCATTTTGAACGGATTCAAACTGTAATGGGGTCTAATAGGCCAATTACCACTGTTCTTCATGAACCGTTAAAGCTAACCACTGCTGTTAGAAGGTCTGTTGCAGTTCCAGCAATGATTAGCTTCAACAGATGATGAAAAACAACGGTTAGCTTCTTCACAGCAGTGGCTACATAAGGCTTGTGCCCTTCCCTCCTAATAAAACACTAATGTTATGATTTTTAAAGAATAAAATTGTAAAGTTAGTAAGAGTTATTATTATAATAATAATAAGGATCATAATTAAATTCCCATATTCATTTTTTTTATATTTTCTGATCTCAAAACTTGAATCTTTAATAAGTACATGATCCCCTGGCTGCAGATCAGTCACTCCTTCCCCAACACTCTCCACAACCCTATGCTCATCTTGTTAATCATATTAATAAGATTCTGTATTAACTTCAAATAATACAATATTAAAAAAATAATATGAACATACCCTCTAGCCTCATGTCCTAGAATTCTTGGAAACACAGCATTTTGCCCAATTAAAGATTCAAATTTTGAGATCAGAAAATATCTAATCAAATCTCAAAGGTAACCTGACAGAGAGTTTAACTCATATAGTTTCTTTGATAAATTTTCCGTATATCTTTCAAATGAACCTTTACAATGAGAAAAAAAAAAAAAAAAAAAAAAAAAAAACCCTACGTTTAAGTTGATCAAGATTTTAATCATTTTTCTTGATAATTTCCTTTAAAAAAATACACGTTAACTATGAGACAATTAAGAACTTCACAAACAGAACTTTACAACCACATGTGCCACAATAACTAATTTGATAATCCAACAACTTCACAATTCACATTTCACATACCACGCAACGTTACAACTACATCAATAATTCAACCAATTTAAGGTGACAATAACGTGTCCCTATATAATTCCTAAATTGTATAGAATTCATTCTATATATACATTAGGGTGCCTATTTAAAAAGTTAGAAAAAGTTATACGTTTGGGTTGAGTTTGATTGAGGGCTTTTCCCCTACTTTAAATGTATTAATGCGAATGTAATACACATAAATTTAGTGAAAAAATTGGACTCAACATATTGATTTCACTACACTATATTGTGGCTTAGCTTTATGATTGCAGAGAGGTGCCATGGGGTGGCAATGTGGAGGTCCTTCAAAGTTGAGGTTTATAACCAAGTTTGTCATGATTAAATTATTAGGTGTGTTAGGAGACTAATGTGAGAATAACATATATAAAAATAGTATGGCTCATCTTAACAAAGAATTTGGTGTTTGGTTTGGTTTTAACCAAAACCGAATTGCTTATTCAGTGTTTGGTTTGGTTTTTGGTTCTACATTTTTTTTATTTTTTTTATTTGGATAACCGAATAAACCGGTAAAATAATTAATTATTAAATAAAAATAATAATATTTAATATTCCATATATAATATATAAGCCCAAGTATATGTTTAGTATTAATATCTCTTTATTTTCGTATGTAGGTTTATTAGAATTGGAGAAAAATTTAAGTTTGAAGTTTATTTATAATTTGTGGAATTTGAAAAGACTTAATTACTATTTCTAATTTCTATGATGTTTGTGTTTGCGTGATTTGATTTATATTAATTACTATCTTTCTATTCGGATTTCGGAACACAGAGGTAGATAAGTTAGAGAAAAAAAAACTTCGTTTCAATTTGGTTGAATTTGGTTTGTTTGGTTTTAAACCGAAACCAAACCGAATTCAATTTGGTTGAATTTGGTTTGGTTTTCATATTCCTAATTTGGTTGGTTTTTGGTTTGGGGTATAAAATTTTGAAAACCGAATAAACCGAATCAAATAAACCGTAAACCGAACCGATGAACACCCCTAGTGGACATTTGTCTTTAACCAACCACCCTTTAACTATTACGTTGTTTGACTAAAACTAAAAAAAATAATTTAATTCGGCCTATTGCATTGGGGAATATTTGGTGAAGGTTGGCTTACAACAAAATGAAGCTAATGCAACCTCACTAAAAGGTTGCATTAGGCCTAATGCAACCTTTAATCTAGAGCTGCATTAGGTGAAGTTGTATTAGACCTAATGCAACCTTTTTTTTAGATAATGCAACCCTTTTTTGGGCTAATGCAACCATTTTTTTAGATAATGCAACCTTTTTAAAAGGGTTGCTTCTAAAGAGTTGCATTAGGCCTATTTTCTAGTAGTAAGGTGACAATGAAGAAGATTGGGAAAGACATGACCCAGTATCCGGGGGACTTTCAATTTGGGGTGGGGACACCAAATGGGGCAGAGGCGGTGCGTCACAGTACGAACAGGTTCCTCAACTCCTTTCATGCGGATGGTTCCTTGGCTCTGCTAACAGTGGACTTCTCAAATGCCTTCAACACGGTTGACCGCACAGCCTTTGTCTATAGGTCCCCAAGAGGTCCACCAGCGTTGGTCGTCTATCTATCGGTGGGTCTAATTCCTTTACGCCCAGTCTGCTAGGTTATACATTGGTAACAATTGTATTGGGGCTACTACTGGAGTGCAGCAAGGATATCCTTTAAGGCCCCTTCTCTTTGTTCTTTCCTTACACACCCTTATTCTATGAGTTCAGGAACACTGTACCTTCCCATTTCATGCTTGGTATATGGATGATAGGACAATTATAGGCAATAGATCTAAGGTTTCTAAGGCTTTAGACATCATCAACGAGGAGGGGCCATCCATGGGCTTTATCTCAATATTAAGAAAAGATAGGTCTTTTGGCCGACATGCAATGGGCTAAAAGTTCAGGATGTGCTTTTCCTAAGAGGGATTGGTGGACTAAAGAGGGGGGGGGGGTTAAGTTCCTTTATGGGGCAGTTAGCCGAGATCCTAGCTTTATTGGGGAGTTGGCAAGGCGGTGGGCCTCGGGTGCGGTTGACCTTATGAAACTATTGCCCTGCCTTACCGGTTGATGATCCCTATGTACCCGGACGATGAAACCTGATCGATCTGCCATAAATCTTGTATGGAAAATATGCGGAGCACGCAGTTCATTGCAAAAAGCTCCCCGGTTTCAGATACCAGCATGACTGGGTAAGAGACATTTTGTGGGTCATCTTGAGAAGTTCTGGGATTTCTGCCAAGAAGGAAGCCCATGTGAATTTTCTCACGGACCCTACGGAAGGAGATCTACTTTGCCACCTGCAGATCTGCTCGTCTTTGGCTGGGCTATGGGAAACATGCATGTGTGGACCATACGGGGGTATCTCCTTTGATTGGTTTAAGGAAAAATGGATTTGTAGTTGGACAAGCATCGAGAAAGGCGAATTCGAAGAAAGTGAATAAGCACACTAAAGCTTGTGCAGAAAACCAACATGTCTTTATCCCCTTGGCCTTTGATACATTTGGCTCCTTAGCACCAGAAGCTATTCGTTTCTGAACCATGGTCCAAAGGGTTATCCACAACAATAGTTCATCTTTACGGAGCAAGAGTTTGTATTTGGTAAAAAAAAACCTCGACCCAAAAAGAAAGTAAACTTCGATTGTGTGAGGCACATTTGTACCACATCTCATATCGTAATCACGGGAGTTATTCAACTAGTACGGCACGGTGTTTTGTGGCACCTCTAACGGATAGTCTAAGATGGAAAGAAATATAATTTTATCTAATTTTTGTATCGTTATGTAAATGTTAATTTCTGTAAATCAAAATTTAAGTACCATTTTATTTTCTTTATAAAACGAAATTGGATTTTAATAATATGAATTATTTTTCGATAATAATATCCATACTTATAATTTGATTAATGAGACTTTCAACTTTCATTTGTGTTGGCTATAGTAATCCCCAAGCATAATGATCATATATTTATACTTGATTTCTCTCACAATAATAATTATGAATGAAATCGAGAAACTACTCACAAGCAAAATCGAGTATAAATTAAATGTAAATCAAGTGTGAATTTATATTATAGTAAGACTGCTTTTGACAACATATATAAAATTTGAGAGTGTTATTTACATATTTTAAGTGTGAATTATTTTGAGCAAATGATTATAGTTTAGATTATCGTTTGTATAAATATATTAAGTCTACGTTGGAAACAAGACAACTTTTTTAAGGGACAACGGGTGCTTGTAGCATATTATTTTCACTTAACTGATTTTAACCAATTATGCACTGCTACATTACTTCACTGATTTATTTTATTGAAACACTTTTTTGGAGGCATCAATTCACTTATTCTTTTATTTATATTTTCATTTAAATACAAATATAAACGTTTTTTTTTTAATTCACACGGTTTTATAAATTTTATCACCAAACCGTTAGCCCCATTTAATTTCTCATAACCGTCTCCACCAAGACCGTTTCAACCCAATCGAGCTCGTCAACGACCGGAACCGTTTTGACCCGAATAGCCCTTTAACGACCGGGAAAGTTTCATCCCGACCAGGCCCAGTAAGGGTGCGGGCCGTTTCGACCCGATCAGGACCGTTGGCGACCGGAACCGTTTCGACCCGGGCGAGCCCGGTCCGGTAACCCGGACTGTTTTGACTCGGCCGGGCCCGGTAACGACCGGGACTGTTTTGACCCGACCGAGCCCGGTAACGACCCAGACCGTTTCAACCTGACCTGTCCCGTAGCGACCCGTCCCGTTTTGACCTGGTCTGGCCTGGTAGCGACCCGGACCGTTTCGACCCGACCGGGCCTGGTAACGACCCAGACCGTTTCATCCTGACCCGTCCCGTAGCGACCCGGACTGTTTCGACTTGGCCGGGCCCGCTAGCGACCCAGACTGTTTCGACCCGACCGGACCCGGTAACGACCCAGACCGTTTCAACCTGACCCGTCCTGTAGCTACCCATACGGTTTCGACCCGGCCGTGCTCGGTAGCGACCGGACCGTTTCGACCTGACCGGGCTAGGTAACGACCTAGACCGTTTCAACCTGACCCGTCCCGTAGCGACCAGAACTGTTTTGAACCGGCCGGGCCCGGTAACGACCCAGACCGTTTCAACCTGACCCGTCTCGTAGCGAACCGCCCCGTTTCAAACCGGTCTTGCCCGGTAGCGACCCGTACCGTTTCGACCTGACCGGCCCCGGTAGCGACCCAGACTGTTTCAACCTGACCCGTCCCGTCACGACCCAGACTGTTTCGACCCGGTCGGGCCCGGTAGCGACCCAGACTGTTTTGACCCGATAGGCCCAGTGCCGACCCAGATCGTTTTAATCTGACCCGTCCCGTAGCGACCCGGACCGTTTTCACCCTGCCGTGCCCGGTAGCGACCTGGACCGTTTCGACCCGACCGAGCCCGGTAACGACCCCGATCGTTTCAATATGACCCGTCCCGTAGCGACCCGTATTGTTTCGAGCCGACCGGGCCCGTTAGCGACCCGGACCGTTTCAGCCTGACCGATCACGTTAGCAACCTGGACCATTTCGACCTGATCGGGCCCGTCAACGATCAAACCATTTCGACCCGAACGGGCCGGTCAACAACCCAGACCGTTTGGACTCGATCAAGCCCGCTAACGACTAGAACTGTTTCGATGAGATCGGTCTTGTTAACGACCCGTGTTGTTTCGACATGGTCATCCGTTAACGACCCGAAAGGTTTCAAACCGACTGGGATTATCATCAAATGCAAAAGATATAATTTTTTGTTTTTAATGACATAGATTTCTCTAAGGCATCAACGATTTTGGTGTTGGGTAAGTTTTAATTCAGATTTGTATATGGTTATCTATAAATACTCATCCTGACCCATTTGTTTTTTTTTACATACCCATCCTGACCTAATTACTTATTTCCTACAGTTAAAATTAGCCATCCTAACCCCTTTGAAAATTACACTAAATCCATTTTAACCCACAAGGTCAAATTTTAAACCCAAAACAACCTAAACTTAACTAGATGAGTTGAAATTGTCAGGTCTAGTCACAATTAAAAAAATTGAATTATAATAATTTAAAATTAAATAATAAACGGTTACCAGCCCGTTAGAAAGAACCAGAAAAAGGTTCACGGTAACCCTATCAAAACGGTGGTGACGATGTTACCGTGCTAGTAGTGGGATACTGGTGTTCGTCCCCTAAGAAACAAATCGTGATTATGTTAATGAAAGGGGCATAATTGTGGGGTCCCCAAGATCAGATGGGATTTGTTTCCTAAAGAGGTAAATTGCGATAGGAAAGTGATATTAATACTTAATAAAAATCAATTCGACACGTGTCGATATATGAGAATGCCGACAATCGCTCTCATCATGTCACTATTCGTCTGTTCCCATCCAACTCAGCGTGTCGTCTACACATAGGACAAATAATTGTAACATATGTAGAATGGAAAAAAAAAAAAAAAAAAAAAACAGATGCGGGTAAGAAAGTGAGATAAACTTTGGCAATTATGAGGTCATGGGATCGACTCCTGATCTCTTCAGGTTTTACTGGTTCATTATCGTCGTGCCTTTGGCGAGTTTGTGGGCCGGGTTTTCCTTGGAACATGAGACGGGTGGGCCGAAGGGCTCTGTCCGTACGAATTAAAGGCCGTCTGGGGCCCCTTTCAGCCATTGAGGGCCGCGTACAGAGTACCCGGCAATACTTTAGTTGATCGTTCAAAAAAAAAAAAAACTTTGGCAATTATGATTAGCCGGGTGAAATCACGTGTGAAAATACGAGAAAACTATATCATTTTTTAAGGTATGTTTACTAAAGATTAAATAAGATGTCAATCATCTGTTGTAAGCAAAATCTGTTTACTAAGATCTGTTCTTTTAACGATACCGATTAATAGATACTGATCAGATGTTTTAAAACTTAAGGATGTTATAATCACGAAGAGGTAAATGAACTGACGCATGAAAAGCTCTGTTGGGATAAAATATACTAAAAACAAACAGACAATCTTAAGCTTCAACTGAGATTTCATTACTCTGTTTACCAATAACTGTTGACTTGCCAACAAAGTTGTCAAACAGTTGTTATAAGATTCAAACTTATTATTACAATTACATAATTTCAATGAAATATCTGAGTTAACAAAACTACATACAAAACGTAATAATTGTAAACGAACAAATCCAAATATCTCTAAAAAGCTGCTTTAATACCAAGTAACACATTTATAATATCCTATTAACAAACTACATACAAAATACAAGCAAACATAAAAAAAGTCTTCTAACAAACAAACCCTAGAGAATGATCTTCCTTGCTATTGCCATCGGAACACAAACACAAACAAAAGCAGTACGACGACAACCATTCGTAGCTAAATATCATTAAGTTTGAAAACCCTAAAGTTTCTAAACAGGCTCTGGATGTAGTAATGATGGATTGATATTTTTCTTTGATTGTAAGAATCTTCGAAAAACACCAATTCCAACTTCATTACCTACGGTTTGTTGGTAATCCATTTTTTTTAGAGGGTGTTTGGGATTGAGTTTCAAAACAACTTATTGACTTTTCCAAAAAGCCAATAAGTTAATAAGCTGTTTGTGTAACCCAAAAGCACTTTCTGTTTTGACTTTTGGCTTTTGGTTTTTAAGGGTGGAAAAGCTGTTTTTGAAAAGTTAGAAATCCTGGCTTTTGGCTTTTGACTTTTGGAAAAAAAAAATTACAAATCTACCACCCATACAACCAATATTCACAATAAGTTAAGCGAAACACTTAAAAAAACAACAATTTATTGACTTTTTGGCGTTTCTCATCCCAAAAGCTAATCCAAACATTTTTTTTTTTTAAAACTCCTTTCCAAAAAGTCATAAGCTAATAAGCACTTTTGACCAAAAGCACTTTTGCATCTCCAAACTCAATCCCAAACACCCTCTGAGTGTAACAATCTTGGAGTTATACATTGTTTTAGGTTAGGTGTTAGCATTGGAGTTATACATTATTTTAGGTTAGGTATTAATATTGGAGTTTACATTGTTTTAGATTAGATGTTAACATTAGAATTATACATTGTTTAAAGTTAGGCGTTGACTTGGAGTTTACATCGTTTTAGATTAGATGTTAACATTAGAATTATACATTGTTTAAAGTTAGGCGTTGACATTGGAGATACATTGTTAATTGTTTTAGGTTAGGTGCTACCCGAAGTTTTCCTGCATGTAATTGTAAAGTGCATCAGTCTATTTCATATGTAAAATTGACGTGTCATGTTAGATTTCTCAACTCCGGGACGCTCCCGGGATATAATCTAGTAGGTATATATATTTGTATGTGTAGAAACTTTGTCTAATTTTATTATATATAATTATTTTATATCAAATTAAGTTTTTTTTAAATACCGATTTTTAGGGCTGCAAACGAACTGAACTTTCAGCTAACAGTTCATGAACCGTTCGGCAGGAAGTTCGTTTGTGTTCGTTCGTTTAATAAATGAACAAACACGAACAAAAAAATCTGTTCGTTTAGTTAAACGAATGAACATGAACAGAGGTCGCGTTCGTTCGTTTATGTTCGTGAATGTTCGGTAACGTGTTCGTTTATGTTCGTTTGTGTTTGATAGTTTATTAAGGTTTTTAATTTTTATACTTTTTTTATACTATTTTATTTTTGTTTATTTTACCAAATAAATAATATATTTTTTTTTTTGGAAATTCCAAATAAATAATATATATGAGATAAATATATGACTATATGATATCAATAAACCTACTTTTTGTATCTAAACTCATTATATGTTTCCACGTTCCAGCGTTGATGCCCTCCACCTCCAATGCCCTCTGCCATCCACCTCTAATGCTTTTCTCCAGTACTAAGTATGTTTGAACAGTTAGGTTATATTTTGGGTGGATCTACCAAATGTCTTAATGTATGTGAATTCGATGTTATTCAAAAGTTAATATACGTCCGTTTGTGTTTGTTTCCGTTCATGAACACTTCTTGGTGTACATTTGGGTTCATGAACACTTGTTTGTGTTCATTAATGTTCGTATGCGTTCATGAACAAAATTAACAAACGAACACAAACGAACATGAACATGAGTGTTTTTTTAACAAACGAACACGAACAAAAAATCTCGTTCGGTAAGTGTTCATGAACTGTTCGTGAACACATAATTTTCTTAACAAACGGACACAAACAAGGTCTTATTCGTGTTCATTCGGTTCGTTTGCAGCCCTACCGATTTTCATACCCGTTTTTTTGGAACCATTTTGGTTTGAAACCGGTGTGGCTTGGTTCGTGTTGGCGAGATGGGGAATTGATTAGGGACCGCCGGGCTCAAAATGGAATTGAACTGGTTCGCTATAGTACCGGTCCTAGACTAGTTCAGGTCGGGTCGGTTCCAGCGGTTCGGTTTCTCAAACTAGCTTTTTTTTGTTCACCTCTATCCTAAGGGCTTCATACCACACCAAGTAACCTTAGTACACGAAGTACATGCGTTATAGAAAAAAAAACACGTTATGGTTAAAAAAAACATACAGAAAAAAGAGTAGCTTGAGGTACCATTTATCTTCTTTTATATGTCATTGTAGATAAAGTTATCAAATATGGTTTTCTTTTTTTCTTTTTCTTTTTTTTCATCTCGAAAAACCTATTAAGAGTCTTGATTGACCATCATAACTCATAAGCTAATCTTGATCGTCATAAAAAATCGTGTGATTTCATATTCGTGATTTGTTAGTGTAAGAGCATCTCTAATATTAAGGTGAGGTTTGGTCATAAACCCAACATTTTAACACACCATATCATTAATCATTCCAAATATCTACCCTAAAAATGTACATTTTTTCTGGAACATTAAAACCAATCCAAACCTCACCCTTACATCGTAATCTTACATAAAATATATATATAAAAAAACAATGTATTTGTGTGGTCCTCACCAGTGACAAAGGATTATGGGGGCCATGGGGTGCCCGACCCCCACCGGTTTTAGACTCAGTGGTGGTAGTTTTGCGAATTTCGTAAGAAATTTTTATATTAGTTGAGTCTGGCCTCCACCGATTTGATCTTTCGGCCTCCACGGATAGGAAAAAAAATTAAGTCTCATGATTCTGCCCCCCCCCCCCCCACACTATTTTATTCAAACTTCGCCGCTGGTCCCTCGCCCCCTTACCATCGGGATTGTGTCCGCTCAAGTGGACCTTCTTGTCCAACTCATCACCTCCATCATTGCCTTTGGTCCAAAATGGAAGTCTTGATTTCGGACTTGGTCCGGTTTTAAGCCATAGCTAAAACAGGTGATGCTGTGCTTGTTTACACTCCGAGTTTCTTTCTCACCCCATTTTGCTATTAATATAAGGAGTAGTTGAAATAAATAATCCCAATTATTGACTATTGGCCAATAACATTTCAAACTACGAAAATTATCAATAGTGGTCCCAACTTTCGACATATTGGAATATAATGGACTTGCGGCGTTAGTGTGGTGCTGACGTGGCATGCCACGTATGATGCCAAAGATGATGCCACGTAGGATCATTTTGCCACCTAGGATGCCACCTCAGCATCACACTAACGGAGTTAGACCTCCGTTAGTTTTGGTCCATTATATTCCAATATGTCGAAAGTTGGGACCACTATTGGTAATTTTCGTAGTTGGGACTGTTATTGGCCAATAGTCAATAGTTGGGATTATTTATTTCCATTATTCCTTAATATAATAGTTATGGCTTTTAAAAGAGTAAACTGTCAATTTCGTCCCTGACGTTTGGTCAGTTTTGCTACTTTCATCCAAAAAGTTTATTATTTGCATCTGGACCTTTTAGGTTTACAAAAACTTGTCATTTTCATCCAACTATGCTTGGTTTTGCAAATAAAATATTTTATTTGCAAAACCTTTGGCTTTTGACATTAACACTTGAATCAGCTCCGTTAGTGTGATTCTGAGGTGGGTTAGGTGGGATTTGAGAAAATGTAGATATTTTATTTGCAAAACCTCACATTAACACTTGAATCAGCTCGCCATTTTCAATTGGGATTTGAGAAAATTTAGATACTCGTTTTGCATTTGCTTGGTTTTTGCAAATAAAATAACATTCATGATTCAACTGTGCTGAAATGGTGGAACAAAAATGGATATACGCATATAGTCAAGTAGCAACAAACAATTAGAATAGAGAAAGTATAGGATGCAAAGTTTATTAACGTGAGAAGAATAAGAAGCCACCAGATGAGGCCATGTGTAAACTTAACCAAACCCCAATTAACTTAACCAAACTCTAATTAATCTTAACCTCAATCAAACCCAAGGACAATTTAGAGTTTTATTATACGTAATAACTAATTACTATAATCACATTCGTTATTTTTGTAAACGATTTCATAACTTATGTGAAGGATCTTTCAAATTCGAATTTGAATTACATAACATCAGACGATCACACACATTACGATTCAATCATATCACGAATCAATCACAACTCGATCATCATAAACACAGTTAATTCGAGTAATTCATCATGTTCGGTACGTATGTTCATCATGCTCTGTTTAATTAAATCAGTTTCAGTAGAATTTTGTTTAATTTTTGATTTTGTTTATCCAGATTTAAACCTGTCGGTTGATGAGCAGAGTGTTGCTGCGAACAATTCCAATCCAGATGTTGATAATATTGCTTTTCATGGTTCAGATCATCATGCTCTGTTTTTATTCATTTTTTTTCAATCTGTTTTTAATGCTTGATATTCGTAAACATGTTGTTTTGTGTATATACAGACCTGATCGAAGATACTAACTAGGATGTTGATATTCATAGCTTGAACCTCATCAATCAATACAGAAGTATTCAAGGTATTCTAATTTTTTTAATATATGATTTAGTAAGTGCGTTTAAATGTACATGTTTTGATATGAATATATAAGAGTGCGTTTTTAAGTTTATCACGAGTGTGTTTGAGTGTATCAACTATGAATATTCAAAGTGCGTTTGTAGTTTTATAACGTGCGTTTGTTATATAAGGTGTTGCTACTGATGTTGCTGTTGACGACTAAGCTAGTAACACATATATTCCTGATGTACCTGATTCACTCAACCTGTAAAAGACATGGAGTTTCCAAGTATTGAGCATGCACATATGTTTTATGCCAAATATGCAAAGGCCGGTGGTTTTTCTATTCGAAAGGGTACGTCATATGTGCGAAGAGGTGTTGTAAGACTCAAATACTTTGCATGCTACAAGGAGGGTTTTAAGCCATTCAAAGTAGGCCCGGAGAGTTCTAATAAGAGTGGTAAGTCAAGGAAAAGGCCGTCCATCCAGACCGGATGTATGGCACATATAAAGCTAACTTCTGAGGATGGAAAGACATTCAAGTTTTATGGCTTTGTGGAAGCTCATAATCAATCTTTTGTACATGAAAGTGACATTCATTTTCTAGCAGCGAATAGGAAGCTGACACATGCTCAAGATGAGATGATTTGTGAACTGTCTTCACTGAATATGGGTCATGTCAAAGCTTTTAACATTATGAAGACTAAGTATGGAGGTTTTGAGCATGTTGGTGCAACTGCTACTGATTGTAAGAACTTTAAAGGTGGTTTAAACAGCTTCATTGGCGAGCATGATGCAGATATGATAGTATCTAGGCTTAGGGATAAGAAGAAGTTCCTGCCAGATTTTTCATTTGAGTATTCTATGGATCAAAAGAATGCACTCACCGGGTTATTTTGGGCTGATGCTTTATGCAAAAGGAATTATATGGAATTTGGAGATGTGATCTCGTTTGATGCAACATTTAACACCAACAAGTATGTTTTTAATTTTTAAGCTTGATATCCAACTATTATATGTTTATAGTGGTTTTTTGCCAATTTTTAAATGTGTTTTTTTGCAGGTACAAGATGGTGTTTGTACCATTTATCGAAATTGATAACCATTGTTGGAATGCCACACTTGGGGCAGGATTGTTGTCATCTGAGACAAATGAATCATACACATGGTTGTTACAATCATTTTCCAAATGTTTTGAAAAGCATCCAAAAGTGGTTGTAACAGATCAAGACAATGCTATGAAAAATGCAATACAGTTGGTTTTTCAAAATAGCAGACACAGATTGTGTATGTGGCATATCATGAAGAAGGTTTCTGATAAGGTCAGTATGAATGTTTGATTTTAATTACAGGGTGCGTCTGTTTATTACATAAGTGCGTTTAAATAGTCATTGGCTTGTTACAATACAGTGAATGCGTCCAACCTTATATATAAGTGCGTTTGATAGCTTTTTATGTATTTTCACGTTAATGCGTCCAATTTTTTTAACACAGTGCGTTTGTTTTCCATATTTTTTTAGGTTGGTAGTGCATTATGTAGTGACGATGAGTTCAAAAGGAGAATTTGTGCAATTGTGTGGACAGACTCCATCAGTCCGGAGACATTTGATTTCGAGTGGGGTGTACTTATTATTGATTACAATCTAAATGATAACAATTGGTTGACGGACATCTATAATATGAGGTCAATATGGATCCCTGCTTTTTACCGAGATAAACCTATGTCTGGGCTAATGAGGACAACATCAAGATCTGAGAGTGAGAATCATTTTTTTTTGCCAAGTGGCAAATTATCAGTTAACTCTTGTTGAGTTTTTCAACCACTTTGAAACTTCCCTTGAATCTCAAAGATTCAACCATAGGAAGAATGATCATGACTCAAGACATACGGTTCCTGATCTTTAGACTACGAACCCTATTGAGGAAGAGGCATCTAAAATATTTACACGGACTATCTTCTTTGATATTCAGGAAAAAATATATGCCACTTATGAAGGCTTAATAAGTGTTCATATGAAAAAGGCTGATGAAGAAGGTTTTTTAAAGATTTATGTTGATGATCCTCAAGCACATGGTCAAGGATTTATTGAGGTATTTTTTTTTTGGTTTTTTAATTATGAAGGCGTTTAAATCATTCATGAGTGCGTCCAATAGTCATCAGTATAGTTTCTGTTTTTCAACTATTAATGCGTTTAAATTTTCTAATTAGTGCGTTCAAATTCAACAGTATTGTTTTTTTTTTTTTTACCTTTTTACAAGAAGGAAGTCAATGAGGGTGTTGAGGATGTTACTACATTATGTACCTGTAGGAGGTTCGAGCAGTACGGGCTGCTTTGTAGGCATATATTTTATATATTAAGGTTGATGAAATATTATAGATTCCCAAAGAAATACATTCTAAGGAGGTGGATAAAAGATGTTGTTCCAAATGAAATCAAGTATTGATTTGAAACAGGAGAGTTTGGTGATGATAAGACGAAAGAAGCTAGACGTATTGCACGAGAGATAGTCTTGGGCGGTGAATATCTTGCAAACACACTAATTCCAGATTTATCCGAGTTAACTTTGGTTATTGATAAAATAAAAGAGATGGTTAAGAAGGTTGATGAGGGCAGGTTTAAGAGACCTAGTCAGCAGAATAAGTATGACAGGTATGCTTCTCTTCTTGGTTATGAGAAACCATCAGAGGCCGAACCCACTATTCGACTTCCTAATGGTATTAAGAACAAAGGTCGTGGTAAGCAGAAGCCTATAAAGTCCAGCAAGAAAAAACAGGTTAGTCGATCCGGCAAAAGGAAGAGAACTTGTGCCATATGCGGAGAGAGATGTCATGATCAATGAAAACATGCGAAGGAGGGTGCTTCAACCCAGCCCCAAGGTGAACAAGATGACCAGAATATGGAAGATGACATTGATGATAATGAAGAGATTGAAATTGAAGATTCTGTTGATGAGGAAGTGTGTTAGAATGTCTGATGTTTGATTTTTTTGCAATTTTTAAACAAGTTAAAAAATGCGTCTGAAGTATCTTAAACACACGTTTAGTTTTGGTTTGTTATTGCAGTTACTATAATTTTTTATATCAGTGCATCTGTTTGTGATATAAGTGCGTCCAACAATAAACATTAAGTGTGTTCATATTATATAATAAGTGCGTCTATTCCATCAGTAGTTAAAAACTATTACAAGATCACCATTACCACCACCACCATCAACACCACCATCTAATCCCAAAAAAAAAAACACCATTTAAACCACAGAAAAACCACCATCTAAAAAAAGATTTACAAAAAAAACCACCACAAAAAAAAAAAAAACCACAAAACAACCACCATAAAACCACCACCATCACTTGGCACCCAAGATTGCATCCCTTGACTTTTGTTTTGATTCCATGTTCTTCAGGATACATGTTTGTGTGTTGCTAAGTGACTGACAAATGAGGTTGTCAAAAGATGCCTGAGTACGAAGTTGCTCAATAGCTGCTTCTATGAATGGTGTCTTCTCCTCCTTCATGAGCTTCTTTATCAGATCCAGGTTCTTCATATATTGTCTCTGAATCTCATTTTGTGCACCCAGAACTACACAAGATGAGTTGAGGTCATCCTTCACCTCTGATATGCAATCAACCAAAACCACAGTTTTGAGCTGCATGTTGTTTATTGCATCTATGTTGTTTTCTGCCATTTTGTTTTGTGTTTTCTAGTTGAATCAGTATGCTTTATGATAGTGTTTTTATAGACCAAAAAAGAAAGTTAATTATGTGGTAGTTGAATATTTAATTTCAAGATTTATCTAAATTTATTACCAATCAAATCATAGTTATCAGATAGTAAGATTTTTTAGTTTTGTACCATTAAAATAAGCATGTAATTTTTGATAGATAATCTTCTATAATTAATAAGATATGCCACTTGCATTTTTAATCATTAGTTGTACGAATAACATTCAATAAGTGCGTTTAAACTTTACAATAGGTGCGTCTAAATTTATAAGAGTGCGTCAGTTTTTTGATTAGCCATTATCTTTTTAAACACACGCTTTAATTTATCACAAATATATGGTGCGTTTAAACATATCATTTTTACAGCATCTGATGTTCATCAGTTGAGACTTTTTTCAAAACCAATTTTTCCTATTATTATTATATTATTAAAATCATAAGTTTATGTGAATATTTTCATGCGTTGGTTTTGATTTTTGAATATGATTTTACATTTTGATCAAATTATCTGTAATACTCTGTTTTTTGTTGTTTTTCTGCAAACACGTTTTGATTTGATTCAATTGAATGTTTTTTGATTGTGTAATGATTATGAAGGTTTAATCGATTTGAAAATCATGATCAATCATTGAAAATTTTTGTTTGATTATACGTTTTAATCGAATGTTTTGAATGTCTGTTGTTACGATCTCTATAAAACTAAAACGCTTTTTTCCTAATTTACCCCTGGTTAGATTAACTCAAATATGATTAGGATTGTTAATTACCATCTTGCCACCTTCTAAATCTAATGGCTCAGAAACCTTCTTACGCTTCTTACGTTAAGAAACTTTGTACGTTATCTCTTCCCATTAGAATATTGATAACAATTTTAGGATCTAATTTAAGTTAGAGAAAGTCTAAAGAGAGAAAGGGTAGGTTACGGTAGGGTTGTGTCATGGGTGGATGAGTGCTTTTATTTATTTATTATTAAAACTAAAAATGAATTAAATAACTATATGTAGAAAAATACTTAAATACCCCTCTCTAATAACCGAATTTTGGATGGAGTTAGTGACTTGGATGGAATTGGCAAGTTTTTGTAAACCTCAAGGGTCCAGCTGCAAAAAATGTTAGAAAAGTAAAGGACAATTTTGATCATCATTTCCTTTTTTAGAGGCCATCTACAGCTCAGCCAATCAACTAGCCGTTAGGGTCAAGATTTCCAGCAATGTTTCCTTTTTTAGTCAATTGTATCCCTACTTATTGGGACTCTTTTTCTCTCATTGTAATACAATACACTGAATTAATACAATCTTTTTCTCTGATGAGAAAATATGGTATAAAAAAATGATATGTGAATCATTTTTTATTGCTCATTATCTACCAAAAACCCACCAGAAGCCACCATGTTTGATAAAGACGGCAACTCCATGGTGAATCATGATGATATAACCATCCAACATGCTAATTTGCTCATACAAACCTTGAATACCCAGAACCAAAATTTGAAACAATCTGATAGCCTCTCAATCAATCTTAAACTCAACGGCCACAACTATCCCCTATGGGCTCGAATGATTAGAGTCGCAATAAGAGGAAAATCAAAAGCCTTACTCAGCCATTTATCCGAAAAACCACTAGATAAAGCCGACGATAAATATGAACAATGGGAACAAAATGATCTGATTGTCTTCTCAGGGCTCAGCCAGAATATGGAACCCACCCTAGCAAGCAACCTTACGAAGTTTTCTACAACGAAGACACTGTGGGATGCTCTTGTGGTTATGTGCAGCAGCAGGAAAGATAAATTGCAAACATTTGATCTTCACACCAAGGCCCAACCAATGCTTCAAAGCGTTCACCACCAGCAACACCGAGAACATCGGCGGCGATAACCAGAACCTCGAAGGCGTTGGAGGTGTAGCTTTCAAAAACGACTGCACATCGGATGGAGGTACCTGGTTTGGGAGGTGTAGCTTTCAGCAACACCGAGAACATCGGCGGTGACAGTACCTTTGGTTCCCAATATGGAAGAATGAAAGGATTATGTAATACCTCAAAAAATCCTTTATGTGAGTCCCGATGTAAAAACTCACTGTTAGAGTGGGCCGATGTAAAAACTCACTGTTGGAATAATCAAACCCAAGAAACTAATAAATTTGCCCGTGATAAAACCCCATTAAAAATGTTTCTTATAAATCTAGTTCTTTAAGAATAAAACACCATTTTTTAGGAAAAGATTTTTTTAAAGAAAAAACCTATCTATAAAAAGAAACGTAAAAAAATACAATTTTTAAAGAAAAAAATATTTTTAAACCTCAAGCTAATATGGCTCAAAATTGTACCCACACAGGTGGATCATGGATTTTTTACTGTGATGCCACCGACACCATGACTTACGATATATCTGATATAACTTTCGAAACTAAACCTAGTATTAATCATATCAAAACCGCTAATGGGGAAGTTGTTCATGTTAAAGAAAATGGGACTATTGAAATATCTCCCACGTTAAAACTGTCAAATTGTCTTTACGACCCCTCATTGTCTCATAAACTATTGTCCATTAGCCATGTAATAAAAGAGTTAAATTGCACCGTCTTGATGCATCTAACCATTTGTATACTACGGGATATCAGGACGGGAATGATCATCGGGCGTGGCACTGAGCGATCAGGACTATACTATGTGGAGGAAATGATTCACCAGGGTAAGTGATGCTTGCTCACGGGACTAAAGAAAGAGAGGCTTGGTTTTGGCATAGGAGACTAGGACACCCATCTATTGGCTATTTACATATTTTATTTCCAAAACTTTTTTCCCTCAAATAATATTTTCAATTGCGAAACTTTTGTTTTAGCTAAAAGTCATAGACAGACCTATAAATTAAATAACACATAAGTAGATTCACTATTTTCTCTTTATTCACTCAGATGTTTGGGGACCCGCATAAGTTATTCGGGGACAAAAATTTCGTTTTTTTGTTCTTTTTATTGACGATTGCACTCGCATGACATGGATTTATTTTTTGAAACAAAAAAATGAGGTTTTTGAGAAATTTATGATATTTTATGCCATGGTACAAACACAGTTTAAAACTAATATTCAGGTTCTTTGATCCGATAATGGAGGAGAATATATCAATGATTCCATGAAACAATTTTGTCAAAACAAAGGCATTATCCACCAACAAACATGCCCATACACTCTTGAACAGAATGGCACAGTCGAACGAAAGAATCGTATCCTTTTGGAAATAGCGCGCACCCTTTTACATGAATCTCAGGTTCCTACGTTTTTTTGGCCTGACTTAGTATCAACTGCCACTTATTTAATCAACGAATTGCCCACTAAAGCTCTTAATTCAAAAACTCCCCTTCCAACTTTGTCCGATTTTACTAAAATTCCGCCTCCTCTCACATTACAACCACGGGTTTTTAGATGCACTGTCTACCCTAATATACCAAAACATGATCGGGGCAAACCCAAACCATGTGTTGACAAGTGTGTATTTGTTGTCTATGGTATCGATAAAAAAGGATACCTGATATACGTTAATTTACACATATAAAAGTCCCCGTTTAACTCCCATTTTCAGACGTTTTTGACCTTATACACAGGAATTGGTGCTTATTTTGGTATCTTTGCAGTTTCAGGTCTTACGATGTCCCGGAAGCAGAACTGAAGGAAAAACACAGTTTTCGGCGCGCAAACAGGACCCCATGTCCTGTGAGCGGCCGCTCGGAGGCTCCGAGCGGCCGCTCGCTCCCCCAGATATTTCCAGAAACGTTATAGAAGGCCTACGTCAGCTAACGAACAACTGGGCCACTTGACTGAAAAGTGAGCGGCCGCTCACAGGCTCCGAGCGGCCGCTCACAGGCTCCGAGCGGCTGATTAGATGGATCCTGCTGCTGCAAGACCATTGTCCAGACTCGAGCATGATGATGCCGAGAACTGCGCGTGGGATACCATTAATGACAATTTTCCCCACGAGTTCTTGATGAGCGTCGAGTCGGTGGAAGATGTATCGCCATGGTTCGCGGATTTTGCGAACTACCTCGCGTGCGGGTTCCTCATCAAAGGATTGTCGCACCAGCAAAAGAGGAAGTTCTTCACGGACCTCAAGCATTACTTCTGGGACGACCCATTTTTGTTCCGGGTCGGGGCGGATCAGCTGATTCGCCGTTGCGTGTTCGGGGTTGAGGCGGCGCAGATATTGCGTGATTGTCACAAGGGGCCTACCGGAGGTCACCACAGAGCGAATTACACTGCCAAAAAAGTGTTAGACTCCGGGTTTTATTGGCCCACACTTTTCCGTGACGCTCAGATATTGGTCGGTGTATGTGATTCGTGCCAGAGGGCGACGAACATATCGACACGCGACCAAATGCCGCAGAATCCCATCCAAGTCTGTGAGGTCTTTGACATTTGGGGCATAGACTTCATGGGACCATTCCCCTCCTCACGGGGTAATAAATACATACTCGTGGCGGTTGACTATGTGTCAAAGTGGGCGGAGGCGCAAGCCTTACCCACAAATGATGCCCGAGTAGTCGTGAGGTTTGTTAGAGGCTTGTTCTCGCGGTTTGGTGCCCTGAAGGCACTAATTAGTGACCGTGGCACGCATTTCTGCAATGCGCAGCTTGATCGTGCATTAGCACGATATGGTGTTCACCGTTATCCACCCCGTATCATCCACAGACAAGTGGACAGGTGGAGGTCACGAACCGTGGATTGAAGCGAATCCTTGAGAGGTCGGTTAATCAAAACCGCAAGGATTGGCTGACAAGCTTAATGACGCGTTGTGGGCCTTTAGAACTGCCTGCAAGACGCCTATTGGGACGACTCCCTTTCGGCTGGTCTATGGCAAAGCGTGTCATCTCCCTGTCGAGTTGGAACATAGGGCATTCTGGGCTCTTAAAACAGCGAATTTGGATCTTAACACCGGCGGTGAGACCCGTTTCTTACAGATTCACGAGCTGGAGGAGCTTAGGCAGCAGGCCTATGAGAGCTCGATATTGTATAAAGAGCGCACAAAGAGACTGCACGACAGTCGCCTGAAAAGCCAGAAAGATTTTCAGGTAGGCGATTTAGTTTTGCTTTATAATTCTCGCCTGCGCCTCTTTCCTGGAAAGTTGAAATCCCGCTGGACAGGACCGTACACCGTTAAGGAAATATATCCATACGGTACTGTCTCGATCGCTGATTCTGTGGATTTGACTTTCAAAGTCAACGGTCATCGCCGAAAAGTCTATATTGAAGGACCGGTTGACCAAACCGTAGAGGAAATCGATCTCTACGCCCCACACGCCTCATAAAGTGTGGGGAAGTGAGTCTAGCTAGCGACTCGTTAATAAATATAGCACGGCGTGTATGGGCGCGCCAAATTGTATATAGGTTCATAGCTTAGAATAGTTTTGTAGTTAACTTGTTTTAATTTTAACTTGTTCTTGGTAGTTTGTTTTTAGTCTTTGCAGGTTCGATTCACGCCTTATGAAGATGTGGAAAGTCGCTTCACAACAGAGGTAGTTTACTAAGAAGCGTCTTGAAACAGGTATGTTGGTTGTTTGGGTCAAAACGGACAAGTACAAGCGTTTTTTGGTGAAAAACTGCAACAAAATTGCACGCGCAGACACATTGAGCGGCCGCTCGGAGACTCCGAGCGGCCCGCTCCAAACGCCCAGGTCTATCCCAAAAAAAAAAAAAATGAGCGAGCGGCCGCTCCATGGGAGCGAGCGACCGCTCGAAGGTCCCTGCACAGGTTTTTAAAGGGTAAACTTGGTATTTCACATCTAAAACTCACAAACCAACCCTAGATAATTACCAAGCGGCCGCTCATTAGTTGTTTTGACCCAATCCTTTCAATTTTTGCTCTCAAGAACACCTACATCAAAACCCTTCAATCCACATCCCAATCTCCAAACAAGGTATGAATCTTCTTTTCTTTTCTTGTAATTTCTCTTATTATAGTGTAGATTAGTTTAAATTTCTGCAATCTTTTCATGATTTTAGGGTCCTTTCATAATGTTTAATAAACCCTAAATGTGCATTGATGGATTGTATGCTTGGTTAGTATAGTTTAGAGTATAGTGTTGTCCAAATCTTAGAGTTTTTGAGGTTTTCTTCATAATGTTTAAATAAAATCCGAAAATTTTTGAAGATTTGTGTCATTTTGTAGTCATTTGTTTAGTGTAATTTAGTGTTAATGTAGATTAATTTCATAATAGGATTGTATGCTAGTGGTAATGTTAGTGTAATTTAGGTTTGTTCTTGGAATTTCGGGGATTCTTCATAAATGTTTGAACATCCCCAAATTCCTCTTGTTATAGGTTATATTTTGTTGTTAATGATCTTGATTTGTTGGGGTTTCCTTCATAAACGTTTAACAAAACCCCAAAACTTTAAGATTGTTAGTGCTTTGATTGTAGTTAGATGGTTTTCTTAATAAAACTTTGGGGCCTTCTTCATAACTAAACAAACGCGCCCCAAGTGTTTGGTTTAGTGTTTGGTTTCTAAACACCTTGCGCTAAAAGACTTGAATTTAGGATGGTTTTTGCAAACATAGCGTGTAGGTGTTAAAAATTCCAAACTTGCTTGAAAACATCATAACTATGATATCTCGGCCATTCAATCGCCTAAGTACAAAATTTTTCAAAAACCAAGTGCTTGAATGGCCGCTTTTAGAGTGCATTTGGCTGAAACACTGAAAACCAGGCAAATGCCAGTGCACGGGATCGAAAAACAGGGCTGCAAAACGAAATTTGGCGCGCAGGCTCCTGTGAGCGGCCGCCCCATGCCTTCGAGAGGCCGCTCAATGCTTCTGTGATGAATTTTTTATTTTTTGTTTGGCGTGTTTTGGGTCCGGGTCCTATTCCTTTGATTAAAACTGACATATTTAAGCATTTTGATGCAGATGGTGCACCGCTTTTTGAGATTTGACCCGACAATCCCGAAAGAACGCGGGTGTCTAGAGAAGTATGACGAGCTATATGCGCGAAGGGAAATGATTGCCACTCCGCGTAGGCTTTGTTGGGATACTCTAGCAGAGGTAAATCAAGAGGAGAGGCTAAAGGAATGGATGGACCAACCACTAGAAAACCTGCTTTCAATAAACGAACCGGTCTTCATGGAGATAACTATTGAATTCTTCTCCACCTTGACCTATAGAAGGCCAAGAAAGCATATAGAACCGAATTTTCAAGCAAACGGGATACATGGGTTGCAGTTTTGCCTTGGTGGAATCTGGCGCGACATCTCAGTCGCGGAGTTGGGTCACCACTTAGGAATTTATACCGAGGAAGAGATCTACGATGATAGCTTCAATGAAGCTATGTATTGTAACACCCCAACCGATGGCGGAAATATCGAGGTGTCACGTATTGATGAGTATACAGTAGCACATGGCAATCCAAATTTTAATTGAAATAAATATTAAATTGCAAATATCCAAAAATTGAAATACATAAGAGTTTTGAATGTGGAAATCTAATACATCACACAAGAATCAAGCATGCATAGACTCCTTATTTTCTTCATAAATACTCAAATCTTCATGCATCATTATCACCTGTTGAGTTGTAAAAATGGGGGGGGGGGGGGGTCAACTAGAAGTTGGTGAGAATACATAATCCATGTTAAGCATATAGTTTAAGTATAAAAGTCTAGCAATTCGTATGTCTATCGTAAATTTAAGTCTACATGAATAGTATAATATGTTGACATAATCAAACCTCCGACTAGTTTAGGTCCATCCCGTCATCTACGGTTCACCTTAGTAATATGTTGAACGATAACAATCACCCACGTGACCTATGTAGGAGGTACACGTATCCGGGTGGGGTTGTCAATCCAATAGATCTATTATTGAGTATCGCCGGCTTGGCCATAGCTAATGATTATGTAAATGTTGAAACTCGTTGAAACTGTTGACTAATACATGAGGCAATAAAGTTTACTACTAGACATATATGTTGAATTGCTTAAAATTGTTGCAAGTATAAAGAATCGCATAAACAGGATTACGTAAACTCACCTTGGTATAGTATTAGGTATTGAGGAATAGTATAAGTGTAGCCCAATAGTTTGCCAAGTGTTACCCTATGTATAAGGCAACAAATAAGTCTAAGTCTAACTAGTTTATAAGTATATCCTAGGGTTTCGATTTGGGGATATCCAATTGTTGAATTTAAAGTAAAATGTTAATTAAATAAAGGGAAATTTGATAATTAAATAAAAGAAAGTCCTTTTATAAAATTTGAATTTAGAATGCTCACAATAATGTGTTTGAAGTATAAAAATAATTTTTATAAAATTATTTCCTTTAAAATAGATTTTCAAATCTATTTATTACAAATTGCCAAAATTTAACTTTAATATTAAAAAATACTAAAACTAAAGAATATTATTTTAAAAATCATATTTCTGTTCTAAATATTTAAAAATAAATTGTATAAAATTTTGGTGCAAAAATAATAAAAATTGAATTTATTATGATTTAATTATGATTAAATCTAACAAAAATTGATTAAAAATATAAAATAAATGATTTTTCTGAATTAAAAATTATTTCAGTAAATTTTAACATTGTAAAAACATAGGATAATTTTTGTAGAAATTAATAAAATTGTTTTGATATTTTAATGAATTTTTATAAATATAATAGTATAAAATTGATTTAATTATTATAAATATTAAATCAATTAATTTTAGAAAACTAAAAATTGTAAATAAAACTTTTATCTCAGATTTGATAAATATAATTTTTTTAGAATTTATAAAAAGGTTTTATTATTTGAAAATGAATTTATAAGATTTAAATGTATAATATATATATATAATTGGTTTGTAAAAAGAAATGAAATTAAGGGAAAAAGGGGGTGTCCAAGCCGGGACTCGAACCCGGGTTGTCTAAGTTGTAGGCATCAGTCACAACCACTTGGCCTAGGCCTGTGGTTGTGATTTATTCCTGTTTCAAAAAAATATATACGTAAAGCTGACATGAGTTTATCCCCATTTCAAAACCCACGAACCCTAATTCTGCAATTGTTTGATTCACTCATCAATAGCCCAATTAATCATGGGGCTATTGATGAGTGATCGCCGATGATCATAACCCACAGAAAAAGTTTAACTTACAATGTTGTTTCGTGCACGATTGAGTGGTCAATCAAAAAGTCAAATAATGATCGTAAAATGATACACAGAGTGAAATGAAGAAGATTGAGGGTTGAGAAGAGATTATGAGCGAGTTGTAATGCTACGCAGAGGTTCAATTTATATAGGGGATCGATGGATTGTTTAATTGGCAAGGTTTGACCTCAATTCAATGTCATACGCGTATAGGTTTAAATTGATGGACAATTGATTTGTAATTGACGTGTAGCATAGTCAGATGAGGCCGATAATCAAGTATGTTTGCCAAATTTGGATCAATCACGGGTTGATCTTGATTGATTATACAACGCGTCCACAGTTGACTTTCCTAAGTCAATTGTGCAGGTTTTAAAATCGTGTATAAGTTTAATTCGTGCTGGGGTTTAATCAAAGTTGATGGCCAACCCAGTTGGTAGTATCATGGATGTGTGTTTGGGCCGGCCTTGGGCGCGGGTTCGATTCCCGGCCCAAGTGTTTATTTTTTTGACAATTATCTCATACTACTACATATATAATATATATATATAGTATTAGGGTTCCAATAACGCGACAAAAAAATAATTATTGCACACGAGAACAACGAAACTTGACGTTTTATTAATAATGCCCGTGTAACGTACAAAAATAATTGCGAAATGTTACAGTCTCCCCTACTTTTAGGAACTTCGTCCCGAAGTTGGAGTTGGAGAGTCTGGTGGAAAAAGATGTGGATATTTCGACTTCATCTGGTCCTTGCGTTCCCAAGTGAACTCTGGGCCTCGTTTAGATTCCCAACGAACCTTAACGATCGGAATGCGACTGCGCTTGAGTTTCTTAACTCCAGTATCAACAATCTCGACGGGTTTCTCGATAATGTGCATGCTTTCATCAATTTGCACATCCTCAAGGGGAACATGAAGGTTCTCATCCGCTAAGCATTTCTTGAGATTCGAAACATGGAAGGTCGGATGAACATTGCTTAGCTCAGGTGGAAGTTCAAGTTTGTAAGCCACTTTTCCAACTCTGTCAAGAATTTTGAAGGGGCCTACGTATCGAGGAGCTAGCTTTCCCTTTCTACCGAAACGAATTACTCCTTTCCAAGGGGATACCTTAAGTAGTACAAGGTCCCCAACTTGAAATTCCAAGGGTTTACGGCGTCTATCAGCATAACTCTTCTGGCGACTTCTAGCCTTGAGAAGATTATCCTGAATAAGCTGAATTTTGTCTGTGGTTTCCTGGATTAGTTCGGGTCCAGTAATACGAGCTTCACCAACCTCAGTCCAACAGACAGGTGAACGACATTTCCGACCATAGAGTGCTTCGAAAGGAGCCATGTTAATGCTGGCGTGATAACTGTTGTTGTATGAAAACTCAACCAAAGGAAGATGAGAATCCCATGCGCCACCAAAATCGATGATACATGCCCTGAGCATATCCTCAAGTGTTTGGATGGTCCGTTCAGTCTGACCATCTGTTTGAGGGTGATAAGCAGTACTCAGGTTCAACTTGGTACCCAAAGCATCTTGTAGAGACTCCCAAAAGTGAGAGGTGAAACGACCATCGCGATCAGAAATAATGTCCAAAGGTATACCGTGACGACATACGATTTCACTTACGTACATCTTTGCCAACCTTTCCACAGAATACTTCTCACGAATAGGTAAGAAGTGAGCTGACTTGGTCAAGCGATCGACGATTACCCAAATACTGTCAAAGCCTTTGGGTGTACGAGGAAGTTTGGTGATGAAATCCATAGCTATGCTCTCCCATTTCCATACAGGAATTTCTGGTTGTTCAAGCATACCAGATGGTCGTTGATGTTCAGCCTTGACCTTGGAACAAGTGAGGCATTTTGCAACGAAAAGAGCGATGTCTTTCTTCATACCAGGCCACCAATAAGAATAACGGAGATCTTGGTACATCTTGTCAGCTCCAGGATGAATAGAATAACGAGACTTATGAGCCTCGTTCATGAGGAAAGTACGAAGATCATCACGGTCGGGAATCCACAGTCGATTAAGGAAATAAAGAAGACCATCGGGTTTGGTTTCAAGTTGAGTTTTAGCACCACAAGACATTTCATCGTACATGTTACCTTGGGTGACTGATGTGTGTTGAGCCTGGAGAATGCGATCCTGAAGATCAGTACGAACTCTCGCACATTGGAGTTTGACACGCTCTTTACGACTAAGTGCGTCAGCAACAACATTCGCCTTGCCAGGATGGTAGCGAATTTCGCAATCGTAGTCGTTAAGTAATTCAACCCAACGTCGTTGCCTCATGTTAAGATTCTTTTGATCGAAGACATGTTGTAGACTTTTGTGGTCCGTGAACACCACACATTTGGTCCCATAAAGATAATGTCTCCAAATCTTGAGTGCAAAGACAACAGCTCCCAATTCAAGATCATGGGTGGTATAATTCTTTTCGTGAGTCTTGAGTTGTCGAGACGCGTAAGCAATAACCTTTCCTCGTTGCATGAGGACACAACCAAGACCCTGGTTCGATGCATCACAGTAGACCACGAAATCATCATTACCATCAGGTAGAGACAAGATAGGAGCTTCACAGAGTTTCAGCTTAAGAGTTTCAAATGCTTCCTCTTGCTTTGGTCCCCACTCATAGGGCTTACCCTTGTGAGTTAAGGTAGTGAGAGGAACAGCGATCTTGGAGAAATTGGCGATGAATCGACGATAATAACCAGCCAAACCAAGGAAAGAACGGACTTCTGTTGGAGTTTGAGGAACACTCCAATTTTTCACAGCTTCGATCTTTGCGGGATCGACATGAATCCCGTTCATATCAATGACATGTCCCAAAAATTGAACTTCCTTAAGCCAAAATTCACATTTTGAGAACTTGGCATACAGTTGTTCTTTCTTTAGGAGATTCAAGATAGAGTGAAGATGTTGCTCGTGATCGGATTTTGATTTAGAGTAAATCAAAATATCATCGATGAAGACGATCACGAATTTGTCGAGATAGGGTCTACAAACCCGATTCATCAAATCCATAAACACTGCGGGAGCATTGGTCAATCCAAAAGGCATAACCATGAATTCGTAGTGACCATAGCGTGTGCGAAAAGCTGTCTTGGGAATATCTTCATCGTGGACTCTAAGCTGATGATAACCAGAACGGAGATCAATCTTCGAGAAGTGGGTTGCTCCTTGAAGTTGATCGAAGAGATCGTCAATCCTAGGAAGTGGATAACGATTCTTGATGGTGAGTTTGTTGAGTTCACGGTAGTCAATACACATTCTAAGAGAACCATCCTTCTTTTTAACGAACAAGACAGGAGCTCCCCATGGAGAAGAACTAGGGCGAATGAACCCTTTATCAGAAATGAAATTAAGGGAAAAAGGGGGTGTCCAAGCCGGGACTCGAACCCGGGTTGTCTAAGTTGTAGGCATCAGTCACAACCACTTGGCCTAGGCCTGTGGTTGTGATTTATTCCTGTTTCAAAAAAATATATACGTAAAGCTGACATGAGTTTATCCCCATTTCAAAACCCACGAACCCTAATTCTGCAATTGTTTGATTCACTCATCAATAGCCCAATTAATCATGGGGCTATTGATGAGTGATCGCCGATGATCATAACCCACAGAAAAAGTTTAACTTACAATGTTGTTTCGTGCACGATTGAGTGGTCAATCAAAAAGTCAAATGATGATCGTAAAATGATACACAGAGTGAAATGAAGAAGATTGAGGGTTGAGAAGAGATTGTGAGCGAGTTGTAATGCTACGCAGAGGTTCAATTTATATAGGGGATCGATGGATTGTTTAATTGGCAAGGTTTGACCTCAATTCAATGTCATACGCGTATAGGTTTAAATTGATGGACAATTGATTTGTAATTAACGTGTAGCATAGTCAGATGAGGCCGATAATCAAGTATGTTTGCCAAATTTGGATCAATCACGGGTTGATCTTGATTGATTATACAACGCGTCCACAGTTGACTTTCCTAAGTCAATTGTGCAGGTTTTAAAATCGTGTATAAGTTTAATTCGTGCTGGGGTTTAATCAAAGTTGATGGCCAGCCCAGTTGGTAGTATCATGGATGTGTGTTTGGGCCGGCCTTGGGCGCGGGTTCGATTCCCGGCCCAAGTGTTTATTTTTTTGACAATTATCTCATACGACTACATATAATATATATATATATATATATATATAGTATTAGGGTTCCAATAACGCGACAAAAAAATAATTATTGCACACGAGAACAACGAAACTTGACGTTTTATTAATAATGCCCGTGTAACGTACAAAAATAATTGCGAAATGTTACATGTATAACTTCCCCGACGACAACCAATTGCGAAACGCTTTTTGGGCTCAACTGACGGGGCTTCCACAATACAACCCCCAAGGCTCAAAAGCGAGCAAGATTATTGACCCATTGCTCCGGGTATTCCAAAAGGTTCTCTGTGGAACGGTGGCTGCAAAGAAAGAAAGTTCCACCAACTGCCCCACTCCAGATTTATTATTCTTGTACGCCCTGGTAAGTGACCAACGGGTTAACTTAGCTGCATTAATAGCTTCTTTTCTTACTACAGCAGCAGGGGGAAAACCAGGCAGTATGATTTATGGTGGAGAATATGTGACTGCTCTTGCTAGATCAATGGGTGTCCTCAAGGCAGCAAGGAACACCCTTACTCGCGTTAGAGGAGGATCCTATGTCGACCTGGATACACTCAGACACATGGGGATCCTACATGAGTATGAAGATGGGACGTGCCGGTTAAAAGGGCACAATAATGTGATCTGGAACCCACTTCCACCACCACAGCAGCAGCAGTCACCAGTACAGATGCCACATGAGAAGCAGCCACATGAGCAGCAGGAGCCTCTACTGCCTCACCAGCAGCAGTATTACTACCAGCATCCTCAAGACTTCTATGATGAGTTTGGCGTGTTCAGAACAGAAACGCGCGACACCTTATACCAGCATGGCGAGTCCCTACAGCATCAGGGCGCGACCCTCGACTACCTCGTCTCTGAATTTCACGCTTGTTTCCCAAACCATTTTGGGAATCCCCCACAAAGGGGACATCCGGGGGACAAGCGGAGACGAGGTGGTGATGCAGCGGGATCATCAGGGACTCACCATGATGATGAGGATTGAGGAGTTGCTGGTAAGTTGGTACTATTTTGTTTGTCTTATTCCTGTTGGTACTGTATTCGGGTGCGAGCACCCATGACATTTGTTTTATTTCTTTCTGTACCCGTACTATTTACTTTTTAGTAGTTTCCATTTCAGTATTATTTGGTTTGTTTGAATAAGTGTGATGATGTACGGATGTGTTTGATGTCTTTTGGTTTTGTCAAGAATGGTGATAGTGCAGGAAACGGCGAGCACCGGCATGGATGCTAAATACGATCACCGTACTTTTCGGGTTATCGACAACAGGGGAGTTTTATTCTCCTTTTTCGCACAAATAGTTAGCTATTTCATAAACGCTTTCTATTGTCACATTGGGGACAATGTGAAATTCAAGTGTGGGGAGGGATTATAATCGTGTTTGTCCTCTTGTATATATACATATGTATATATATATAATATATATATATATATATATATAAAATAATATTAATAATACGTATATGTATATATTACTTATAAACATCAAGCCAAACTAATTTTTGACAAAGATAACTCGAGGCGCGACAAACAGATGAAATGCGAGCGTGTTAGATTCGTACACTTGCAACCATTTCCTTCCGGTTACGTGAGCATTTGAGCCTAATAGTATAGATTTCGTTTCTTTGACATGCTTATCGAGTGAGCCGGATGTTTTGTGTAATTTAGAACTTGTCATTAGCATACTTATTTAGGTCAGATACGTGTGAGATTGTATGAACATGATTGAGGCATTTAGGATACCCTTTTGATTTAGCCTTTTCTTTTCGTTCTATCCGTTTCCCATCACCCAAATGTTATCCACTAGTTAACCATGTTGAACCTAATCCCGTGTTTTTTCTTATTTACCACACCATTTCACCACTAAACCAAATAACCTTTTTCTTTTAAACCTTTTGTGTTAAAACTCGGTTTAGGTTATTGTTCTACTAGTTTATGTGTTGTAAATAGTTCGTTTTCGGGTTTATATATTTAGAACCCGTTTGTTGATTATATAATCAGTTTCAGTTCATTATATATATCATAGATATATATATGTTAAAAAAAATCCAGAAAAAGAGAACACCCTAAAATAGGGTGAATTAGCAGTATTCGAGCAGTTTTTAGAGCTTTAAAGTTAAGAATTATAAGTTAGCTCGATTTAAAATAAAAATCGCCTATATTCGCGTTTGTTTTGTACAGTTGTATTAGTTGATATTATTTAGACATAACCGCCGAGTTTTAGCCGATTTGTCACTTTAAATATCCATTCCGCACCCTTACCTTTGCCTAACATTACAACCCATAAAAGACCTCTTGATTTGTACTTTTTCACACGTTAGTTGGTGAAGACTAGATCTTTTGACAAGCTTATGATATTGCACGATTCATTGTCTTGGAAATGGAGCGATTTACACATACACATTACACGTATGTATCATAAATAAAACCGAGTGTGTGTGAACATTGTGAGTCGTGTACGGGTTTGCATGCTTGTAGATCGGAAGTGAGTCGTTGCTTTTTAGTTGTCTTATCACCTGTTTATATATCTTTGTCGGCTTGTCTATTATCATCTGTACAGGCTATATTTTGCCTTTGTGCCACCTGGCGAGTATTTTGTTTATTTTCTGTTTAAGTGTTTGCTTGAGGACAAGCAAAGTTCAAGTGTGGGGAGGTTTGATATACGTTAATTTACACATATAAAAGTCCGTGTTTAACTCCCATTTTCAGACGTTTTTGACCTTATACATAGGAATTGGTGCTTATTTTGGTATCTTTGCAGTTTCAGGTCTTAAACGATGTCCCGGAAGCAGAACTGAAGGAAAAACGCAGTTTTCGGCGCGCAAACAGGACCCCAGGTCCTGTGAGCGGCCGCTCGGAGGCTCCGAGCGGCCGCTCGCTCCCCCAGATATTTCCAGAAACGTTCTAGAAGGCCTACGTCAGCTAACGAACAACTGGGCCACTTGTCTGAAAAGTGAGCGGCCGCTCACAAGCTCCGAGCGGCCGCTCACAGGCTCTGTTCCTCTATAAATGTACCATTCAACCCACTGATCGTGCATTGGGTTTTGGAGAGGCGATTTTAGGCGATTTCTGGACCAAAGGAGCTGCTGGAAGGCCGTTTAACAAGCTCGGGAATCCATCTGATCCACCCTTTGTCATCCAATCCATCTCTTTAGCAATCTTATGGTTTGATCCTTTGAGCTTTCTTAGATCCAAATCTGATTTTGTTTGCTATATTGATGTTATTTTAGTTAATCGTACGCCTACGGGCAAGAACATTAGTATTAGTTAGTAGTTAAAACAATCGTTTGCGTGAAATCAAGTTTTGTATAAATTTGGCGTTTTTCATGTTTGAATCTTGATGATTATAATGCAACCTTGTTTCATTGTTGATAGATTTGTAGTTGTGTTCGGATGACTTTGATGATTATCGAATGTGTTAGGCGGATTACTTGTTGAGGAAACCGTCCGTTTAATCGTCCGGTAGTAAACTAGTTAACTTGTTAATAAAGTTTACACCATGAAACTGTAACCGGGTATTGGTTTGGTTAAAGTCACTCGGATAATGATTATAGATGTTTACCGGCACGTAAAAGAGTTTAAAAAGCTTAATGGTGTTGTTACTAATCTTTGACACGGTTAATGATCTTTGTTAGTTATTTTGGTGAAAATGGCGATCTTAGTAGATTTGTGTTCAAAGTTAGTAAAATGGAATAGGTTGTGAAATGCTCTACTTTATGCTAGTTTCGGTGGTCGTATTGTGTATTCGATATTGCTTTCCTTAACTAGTGCGGTTGAGGACTCCCGAAAGGTGATACTAACCTATCTTTAAAGATTCTCATGAGATCATATCAGCTGCGCGCTAATAAACGACTTGAGGTGGTTAACGTGTGTATTCGTGTTAGCTTTCCGTATAGTTGTCATGTTAGGATGCCCGAAAGGGACACTAACTGTCGGAAAATGGGAATGTTGATCACGCCTTTATTTCTTATATAGATGACATGCTAGGATTGGCGTATTATAGCTTATATAGTTATATTTTCTATTTGGAGTCGTAGTTAAGTTATTTACATGTTTTAGAATTAATTTAGTCTTAAACAAAACTCAAACTTATCTTTTACTTACTGGTGAATCGGGGATAGAGTTTTAGTACCATTGCTCCGCGTGCGTCCATGGATCGATACTTGGTTCTTATTTGTACTTACTACATATATGACAGGGTACACTTGCCCTAGTGTGTGTGTTTTAATATGAAGGTCGAAACCATTTTTATAAATATTAAAGCAAAAAACGTGTGTTAAAATCCATTGTAAAATATGTATAGTTACGCACACGTCAATACCGATGCTACAATCCAAAACGTCGGCATATGTACACTACTCTCAACTCAGACTTTCTTGAAACTAAATTTTTTTATACCTCCCAACACAGTGGTCAGGGGGAGAAAGAGTGTGACATCCTGAGTTGTCTTAATTGGATTCCTTCATCAGGAGAAGTTAATTATAATACCCAAAATGAGTCACGTACCTTCGATGCACGTAGCGTTAGTGCTACTAACCAAGATGATTTTCCTAGTTTAAGTACTGAGGTAAGTCACTCTCACACACATGAAGAAACTCAAAATATTAAATCTCAAACTGAACCTCAAACTCATGATGATACTCAAAATATTGAATCTGATACTGACAACAATGATATATCACTAGAACAGAATTTGCAGGGAGAGCTAATACATGATCAAGAAGAACCAATACAAGAACAGGGGGAAGAAGAGACAAATGAGAGATACGTTTTACCTCCAAGAGCCAATACGAGGTCCCTCCAAAATGGAACTCTCGAGGAAAAGAAATGCAGTCATCTAGATATCCCATGGTAAACATTACTGATGGTAACTTATCCAAGGAAGCCAAAGCTTTCACCGCCTCTTTATATAATGAACAACCCCGAGTCCCAGTAGAACAAGCCTTGGGCTCTGAAAAATGGAAAGATTCTATAGAAACAAAGATGAAAGCACTTATAGAAAATGATACATGGGAAAAGTGTGTTCTTCCTCATGGAAAGAAATCAGTAGGATGTCGTTGGGTTTTTACAATCAAACATAAACCTGATTGATCCATTGAAAGATATAAAGCTCGTCTTGTAGCAAAGGGCTACACTCAAACACATGGAATTGATTATTCCGAGACCCTTTCCCTGGTAGCTAAAATTGACACAATCCGCGTACTATTCTCTCGCTGCAAACGAGGGATGGCCCCTTCATCAGTTTGATGTAAAAAGCACATTCCTACATGGAGAATTGAAAGAAGAAGTTTACATGGAGGCTCCCCCAGGATTCACAAGTAACTTCAAAAACAAGGAAGTGTGCCGGTTAAAAAAAATCTCTTTACGGTCTTAAACAATCCCCTCGGGCCTAGTTTGACAAATTTACATTAGCAATGAAAGGATATGGTTTCCAAAAAAGCAATGCTGACCATACATTATTCCTTAAACGAAAAGGTAAACTTGTAACTTGTTTAATTATCTATGTTGACGATATGATTGTTACACGTAATAATGAAGAAGAAATAAAGAAACTAAGAACAAATATTTTCACCGAATTTGAAATGAAGAACTTGGGAAGACTCAAGTACTTTCTTGAAATTCAAGTCCTGAGGTCTCATCGAGGGATTTTTATATGCCAAAAGAAGTATATCCTAGATCTCCTAGCCGAAACAGGGATGATTGACTGCAAGCCAGTTGATACTCCAATGATGACTAACCTGAAACTTTGTACAGAAGAAGGGGCAAGATTGGCAGATAAAGAAAAATATCAACGATTGGCCGGCAAACTCATATACCTTTCACATACTCGCCCCTGACATTGCCTATGTAGTAGGAGTTGTCAGTCAATTCATGCACCAACCTCAAGGTCACATGGATGTAGTATTAAGGATCGTAAGATATCTCAAAGGGACAGTAAGTCATGGGATCTTATTTCAGAAAAATAAACATCTAAAGATCTAGAGCTATACAGATGCAGACTGGGCAGGAAATAAAGAAGACCGAAGATCAACTTCTGGATACTTTACTTTAGTTGGTGGAAACTTAGTTACATGGAGAAGCAAAAACAAAAGGTTCTATCCAGTGCCGAAGCAAAATTCCGAGTCATTGCAAAAGGGTTAGCAGAAGTTCTTTGGATACGCAAACTTTTGTCAGAAATTGGTTTTTCTTACACTGCGCCTAGTAAAATCATGTGCGATAACAAAGCAGCCATACAGATTTCAGAAAATATTGTTCAACACGACCGTACGAAGCACGTAGAAGTGGATAGACACTTTATTAAAGAAAAACTTGAAGCATGGATTATAGAACTCCGGTTTGTTCGCTCAAAAGACCAACTCGCAGACATTTTAACCAAAGCCGTCAATGGAAGACTTTTCAACAGTTGTCTTAACAAGTTGAGTATCGGAGATCCCACTACTCAACTTGGGGGGGGGGGGGGTTGTTAGAAAAGTAAATGACAATTTTGATCATCATTTCTTTGATCATCATTTCCTTTTTTAGAGGCCATCTACAGCTCAGCCAATCAACTAGCCGTTAGGGTCAAGATTTCTAGCAATGTTTCCTTTTTGAGTCAATTGTATCCCTACTTATTGGGGCTCTTTTTCTCTCATTGTAATACAATAAACTAAATTAATACAATGTTTGTCTCTGATAAGAAAATAAAAAATAAACTTTTTAGATGAAAGTAGCAAAACCGACCAGACCTCGGGGACGAAATTAACAGTTTACTCCTTTAAAAAAAAATCTTAAGAATTAGCTAGTAGTTTTAAACTACTACTATTAGCAGTTCTATAGCCTCTTCCATCATTGAATACAATGACCCATCACCTTCACCTTCATGGCTCTTTTTATCGTCTTAAAAAAACATGCAAAACTAAAGCACCACTGCAAGCATTTAAGGGTGGTGTCCTCTCAAAAATGAGTATGTATATTTAGAAGGATATAGTTTTTTGTAACTTTCCTCATTAGGTACATAGTGGTCTTGTCATTGATTATTGAATTCAAGTTTGGAGGCTACTTGGAAACAATTATAAGATCGAAGATGTTGGAAACCCTCCAATAATTGAAAGACACGTGTTATCAAATACTTAGATCGAGTGCAGTGATCTAATGTCCCATGCCAAATCAGAATAGAGGGGCATTGAACACCATGTTGGGGTGCCAACAAGGAGCGCAAAGGGAATAACGGACGTGCAGTGGGTAGGGAAAATGGGGTCCACTTCCACCAATGTAAACAATCATCAATTTTTTTTATTTTTTAGTTAAACCGCTTACGTGAAGTTGTAGCTTAGTTAGAAACCATTGGTTACATAATAGTGATTTGACGGTAACAATTGCACTTTTTACTTATTCCAATACACACAATTACACAGCCTCCACAAGTGAGCACAATTACTCTTGCTCAGACACCTTATTAGATGGAAATGTGACGTGTCCTCCAACGGATACAAATAAAACAAGCTACAACACAAATACATACTCTCCACTCTCATTCTTCCAAGAAAACTTGTCACAGCCTCACCCTTAAGTGGCGTACTGGTGTTGTATGGGTGATATTATAGGTGAAAAGTGAGGGGTCCGATCCCCATAAGGTGTAAACAATTTTCTGTTAAGAAAAAAAAAAAAAAATACTCGTCACGTGTTTTTAAGCGTGAACAATTACACTTTATTTTTACAAACTCTTTTTTTTAATCTTATTAAATTATTGTAGTTTAAAAAAATCACTTTAAGAAAGGGTTATAAGAAATCTATTATAGAAAACAAAAATAGACTTTATTTTTAAAATTCTTTTGTAGTTTTCCATTTGGAATTCATATGTTTGCAATGATTGTGTAAAAATGGAAAACAAGGTTTATCAGGATAAATACGATTTATCAGGATCCAGTTGGACCAATCTATAAAATTTATGTTCATGACCTTTCAATTGAAGGAGACTGCTCAGGATTAGAGTCCTCCAACAAAACCGGTACCTCTCAACAATGGATTCGGGCACACCAATATGTCTAGATGCAAGAATGACAGGTCTTGATGGTCATAAAAGAATGGAAATGGACTTGTAGCTAATGTAGCCACTATTAATTGACAACATGTTGGACCATGCACTCAAATTTCAGTTTTATTTAGGTGCTGTTTGTTTTTTCTGCAGGAAAAGGTCTGCAGTCTGCGGACCACATCTGCAGACATCTGCAGGAGAAGAGGTGGACCAAAGGTCTGCAGTCTGCAAGAAGAAGACTGTTTGTTTGTTAACGTCTGCAGGCTGCTGAAATAAACTTAAATTTAAACAAACTGAGTTTTTACAGCAGTCTGGTGGTAGATGGTGGTGGTGGTGGGTGGACCGTGGTGGTGGGTGGTGGTGGACGGTGGTGGGTGGTGGTAGTGGTGGTGGTGGGTGGATGGTGGTAGGTGGTGGTGGTGGACCGTGGTGGTGGGTGGGTGATGGTGGTAGTGGTGGTGGACGGTGGTGGGTGGTGGGTGGTGGTGGTAGTGGTGGTGGACGGTGGTGGGTGGTGGTGGACGGTGGTGGGTGGGGGACGGTGGTGGTGATGGACCGTGGTGGGTGGTGGTGGTGGTGGAGGATCGTGGTGGTGGTGGGTGGTGATGGTGGACCATGGTGGTGGTGGGTGATGGTGGTGGTGGGTGGTGGACAGTGGTGGGTGGTGGTAGTGGTGGTGGGTGGACGGTGGTAGGTGGACGGTGGTGGTGGTGGTGGTGGGTGGTGGACCGTGGTGGGTGGTGGTGGACCGTGGTGGTGGTGGGTGGTGGTGGTGGACCGTGGTGGTGGTGGGTGGTGGTGGTGGACCGTGGTGGTGGTGGGTGATGGCGGTGCTGGGTGGTGGGTGGTGGTAGTGGTGGTGGGTGGACGGTGGTAGGTGGTGGTGGTGTTGGACGGTGGTGGTGGTGGTGGTGGTGGTGGGTGGTGGTAGTGGGTGGTGGTGGTGGTGGACCGTGGTGGTGGACCGTGGTGGTGGTGGTGAACGGTGGTGGTGGTGGGTGGGTGACAGTGGTGGTGGTGGTGGTGGGTGGTGGTGGTGGTGGGTGAGGAGAAAAGAAGAGGAGAAGACCTTTGAAGATCTTAGAAGACTTTGGTCCAAGTCTGCACCAAGAAGAGGTCAGGAAGAGCTTTTAGAGTGAAATGTCTTCCGGAAAACAAACAGTCTGCCCGCCCCAAACGTCTGCCCGCGTCTGCGCGACGCAGACAAAAGAGGTCAGAAGTGCTTCTGGGAGAAAAACAAACACCACCTTAATCTCATAAGATGACATTTACTTTCTCTTAAATATGTCATTAGAGGGTGTTTGGGATTATTTTTTAAAACAACTTATGCGTTTTGAAAAAGCAGGGGTGGAACTGCTTTTAGATTATTGCGTTTTTGTAGCCTAAAAATTCATTTCAAAACTCAAACCCAAACACTAAAAACTGATTATTTGCGTTTTCAAAACGCACTAATCTAAAAATCCATTTCAAAACGCAACCCCAAACAACCCCTTAGTGCATAATATAAAAAATAGTTGAGTAGTAGTTGCAGCAGGATCATTTCACCCTGAACCATCAAGTTTTTTTTTTTCGTAGTCTAAATTTACCGAAACATTCCAAAATTTTTGTATGTATAGATTCCGGCCATTCAGATTTTACCAAAACGCAATTCAAGATCATTTAACCTTTTTAGATGAAAATGACAAAAATGGTTAAACCACAGGGTCGAAAATTGCCGTTTACTCCACTATTTTATATGCCCATTGCTAGTGATAGGTTGCTATAGGTCGTTAGTTAGGTTAAAATGGATATTTATAAGGGTATTTTGGTAATTAGTTAGGGCGAATATGTATGATTCACACGAATGGATGACTCATTCGTTTATATGAAAGGGCGAACAGGTATATGCTATAAACCTCTTCGCCCCATTGCTATTCGTGTGAAATGTCACCCATTAATGTAATTTTATGGGCGAATGGGCCTGCACTATAAATATCCATTTTGTCATTTGCCCTAACTAACCCTCATTATCCTTTGAGAGTTTCTAGAGTTTTGTGAGTTTTGGCGCCTTAGCTATTCAGATCTAATTGTAAAACACTTGAGCTCTGTTTTTATAATTATAAACGTTTGATAGGAATTATATGTGTGTTTTGTTGTGTGTCTAATCTTTATATTGTTACAAAGTTATATATATTTCGGGGATTCCACACTGGAGTTTATAGAAAACCCATGATATCTATATTCGGTTTGGCGAGTCCAACGGTCCTACAAGTGGTACTAGAGCTTTGGCTCAATTCACGGGTGTTTTTGTAGCAAAAATTGTCCAAAAACCCTAAGTTTTCTCAGATCTAGTTGGTTTTGAAGTTTGAAAACCCATTTAATAAAAGCCAATTTTTCTAAACTTTGGATAATGTTTTGTAGTTAAAAACGTGTGTTTTTAACTTGGAAACGTTCCAAAACTGTTTTAGAAACTTTCCTAAATATCTGATAATCATAAAGATCATCTGGGTGAAATATTTCAGCCAAAATGGTCATTTTCATGTAAACAATGTTCTATCAGATCTTCAGGGCGAATAGGTTTTTCACATGAATAGGTTTTCTCACACGAATAGGTTTCCTCTAATACGAATAGGTTTCCTCTAATACGAATAGGTGTTGCCATTCGCCCTAAGAAACCCATTCGCCCCAAGAAACCCATTCACCCCAAGAAACCCATTCTTCCAAACTAATACCCATTCACCCAAATTGACCAAAGTTGACTTTCTTTGATAAAGTTGACTGTCTTTGACAAAAGTTGACTTTCATTGACCAAGTTTGACTTTTTATGTAAATTCAAAATCCGAGGTGACCAAAGTTTGGCTTTTGTTGACCTTAGTTGACTTTTTAAGTACATTTATATAATGGCAAAGGCAACTAACCCATGGGATCACCTCAATAAAAAACCGTGTCAACCCGAACCTCTGGTTAAAGTCGATAACACTACAAACCCGTGGGCTTTCACATCTTCGATGAACAACCAACCAATTCAATAACTGCAACAAAAGCAGGTTTTTGAATGTAATATGTGGGCCCATCTGTAGAAGAAATCAACGTCAAATGCTAGTTAAAGTCAACCAAATCAAACCAGACAGCCTAACCATGTTCAAACCGATCAAGAAATAGTTGTGGTATCGGTTACTCCTAAAATTCACTTTGTTCCAGTAAACATAAATGTTGCGAAAGTTGTGATTATGCATACTGAGGAAGGTTTTGACTGGACCACAACTTATGGGAGGTGATAATGGTGAAATTGCGTGTTTGATTCACGAATGGAGTTTGGAGAATCGTCTGGGAATGCACAAAGTTATGAAGAGAGTTAAGATGAAGAAAGTGAATCAACAGTTAGTGAACAAGATTCTGGACGAAGTTCTGAAGAAGCCAACAAAACTGATATAGAATATTCAACTTCTGGTAAGAGTCGATCAGAGGAGGAAAATTCAAATGCTCAAAATCTTGAAGTTGAAGTACAAGTAAAGCAGGGAATTGATGTTATTGCAAATAGATATTTCAAGTTTATTTGTTCTAACTGTATCGAACTCCAAGGTAAGATTGAGAAATTATCCGAAAATCTTCAGAATCTTGCTTGAGATCTTGCATATTGCGTAATAGCCAATGAAGTTTTGAGATCAAATGAATATATGTTAAAAACTTGAATTAGATTTTAAAGAAAGAAAATTCTAAGCTTTCTAAAACTCTTGATGACAAACAATCAACGATTAATAATTATTTTAAATCGCTTGAAGAAATGATGAAAGAATTAAGGAAAGCAAGATGTGATTTTGAAAAGGCCAAACATAAACTAGATAGTTTTGAATTAGCAAAGTATGTGATAGATAAACATGATATTGATATTGAGAACCAGCCTCTGAAAAAGGGAAATATAGGACCTGGTTACAATACACGTTTTATAAATAGACAGAAAGTGAAATTGAAACTAAAGACTTCACCAGAGGTAGACCTTGAACCAGTAAAGAAGCACTTTCTGTTTTCTGAAGGCACGAAAGGGTTATACATGTTGGTGGAATCTAACAAATTGTTTTCTGATAAAGATTTTCCTATTGAAAATGTTGATCAATCTTTAATTAAGCATGTTTTAGAGGAAATACAGTTCCCAAAGCTCATATCAGAAAACCTTTTGATCAGGTTAAACAAGTTGAACACAAACCCAACAAACATGTTAACAAAAAGAACATATATAGGAAGAACCAAATGGGTCCCAAGATCAAGGAAATTAGGCCTGTCAAAACAAAAGGTACTAATCAGATGAGACATTTTCATCAAGATTGTCAAAGAAATTTCTGAGCAAGATCATCTGATTATGATTCATATCCAAGTAACTCTCGATTTAGAAGTTCACAAGGAAGTTATAGCCCCAAATATACTTAGTATAGCTCGAGACAGTCACAGTATGAACCTCATACTATGAGGAGTACATGTAATGCTATAAATGTAACGAGGTTGGGCATTTATGGTCAAATTGCGTCTATTTGAGAAAACATAACGGAAAAACATTTGAACTACCAAGATATAACGACTAAAGATTTGGGGACAGTCATTGTATAAACCTCAGTACTATGAGGAGTGCAGGTAATGCTATGAATGTAACGAGGTTGGGCATTTGTGGTCAAATTGCCCTTATCTGAGAAAACAAAAGGGCAAAGCATGTGAACCCCCAAGATACAACAACCAAAGATCCAGGTCACCTAAACAACAAGTTAAACAAAATATGCAGGTGACATCGAAGAATATGAAAAAGAAACAAAAGGTTGTTGAAAATGTTCCAAAGCCTAAAGTTGAACATGCATCAAGCTCAAAGTCTCCACCTAAGGATGCAAAATCAAGAGGAAGCCCGAAGCAGGTCTAAAGACTAACCAGAAGGCAAAGCCATTGAAAAGCCCAAAGGTGAAGTCTCATCGACCCCCCAAATATGTCAAGCGCAAACCTGCAAAGGCAAAGCATAACCATATTTGGAAGCCAAAACCAGCTGCAGCACCATGTGTGTGTTTATCTGCTTCATCAACACCATCCACATCAATTGTTGTTGATGAATAAACACCTAATCCTTAACGTAAGTGGATGGAGTTACCTCTGCTTGATAACCTACGCCGACCTAAGAAATTCAAGGCTTGGGTCCCTATCCCAAACTAATCATTGACGGAGCGTGCTGGGTTTTTCAGGAGGAACTATCAACAGTTTTTTTTTTATTGTTGACAGTGAGGCATCCTAGCACAAAATAGCTGACATATCGCTTCACTAAATTGAATAGAATATCTTTAGAGGATACGCAACCTTTGCTAATAAAAGGAGAGTGTGTTATTTATCAAGAAGAAGAAAAGAAAACAAGAAAGAGAATAAAAGAAAGAAAGAAAAATGTCTGATGATATTTAATCCATGACCCAGTGTTTTGAGTTGGAATAACAGGTGTCAGTAGTGCAATAAAAGTGGATTGTGTGGTTGTTTTTGAATGGTTATTTCATTATCTAAAGGGGTGTCGACCGAAGGTCTATAGTACCCTAATGACGATAAGTTTGATCTTGTTACCTCTAGTGATTGTATTTATGGTTATTGAAAAATCAATGTGAACTCTACAACTAGTAGATATCACCTCCAACTAGTAGATATCAACTCCTGGTAGAAGACTTTTGTTGCCATCTCTACGTGCAAAGTCGAATACGTATCTGCATTGAGCTGCTGCTTCTAGGTTCTATGTTACAAAAAAGAGTTAATTACCAAAACCATCCCTGTGGTTCGGGCAATATGCCACTCCAGTCCAAACTTTTAAAAATTGCTTGAATAGTCCATGACTTTTGAATAAATAGGCCAAAACAGTCCAAAGACTTAACCCAGTTAACCTTTTGACGTTAAGTCAGGGGCAAAATAGTCAATTCAACTCTATTTATAATTCTGAATATATTTAACTATTTATAATTCTGAATCTTCTTCCCCAATTCCTTGACTTAAGAACCCTAACCCTAGACGTTGAAATCAACCTGATTAATCTCTCTAATTCACCCGCCCCTTCCTCTTCTTCATCACCGTCAATCACCTGCGCCCCTCTGTCAATCATCTCGGCTCGCTTGCTTGGGTTTCCAAGGTTTAGGTTGTCCTCAAACATGCTTTCTCACATGTCGTTTTTTTTACTGATTTTCCCACAGGTAGTTTTTCCATTTTATTTATTAAATGTAATCATTGGAATATAATATGTATATAAAATGTTTGCTTCAAAGATTAGGTATAGGATTGTGATTTCTTGTACTTCTTTTCGTCATTCGGTATAATAAGATGATAATAAATAATACCCTTTTCAATTAACACCAAATTAGAGTGATTTTAGTTTGCATAACAACTCAATTACAGAAAGATATTGAATTTAAATAGATAGAATTGACTTACCCAGGAAGATGAAGCTAGGGTTTTGGAGTGAGAAAAATTAACAGAAGCTATAATTCTCATCAACTCTTGACTGGGTTGGAATAAAAATTGAATCTTGAGTTGTGGGTGTTAAAGATTTTGGAAAATCCTGATGATCATTGATGGTTAGGATGTGATCGGAGATTGTGTGGGTGTGGTTGGTGAGGGGAGAGGACGGTAGGAGAGGACGGCTGAGATCAGTGGCAGCAGCCATTGGTAGAGTCAAAAAGATGGAAAAAGATAAACAGAAAGAAAGAGATGAACACTGGTCAGATTTCAGACACCATCAAGTGTTTAGGAGGTTTTTTCTTGTTTTAAATTGTCTGTTTTGAGAACTTGAATCTTTAGCTGAACCCTATGACTCTGTTTATTGTGCTAAACCCTATGACTCTGTTTCTTATGCTTTTGTATCATATGGTGGTGACGAAGGTGGAGGGTTTGGACGTTGGTGAATGGTGGTGGTGACGAAGGATGAGGGTTTGGACAGTGGTGCAGAGACACAGAGACAGATGGTGGACTTGGGGAAGAAGAAAATAGGTAAGAAGACAATTTTATATCTGAGTTAACTATTTTGCCCCTGACTTAATGACAGAAAGTTAACTGGGTCAAGTCTTTGGACTGTTTTGGCCTATTTCTTCAAAAGTCAGGGACTATTCAAGCAATTTTTAAACGTTTGGACTGAAGTGGCATATTGGGCCAAACCACAGGGATGGTTTTGGTAATTAACTCTACAACGAATGAGTAAGTAGTTTTCAATTTCTTAGCACTCCCATTCTTTATGACAATGAGAATGCCATAGCGATCACTAAATAGTCGGTGATCACTAAAGTCAAAACTAACTACCAATGTGCCGAAATTTTTACCAAATCATTTGACAAATTTGTTTTGACGGTAAACAACATTTTGGGTAAATCACATCGCAAAAAATTAGTGTGTGTAAACATTTTTTTGAATCTTTAAAAATCCAAACAGATTGTCCTTTTTATAACTTTTTAGATTTTTAGGGGGAGAATCCCCCCCCCCCCCCCCCAAAAAAAAAAAAAAAAGACAAACACAATAGAAAATCAAAAATGAGTTTTCACTGTGAGACAAGGGGAAAATGATAGTACATCAATGGTCTATCAAGATTTCTTATAACTTAAAGTTTGAAACGATAAACGGCTTTACAAATAACTTAAATTTTGAAATGATAAACGGCTTTACAAATGATGTACTGTTAGGCTCTAAAATCATATGAAAGTTGGTACGGTGATATAAACATTAATGACTCGAAATTGTGTGGATTTACACCTCATTGGCATATGGTCTTCGTACCAAAATTCAATTTAATAGATTGACAAAATCCGAGGTCTCGGGTCTTTATATTGTTAAGCTATCCAGGGATGGAATGGTTAACTCACAGATATGAGTAAAGGCTAACGTGTCGAAAGTTGGGTTCGTAGCCGAGTCAAAGCACCTCTAAGTTATTGTACGCTAATTGAGGCAACCGAGACTCCTAGAAAGAGCAAAAAGACATGTAACGCCAAAACCCTTATTATCACTGAGAATTCTGCTTAAAGGCCAAAATAAAAAATGCCTAATATTTCATGCCAACAAATCAAATACAATATATTTTCTAACCCTAGTCGGGATCGCACCGGTCTCTTTGTAGAATCGTGAATGCAGACCTTATCACTAGTGAACTCATAATTTGTAGAAAACGGATAATAGAAATATACTCACCTGTTACGAGGAAGCTTTGTGCATACCTTGATACGGGAATATGTCGCGCGCGTGTGTGTGTAGGAACCACATATCTAGAGTATAAATTTTACATAATAATCATATCTGATGTATATACTGCGGTGTATATCTCCATGTTAACGAATTCCAGATTTGAAGATTTGAAGACTTCAAGACCATAGATCACTAGCTAGGTCCAATGGGGGAGTTTGTTAGTACATTTCATGTATATCCCCAGTTAGGTGATAGGTTAAATCTGTTGATCACTAGTTAGGTTTAGGGGGGGAGATAGCTAGTGCACTTTTTTGTATGTCCCTAGCTAGTGGTATGTCCATTTAGGTCGTTGGCTTGGTTAAATGATTCTTTAATACCATAAGGGTGTTTTGGTAATTAGTTAGGCCGAATAGGTATATGCTATAAACCTATTCACCCATAGCCATTCTTGTGAAATGCAACCCATTTGTGTAATCTTATGGGTAAATGTGACTTCACTATATATATAAACCAATTTTGTCATTTGCCATATCTAGCCCCCATTATTCCTTGAAAGTTTCTAGAGTTTTGTGAGTTTTGATGCTTTAGCTATTCAGACGTGACTGTAAAATGCTTAAGCTCTGTTTTTATAATCTATAAACGTTTGATAGCAATTATTTGTGTGTTTTGGTGTGTGTCTAATATTTATATTGTTACAAAACTGTATCCCGAGGACTTCGCACTAGAGTTTATAGAAAATCAATGATATCCGGATTCAGTTTGGGAGTCCAAGGGTCCTACATTTAGTCCTGAAGACCAATGCTTAATTTTGTGTTTTATTAATCGGTTTCTTAGTGAAGGTTGTTAACTATGAATTATACTATATATTAAAGAAAACTGAAGTTGAACATTAAGATGCCATTTTCGTAATTTATTGGTTTTCTATGAGTATTTGTGTCATTTGCTTGTTACATCTGTACATCGCCCAACACTCTCTCATTTGCTTGCTACATCGGTATCCCCCCTCATTTGTTTGAGAGATGCTTTTTGGGGCAGTGTCATCCTCGAAGATCCGTCCATCACCACCATCGTTATCACCGTGCCTACCCGCCTCCTCCACAGTGTCGTCACTGATGATCCATCCATCACCACCGTGCCTACTCGGCTCCTCCAAGCGCTGCCGCCATCTTCTACCAATCCGTCCATCACTGCGTATAAAAGGCTTATGCATTGATGGTGATTTCATATATTGCATGTAGACGGGTAATGATTTCTAACAATGAAGGCTAGAGCCAGATTTTCATCTGGGTTTTTATGAATTTGGGTTTGACTAGGTTTTTTTGGTGTAATCATAGACCCTGGTTGTTATATGTTGTTTTATTCGATCATTTATGGACTTGTAAAAGTCATTGCAATTGTTTTAAGGCTTCAATTTCCTTTAGTGTTTGTTCCTTTTTAGATTTAGTTATAAAATATTAATCTATAGATTTTCAGATCTATGAGTCAGTCAGGTGTAGACCTAATAATTAAAGTTTTTGGCTGAATTTGGCACTCTTTTTGTTACATGTTACCTTTATATAATGTGTTGAGTATGATAATGTTTTACTTCAGTTTTACTGATTCATTTTGTGTAGTAAATTTGAATGTAATTATTATATGTACTTATGTTATACTAGAAGTAACCCCGCGCTTTGCTGTGGGACACACCGATTTTGAATGGAAATGTAGACGATACAGTAATAATAACACTAATAAAAAAAAGCTAAAACTCAAATGTCGCAAAAAAAAAAAAAAAAAAAAAAAAAGTCGTAGCTTCCTTAACCCAATCCGTTAGGTTTGGTTTATTTTTTGCCTATCCCAGTTTCTAGCCCGTTCCGATTTGGCTAAAACCGACTCTAATCCTTATTAAAAGAACCAGAACTTGTTTTCAACGCAGAATGGTTTGTGAAAAAAAAAGGTGTGTTATGTTAAAGTAATGGACGCTTTTGGGGGCATTTTTTCTATTTTGTTTTCAAAGAAGTTGAAATATAAATTTCTTAATACATTACCTCAATATCCATTTAGTCTCAATAATTACATGTATTCTTAATCACAGATGAAAAACTTGAACCAACATGAATATCTCATAATCTATACTATATTATAAAGCATGAGAGAATGATGACCGTAAAATTTAAGTAAATACAAGTGTTTATGTTTATGGTACAATAGTAAATGAGGTTAGTTTAAGGGTAAAGTTGTCTTTTCTACACTCTTTAAATTACTATAACAATTGTGACAATTTAAGGGTGAGTTTTAAAACTTAGATGAGAACTTGAAAAGTTGAATTTATGTCTCTTTAAATTACTATAACATTTGTGTGTTGTGACAATGTTAGAGTGAGTTTCATAACCGAAAAGAGGAGTTGAAAAGTTGAATTTGTGTTATTTTGGAAATCAAAGGACACTGGGATGCTTTATTTTTTAAGCGGATAGAGGTTTTAATATCAGTCATAAATCGATTTAATAGATGCAACCATAAAGAGATTGAAAACCTCCCCTGTTTGTGTACAGATGGAAAAATGACTTGCTTCTTTATTCACCATATATCTTTAGATGTAACAAGAATCCCAGCAGATCAAAGGTAGGTTTTTCAGTTTTTGGTTATAATTCGTATGTTGTTTGATATTTATTTGTTTTGAATGAAAGAAACACGAAGACCTTATGGAGAATCCATCAATGATCAATGGTAGTAGTGACTTTCATTTTCTTATGTGTGTTTACTTTTTTATATTTTTGCTTTTATGCATTGTTTTTAGAGGGTTTGCAGTTATCCAAGTAGGTTAGTATAAATGGTTTGACGTATTTCTTTTTATTTGAACAAAAGAATATGAAACAAGCTATGCATAAGCCATCAATGGAGGTGCCAACCCCACCAATGATGATCAATAGCAGCAAAGGTTTTCACACTCAGGTGCGTGTTTATTTTAAGTATTGTTAAATTAAATATTCTTAAATATTGAAACCCACAAAAATGATCTTGATCATGTATAAGAATTGTCTCGATTTTTTGGTATGTCATTCAGTTAATGATATTTCATATCGTATCAAATGGTTTTGTTTACTTTTAATATTCGAAAATATTTAAGCTATGTACTTCTTACATTGCAGTGCGGTTTTTATTTATTTAAGTTTACTGTTTACATTAATGGATTATGTTTAACAATATAATAATTGGAGTACTTTTTTAAGTTTTAACTATATCCATTTTAGCTTTTATATGCATTTTTTTATATAGATTCGGTCAATTAATCAGTGAAACCAAACAAAATTTTATGTTGTTTGCTTTGATAAACTATGTTTGACATACGGTTTAAATTTAATCTCGTTATAACAAAATCTTTAAACACACTTTAAAGACACGAAACTATAAAGATCTATGTTGAATTTGAAACTTTAAAGATGATACATATGTGTTTGACTTTTCAAATTCAGGGTGGACTATTTTTTGGATTGATATTTTTTTATACACATGTATTTTCATTTAGCATATTCTCCAAATCAATTAATAAAGTTTTTCCATGCATCAAATTAAACTTTAAATTCAAAGTGTGTCATGAATTAAGAAACAATTAAAAAAAACATTACTTTATACTTTGACTTGAGCAAGAGTAACATCATAGATAACCACAATTTCACAAATTGTTTGCAAGCATGGCATTTAATCTCTTATGCTCCATTTCTATCGGTTCAACAAACAATACCAAAATCATGCAAGCATCATGTTGTCGCAAAGAAAAGCCAAAGCTCTAGCAAGGCTTGGAACAAGACATTGCTCACAAAACTTCCATTGGTTCATGAGGTTAGAGGATATTATGATAATTTTCATCTCAAGTTAAATTTCCGATTATTAGTCGACAACTGATTGGACCCAATGCTCATAACCGATTTACCAGGCTAAAATAATTGAAACCCATCAGTTTTTGAAATACCTTAATCGAAAGTTATGGTTATGGCTCAAAACCAAATTAAGCCAAATAACAACTTGTGCACGCCCTGGAAATCACCAACCGAAGTTTTGTGGTCACCGCCGCAACGCGCGGGCAACCCACTAGTAACTACAATGAGGCCATCTCTTCACATACCTTGAAATTATTAAATGTGTAAGGGTAGGTTTTGATATAATGTTCCTAATAAGTAATACAATGTTTTTTAAAACTGTTAATCTAAAAAGAAGTATATTATATAGTTGAATTTTGTTGACATGGTTTACAAATTTTAAACATTTGATAAATAGTTAAATAACTTAATATTATTACATACCGTTAAATATTGGTATTTTATTTTAAAGAATATTGTTATTTTACATATCATTAATTATGTTATTTTAATTTAAAAAGAAACTTAATGTTTTCAATTTTATGTGTCGTGTCAAAGATATGATAGTTAGAAATAGATAACTTTAAGTATGTTTATTTGCTGCTTAGTTATTTATAAGGGAAAAGTGAATATGAGGTTGTTGCACATATAAGCTTAGATGTGAAATCCATCAAAACTACGTCATTTTGATTAAAATTAGCATAAAACTATGTAGTTTTGAGATCAACCACACTTCTAATTTCACTCCAATTTAACTCATACCATCCTTATCTGCTACTACTGTTAAAGTAAATTACCATTTATGTTGCAATAATATATTTATTTGAGTAATTGAATACATCAAAATCAATATATATATATCTTCTTTGTTAAATAATGAATTTTTTAGAAAGATGATGCTTTGATTAGTGTTATTCAGATGTGGATGAATACTGCAGTTTCCTGATTGTTGAATTCATGATAGAAGGATCAGTGTCGATACCATACAAGTAGTGTTCAGGTTGGGATATCACGAACACATAAGTTGTAGATTGACTTAACGAAAATTGATGTAGATGATGGATATAGTTTTTTAAAGTAAAAAGATTTAAATTAATTTTTAATTAGATTTAATCAAAACGACGTAGTTTTGATGGGATTCTCATCCAAACTTAGATGCACAACAACCATATATTCACTTTTCCCTATTTATATTAAAACAGTAGTATAAGTTATTGTGTTTTATAAATTTCTTTAATTTTATTTTGTTCTAGTTTTTTTTTTTGAACGGCAAATTTCTACTCCTTGTAGGACTTGAACCCATTATCTCCCTTTAGGTGTTCAAGAAGCTTTGCTTCTACCATTGAGTCACCAACCCTGAATTTATTTTATTTATATATGTATTTCACCTTAGAGTTTTATTTTATTTTATTTATATAAGTGCAATAACTATTGTTGAGAAAGTGCATTTAGTGCCTTTAATTAGAAGTTTATTAAATAATGTCTTAATTTGTCTTAAGTTTTGAGGTAAATTACAATAATACCCTTCTTAAATGAACTTAAATGACATTTTTACCCATCTAGAATGCATTATATAGTAGTATAGTATAGATATAGATATAGATTATAGATACATGCAATTTATGAAAGTAAAATAGTTTAATTATGAAATGTTAAGTGTAAGAAGTGGGCTTTTTTATCGGCAAAGGACATCACCTCGGTACTCCGTTTCGAATCCTCTCCGTATCGTCCCTGAGGGCATAAGCCCTTTCAACGCCAACAGGTGTATTTTGCTGGCCTTGGAAATCGAACCGTGCATCTTTCCCGGGCGGGAACCTCCCTAAGGAGTAAACCATCCCACCTTTCCCCAACTGAGCTGGGGGTCATTGGCTTATGTAAGAAGTGGGCTTAATTAGTGGCGCAAGATATAAGGGGCAAGGGGGTCCCCTGACCCCCCGAAATTTTCGCTTAGAAATTCAGATTATATAGTATTCGTATATAATTTTTTTTATATACGGTTTCGACCCCCCGTTACCGGTGACTTCCGATCCTTCGGTTAGAATTCTCAAGCTTCGTCACTGGGCTTAATTAAAAATAGTAAGATTTATTGTGAATATAAAGGAAGTAATTTTAATAAATTGCAAAAAAAAAAATGTAAAAAGGTTGCAAAAGGTTTTAATCAAATGGCTTTTTTTTAAATAAAAAAAATCACCGTTTTCTAAAATTTTGGCCTTTTTAATTTTCTCACAATTTTTAAAAGATTTTTTGAAATTTTAAATATTTCTTTTTTTTTTTTAGTTTCATTTATCCATGTTAGCATCTTTAACCTATGTTATCATACTATAAAAAGAAAAAAAAAATATAAGAAATACCATGCAACATTGGTTACATGCCATTAAATGAAGATATATAGGATTTGAACATTGTTACGTCTTAAATATCCTCACTTATTTAAGCTTGATAGAGATAAATGGGTGAAGGTTTCGGGGAGGGTTCAATGTTACGATAATATCAAGACATTGAACTGGAATTGGAGATCGCCTCCTTCGTCTTATTTGGAGATTAACGAGCTGTTCCAACTGTTGGGAGATATACATGATTTTAATTGGCAAGGTGGTATAGACGTATGGAAATGGATCGATGGTAAAGACGACACCTTCTCTGTGGCATCGGCTAAAAAGATGATTTCGGACCATGTTGCAGTTGATACCGGCTTAAATGGAAATGTTGGGTTCCGCTAAAGTGTAAGATCATGGTGTGGAGGGCTGCTCAAAATAGACTGCCGACCACGTCGGAACTTATTAAACGTGGGGTTAATATTCAACAATCGAGCTGTGTTTTTTGTCTGTCTGCAGAAGAGACGTCTACACATTTATTTACGGGTTGTATGTTCGTAAATGAATTGTGGAATAGGGTGGAATCTTGGTGCCGGTTACCGCCTTCTTTTTCTTTTGATGTGCAGGATATTATTAACGTGCCGGAGAATAACTCTTAATCGAAGAAGAAGCGCCTTATCCTACGTGGTATCGTTTTTACCACTTTGTGGGTTGTGTGGAATGAACATAACGCTCGAATTTTCTCCAACAAGACTCGAAGACCAATAGAGGTTGTTCAGATTGTCAAATCCACGTTATACTTTTGGATTCGAAATAGATCTAGATGGAAAGACATAGATTGGAATAGTTGGTGTAATTATCATTTGGATTTGATGTACTTTTGTTTGTTTGCCTGGGGGTCCTTGATTTGAGGGCCGTTTGTGGCGTTTGAATGAAGTTTTTCTTTCAAAAAAAATCTGACTATAACAATCATAAAACTTAGATACTTTTAATAAATCATAAAACTTGGATATTTTTATAAAGTTATCACATAATAAAAATATTCAAGTATTCAACCTTACTATTAAATTATTTAAAAGACGTACTTGCATGTTTCATAGAAGTGTAATATACAAGATAAAAACAAGTAACAATAATACCGACCGTTGTGATAAAGAATCAACCATATTTTTAGTATAAAGTATTTATAATGTTAGGATGAATGATAAGTCTGACCTAAACACCTATTGGAATTTTCAATGATAGCTTTAGTTGGCGAATTATTAATGCTAGCGTTAGTCTGGACACGTTAATTGTTTAAATACAATTTGAACGAATCATAACTCCATAACGGAAAGCAAACAATATCAATTATTTAGAAGAAATTAAAAAACAAATTTGTTAATTAAATAAATACTAGTGTTTGGCGTATTCAACTAATCTAACAACCGGTTATCTTCACTACATCAATCATATCTAAACCATTTTCTGATATACTTATACATTTAAGAAGTGTACAAAACTGTAAATTTGCTTGAAGAAACTGGTTAAAAACTCAACACTTAATTACGTCAACTCTTGTAAACATGTTGAAGTTGACTAGTTGTCAAAAGCTTCACCCTTTCTTCCGTTGATATCATGTAGTAGCTAAAGCGTTCGCAAGCGAAACCGAGTCGGGTCAAGTCACGCTTGAACTTGAATTGATTACTGAGCCGACATGTTCACAACCAAGCCTATTTTAGCGAACGATTTCTGAAGAGAGTTTCAAGTTAGTTGAGAACACAGTCTACAATATTTTTTTTTTAACGGCCAACGAATCAATTTTCGAGCACTCTCGAGCACCTTTTTGGCGAATCAGGTACTCGAGAGTACCCGGGCCACCAATTGCCACCAATTCCCGGGAAAACCCGACCACTCACTCGCCCGAAGGCACGACAGTGAAATAATCGGTAAAACCGGTCGGGATCAGGACTCGAACCCAAGCCAATGGCCGGGTCATCCCTCATTTCCCATCCACCAATGTCCTCCAAATTTAGCTAGTGGGAATTGAACCTAAGCCTCCCATAGGAAACTTTAGGCTCTCAACCAACTGGGCTACAAGTGTTGGACACACAGTCTACAATATAGTATATGAAATTATAACATGTAATAACATGTAAATCTCTATAGAATAATTGATAAAAACATTTAATTTTTTTACTACTAATTATTTTGCATTAAATTAAAAACATTTCAAATTACATCAAGATAGTGGGAAGGCGGGCAACAAGCTGCGTCGCCACCCCTTTCTGAATAGCAAACTAACTGACTAAATTATTAAAAATAACTATATATATATATATATATATATATATATATATATAGAGAGAGAGAGAGAGAGAGAGAGAGAGAGTAAGGATCCTAAGAGAACCAACCCCTATTTGAGAACTGAGAGAATCATTCTAGGCCACATATTTCATATAAAGGCAATAATAATAATAATAATAATAATAATAATAATAATAATAATAATAATAATAATAATAATTTTTTGTTTTGTTTTTTGCATTAATCGCACATTTTTATGCAAGAATTTTTTTTTTCATTTATACATATATGTATATAGTAGTTATATATATGTGTATATAGCATTTTTCAGCTATACATATGTGTATATTTTAGTTATACACATGTGTATATTAAAAAAATACAAAAAAAAAATAAATTTTTTTTTCCTGCATATAAAGCAACGATTAAAGCAATTTTATTTATTTATTTGTTTTTTTTGCCTTAAAGAAATTTATAGTCCAGAATGGTTCTTTGAGTTCTCAATTCGGAAAAATGTTCTCATTTAAACCAAATTATATATATATATATATATATATATATATATATATATATATAGGGGGAGGATAAATTGAAAACTCACTCGATTTAAGAAAACTAAGAAAATCCTTGTAAAAACCATCTAATTTTTTTTTTGAAAAAAATACATAAGGTAACATACATGTATTAAAGCGTTTTGGGCCCAAAAAAAATAAAAAAAGCACCGATTGGATATTTTTAAAAACAATAAACAAAATTTGCGCTGTTACATATGTAACAACTGATGTTACATATGTAACAGAGCTGTTACATATGTAACAGCACAAACTTTGTTTATTTTTTTTGAAAATATCATATTGGCGCTTTTTTTATTTTTTTTTGCCCAAAACGTTTTAATACATGTATGTTACCTTGTGTATTTTTTTCAAAAAAATTAAAAAAATTTAGATGGTTTTTACAATGGTTTTCTTAGTTTTCTTAACTCAAGGAGGTTTTCAGTTTATAATTTCCCTATATATATATATATATATATATATACATAAATTAAGATAAAAAAATAATAATAAAGTTCAGCCTAATACATAATTATGCATACCCAAATGGGGATTATATTTTGCCACTCAAAAAAAAGTTATCAACCCTCTATTTTACACCAAATCAATATAAACTACACATTTGCACATGTTTGAACCTCATACCTCCTTTTTAATTGACATAACCCTCTACCAAATGGGCTAGCCCAATATTGGTAGAGATAGGTCGTTTAAAACAGAGGCGGAATAATAAATTACCTAACATTTTTCGAGCGAATTCCTAAGTTTGAGTTATTTTCTGGAAGGTCAAACGAATCATTAACGACGCTCTAAGACCATACAATGTGGTCATAAAGGTGAAGAGAGCATGGAACGACATGTGGCAGCAACGTCAATTCCCCTTCAACCCCCAAAAAACCATGAGGTGTTGATGGCGCGAGAGAGTGACAACCAATCACAATCATCCATAATACAACAATCAACCATAACCATCCACCTCACTCTCGCCTTTTGCCCCACGCCGATGAAAAACTCAACCCCGGCCACCTGCCCCACGTCAGGTTCCACGCCACAAAGAGGGTAGTATTGGTGGCGTGGAGAGGCTTCACGTACCCTTCCATACCCCACACTGTGTAGTCTAAGGGGACTAAGATGATTCAATTCTATAATGTTATTGCTAAATAGGATTCGGACACATTTGAAGGAAAGGATTAAAAACTTCACAATCGGCACAAAATTCAATGTTATTAAATCGTTGTCCCACTTTGAATTAGTCAGGGGAATTAGTAAAAAGAGGTTTGAGGTACGGAGATACTTTCACATATCTTAATTCAATTTGGTGGTGACGCTTCTAACACCATTTTCCTCCGTCATGGAGAGGAGTTATAGACCTCATCGCCAACCTCTTAGTGGGCGTGAATGTGTGATTTGTGTGCGCTTCTCTCTCTTGACCGTTGGGATCGGTCATAACCAAAAAATTTATTTCAAATTTTAAAAGAACCTATATACATATATTGGGTTAAGGTCCCGTACATATAGATAATTCGTATGAATTGTACGAATCAAACAAAACACGTGGTGGCAGTTTTGTAATTATTCAAAAAGTTACTTTATTCAAAAAACCACTTTTTGATAATTACTCATTACAACATCCTCATTCAAACACCCCAAAATCAGTTTTCCGAACCAAAAACCGTCAAAAAACCCCAAATTAACATCACAATTCAAGCGATTAACCAAGATGAAGTTCAAAATCGTGCAAAAACAACAAACCGGAGGTAATATGTTGTTCTATATTAGTGTAAATTTATTATTAGCATTATAATAAACTAGGGCTTCAAAATTTTAATCGTTTTCATTTTATGTCTGTTTCTGGTTATTTTTGTAGAGTAGTTTTTTTTTTTTTGAAACTTTGTATACCATTTTAGGTCTGAGTAATATGTAGTGTAATGTTTGTTAAATTTGTTATAGCATTTTTAGGTCTGAGTAATTTGTGATTTTTTTTCTTTACTAGTGTAATTTGTGTTCTATGAAGAGTAATTTGGGTGAAACTGGCAATGCATGTTTTGTCTAGTGTAAATTGTTTGTGAAACTTGGTGTAGCATTTGTATTAGAGTAATTTTTCAAATTTTTTCTACACTAGTTTAAGGTCTATGTAGAATAATTTGGGTGAAACTTGGAATGGCATGTTTTATGTAGAGTAAAATGTTTGAAAAACTTGGTCTAGCATTTGTATTAGAGTAATTTTTTAAATTTTGCCTTAACTAGTGCAAAGGTCTATGTAGAGTAATTTTGGTTAAACTTTGAATACCATGTTTTGTGTAGAGTAAAATGTTTGCTAACCTTGATATATCATTTTTATTAGTGTAATTTTTGAAATTTTGTCTTAGCTAGTGTAAAGGTCTATGTAGAGTAATTTGGGTGAAACTTGGAATAGCATGTTTTGTGTAGAGTAATGTTTGTGAAACTTGGTGTAGCATTTGTGTTAGCGTAATTTTTGAAATTTTGCCTTAACTAGTGTAACAGTATCGTCATATGTATGGTACTTTGTTATAGCAAAAGTAATTTGTCCATGTTGTATGTTTTATACAAATCAGATTCTAGTACTGAAACTGTTAGAATCATAACAAGAAGAAAAAGTGATAGAATAGCAAAAACAAGATCATGCAGATTTTCCAACGATATATCAAACCCCATTGCTATTGATCTTGATGAAGCACAAATACCAGGTTAAGTATTTATAGAACTATTAGTTATCAATGAGCAATAACTATTTGATCATTCTTTTGCCTTTTTTTGTTATAGATACATCAACGAAGAATGACACTACAAAAAAAAACGGTTCAAAGCCGAAAAAAGAAGATTGCTTGAAAGAAAAAAAAGTCTGATGAAAAAGCTAACAAGAATACCGATGTTGCTGGAAAGGAAGCACCAGCTTCAAAGACCACTACAAAAAGAAAACAAGTTGATTCAAGTGATGATTTTCAAACTCCACCTACAAAGACCACTGCTAAAGCTCCACATGAAAAGAAAGCTGTTAAAAAGAAGTTAGTTGCTTCAGATGACGATTTTCAAACTCCACCTTCAAAGACCACTGCTAAAAGAAAACCAACCAAAGATTTTAAAGCTCCACCTTTAAAGAAAGCTGTTAAAAGGAAGTTGTCTGCTTTAGATGATGATTTTGAATCACCACTTTCAAAGAGATCAAGAAAAAAACCAAAGGCGATACCTAGAAAACCATTTATCGAGTTCACAAACCACACTTTATACCTGAGATGTGACCCAGGAAACTTCCTTAAAGTTATCAAAAACTTATCTGATGCTTAAAAAGCTGCTGTCGTAGAAATGGGTTTTGAATCTCTGTTATCTTTGGACATACTCCATATACCATCTCGCTTATCATTATGGCTACTACAAAATTTCAATGAGGACACAAATGAGCTTAACGTAGGAAATCACAAGATCAAAATAACCTCGTCTTTGGTACATGAATGCCTATGTATTCCAATGGGGAAGTAGAAGTTCTTGAAAAGAATAAACCAAGAAAAGGTTTTTGTGAAAGGTTGGATGAATTCAAGAATCAGTTCCACAATCCAAGAATCAGTGTGTTACAAGTAATTAACCTAGTAAAGGCCAGTTCATCTGCTGGAAGGGTTTTCAAGACAAATTTCCTTGTCATATTCAATACACTATTGGGTGAAGCAACAAAATGCTCAACAGTCAATCAAAAATTCATGAGCTGGATTGAAGATGATTCTGAAATACCAAAGTTGAATTGGTGCAAATACATAATGTGTTGTCTAAGAAGAACAAAAAAGGGATGGCATGGTGGAAAGGATCAATACACAGGGTCTATTCTCTTTCTTGTGGTATGATTTAATTATTATTTTCTTCTTTATAAGATAATTACTCTACAACTAAAAAAAGCACATGTTTTAAATGTTTTGACAGGTACTCTACACACATCTATACCATAAAAAGCATCCTGAATTTGATGATGTTCAAATCCAGACACCAGCAATAAAGTATATTAATACAAAAACTCTATATAAAATGGAAGAGTTTTTGTATAATAATGGTCCATTAACTGATAATGAAGCTGAGGATATTGAGAAAGATGTGAATCAAGGTAGAGGCAGAGAAATAGATGACAATAAAGATAAAGAGGAGAATGAAGGTGGAGGCAAAGAAGAGGATCATAACAATGTTGAAGAGAAGAATGACAATGAAGGTGATCATAACACCACTTATCTGGATTTTTATTTTCATTATTGATGTGATTATTATTATGTATTTTAAATGGCAAACAGGAAGTACTGCTGCTGAATTAGTGGTTGATGCGGCTGCACGAAGTTCAGATATTGTAATGGCTGGGTTGACTGGCAAGGCAGCGGGTGTGGCGGTGGACGCGACTGTCATGGTTGTAGATATTGGGTCGCAAACTGGAAAACCTGCTGCTGAGTTGGCGAAGAATGTGGCGACAAATGTTGCAATGGAGACTGGGAAGACTGCTGCATAGAATGATGAAAATGTTGGAACTGGAAAGAATGATGAAAATGTTGATAATAGTCAACATACTGAAGTTGATTTCGACAACTCACGTATGTTATTCCATCTAAAATATACTATTACGGAATTACTTAGTACTATCTAATATTTTCTGATCATTGTTTATAACTTGTTCTTTATAGTGAACTATAGTATTCCTCAATCGCCTTTAGACTTGGAAAATATGGTGATTGGAACAGAAACCCAAAGATTTATTGACGATTGCATTACACTAGTGCCGTTGTCTGGTTTATCAGCCTACTTAGGCCCTGGTTATAGAGCAAAAGAACAGGTAATAATTACTCTACATGTTAAATGTTCAATATTAAAAACATAATTACTCTACTAATGTGTTTGGCATAATTGTATGTAGCAATGGTTATGCAACTTGGAAAACCACATTGAGCAGTACAAGAAATTGGAGGAATTCATAAATAATATGGTTAAAGAAGGGAAAGCAAAGTATACATGGAATGATGCCATATTAAACATGTGCAAGGAATGGGAAAACCAAAATCCTCAATCTCAAAGTTCTACTGATAACAACATTGTCATTAGTTTGAATGATCCTCAAGTAATAGCAGAAACCGAGAAAGAAGTAGAAGTTGAAGGCAATGCAACTCATGTTGAACATGAGACAACAAATGAAGGTACAAAAAAAAAAAAAAAACTATTTAACATTTACACTTTCTATGGATATGTATGTTGACAAATAATTACTCTAATACTAACGATATGTATGTGTTCCATTGAAAGGTGCAGAAGTTGAGAAGAATACAAATGATGTCGGTGATGTTAAAGGCGACTTTGCAGAAAAAAGTGAAGTTCAACAAAGTGTCATCGAGACAATGGAAAAACAAATTGAGATAACTTGTCAGGAAGTGGAAATACAACATATTGTTGCTAAAGAGGCTTGCCTTAGGTTCCAGAACTTTGCTGCTGTGAAAGACACATGGACTATAATTCCTATTTCCAAAAAACAAGGTAAGTTATAATTACACTAGTAGTTATTCATAATTACTCTAGCTATATTTAACTTTGTTAATGTTCATAAAAAATGGTATAGATGATGCTAAACTGAATACTGAGGACAATCTTAAGCTTGATAAAAAAGATGTTGGAGGAAAAGCAGGTATGTACTTTCTCCAAACTATATAGTTAGCTTATTATATTTACCAAATTACTCTAGAAGGATACTTGGAAAATATTGAAGGTAATTTAGATGAAACAAATGTTGAAGATGAGTCACTTAATGTGGTCAAAGTTGACCCATCATCAATGATCGACGCGTTACCTGCTTTTCGGTTAAGAAAAGACAAAGAAGTTGTGACAGATTGTACACCTCAACAACAAGGAAGAGAAAAGAGAACAACAAAGGTGACTTCTGCATATAAATCACCTTATGTTAAACGGAAAGTTGAACTTGGACAAAAGCTTAGTGACGATGAAACCATGATAGCAGAATACATATTTTTTCCCATTGATGAACTGTAAGTACAGATTTAATAATTATGTAAAAATAATTTTTATTGCGTCATTCTAACTCCGCGCAAAAACATGAATTTTGTCTACAAATCAATGTATGGGTCAGAAACAGTTATGGTCATTTTTGAGAGCTTATATGAAGGTGTTAAACTTGCATCAACCGTCATTGATGTCTGGTCTGAAGTGCTAAACGATGAAGAAAAACTGAAAAGGCGAACGTCACCAAAGAGGTTTTTCTACTCAACAGCTATATTGGTATGAAAATACTTATCCTATTTACATAATTACACTATTATGCATTTATGTTTATTAAATTCTAAATTTGTTACGTAATTACTCTATTGTATCTACATAATCACTCTACGTATAGATCTTATTGTATTGTTAAAATGCAGCTGGAAGAACATTTTAAGCTCACAGAAGAAAGACTATTTGATAAGTTCAAAAGCAACATGGATGACTACCTTAGACAGTTTAAAGTCAAATCATTAACAGATACTGACCTCCTTTTTTTCCCAATTCTAGCTTCAGAACATTACTATGTTTTGTGTTTCCATTTGAAAGTTGGGAAAATTGTTTTGATGGATAACAGCAAGATGGGAGATAATTTTGATGATAGATATAAAGGGATCCCTCATAAGCTGGTAATATTGTTGACATTTTATTTACTTTACCATTTATATAAATTTCAAAAAGCTAATATGTTTTCGCATATATTGTAGAGAAATGCATTGTGCAATTACATAAAGGTTTCAAAAATCAAAACAGGTCTGAAGAAAATGATTGGGGCAGATATCAATAGGTTGAAAATGCAATGGAGGATAGAGGAAAACAAAATCAATTGTGCCGTTTTTGAAATGCGTCATATGGAAACATATATGAGAAATGATAAATGGGATAGCGGTTTCTCGGTAAAAGAGGATGTTCAACAAGAAGAGCTTAAGGATCTAAGGTACAAATTCTTGTCAAAGATGTTATTGTCAGATATCAACAGCGCAAGAAATGATCTTATAACGGATGCCCTTAAAGTTCAAGCCATGGAAACTGAATCAAAGGAAGACATGAAGAAAAATTTGACCGATCAGATAAAAGAAAGGCAATCGAGCTATGTTTGAATTTGTTAGTAATGCTAGTAGTTTTATTTCGTCTTTTGATCAATTTGTAAACTTTTGTTGGACATGGGATCCATTCTATGATGTTTGACTTCGTTACTATGTAGGCATTATATATGGTTTATATAAATATTTGTATTTAGTTTTAGATTTGGTCCCAAGTATAAATTGCTAAATTTAACAGTATACAAAATTCAAATTGCAATTTAATTACTCTAGTACAATCTATCAATTGAAGTAATTACTCTAGTAGAAAACATATAAATTGGTAAACTTTACAGTATACAAATTTCAAATTGCAAAGTTAATTACTCTAGTACAAACTATCAATTCAAATTAATTACTCTAGTACAAACATACTTCCATTTTCCCAAATACTAAATATTCTACCAATCATGTTAATTACTCTAGTACAATCTATCAATTGAAGTAATTACTCTAGTAGAAAACATATAAATTGGTAAACTTTACAGTATACAAATTTCAAATTGCAAGTTAATTACTCTAGTACAAACTATCAATTCAAAGTTAATTACTCTAGTACAAAACATACTTCCATTTCCCCAAAACTAAATACTCTACCAATCAAAATAAATGTTATTTAACTTGAAAATAATTACTCTAGTTATATATTACATAAGATAAAACTAGAGTAATTAAATAATTACTCTACTACTTCAATGACAACATGAAATGCAAAGTATCAAAATAGTGAATACCCTAATTATTGAAGTAATTGAATAATAACTCTAGTTATATGTTAAATAATACATGAGATATACTAATTACACTACTGGATTAAATGACATGTACCACATAGTAATTACTCAAATTAAAACGATAAGTAAAAAAAGTTAAAAATACCTCAAAGAAACCTTCTTTTTTGATGTTAACTGAAAAGCATTTGTGATAACTAGCATATATTTCCTCTTGAACATCAAAAAATATAGACCGGGTATACAACTTAGCAGCATGTTTTTCAAGATTTGATTAAGTCCAGAAATCAGGTACTGTATTCCGCGTATCATGATCATTTTTTCGATGTGTATATCTTTGAGCTTCAATTGCGGTGTTAAAATGACTAAAAAATTCAACAAGTGTCAACTGTGAATTTGAAATAATACCAAAGAATTGATTTTCACTCTCAGACCTCGATGTTGTACGCATGAGGCCTGACATATGCTCATCACGATAATACGCCGGAATCCACATTGATCGTAAGTCAAACATAGTTGATATCCAAACATTTTGCATAAGACCAAAATCCTTAATTACTTCTTGCCATTCCAGCTCAAACGTCTCAGGCTCAATCGAATCAGTCCAAACAATATTACAAATACGACGTTTAAAGTTATCATCATTGCATAATGAAATCCCAACCTGTAAAAAAAATATATATTTACTCAAAATTACTCTAAATATATATTATAATTACTCTAGGTGGCAACACAATTACTACAGAAAAAAATTACAAAATTTGAATCAGAATACAATTACTCTAGAAGCAATATAATTACTCTACAGCTAAAAAAACATTACAATTGTTTTCAGAATACAGTAAAAGATTAACCAAAAAATATTTAACAAAATAATTTACTCTAGATAATTTGATAGACAAACCTTATCAGCAACTTTCTTCATGATATGCCACATACATAATCTATGTCGGCTTTCTGTAAAAACTTTTTCAACTGCTTGTTTGATTGCAGGATCTTGATTGGTAACAGCAACCTTAGGTTGACGACCAAATGCTCTTTAAAACACGACAATAACCATACGTAAGATTCAACATTTTCTTTTGCAATAAGACCAGCTCCAAGATTGACATTATGAAAATGGTTATCGATGCCAGTGAAAGGTACACAAACCATTTTGTATCTGCGCAACAAAGAAAAATTTAATAAAAAATGTAATAATAATTACTCTAAAAATAATAAAAGAATTAGAAACTTACTTATTAGTTTTGAAGGTTGCATCAAAGGATATTACATCTCCAAAAGTCAAGTAATTCATTTTAGAAACTTCATCAGCCCAAAATAAACCGGTTAGACAACCCTTATCAACCGCTGTAAACTCAAATGAAAAATCGGGAAGATAATCTTTCTTATCAGTTAATCTTTGAACAATCATTTCAGCATCATATTCTCCAATAAAACATTTTAAATCTCTTTTAAAATTTTTGCAATCTACAGCAGCTGCACCAACCTCTTCAAAACCACCATATTCTGTCTTCATAATATGAAATGATTTAACAGGGCCTAAATTTAACGTTGACAAAGAACATATCCTCTTTTGCTTCATAACTGATAAATTTCTTGATGAAGGAACAAACTGCATATCTTCTTGGGAAATAAAACTATGATTGTGTTCTTCAACAAACCTGAATAACTTATATGATTGACCATCATCTGAAATAAATCCAATCTGTGCTTGGCAACCGATACGGATAGAAGGCCTATTCTTATACTTTTTCGGTTTTATGTTATCATTAACAAATAGTAGATGATCAGACTTAGTAGATATCTTAAATCCCTCCCTTGAACATACATAATACTTATATTTGATTATACCATTCTTTTCGACTTGAGTACCTTTTCTTACACAGAAACCTCCATTTCTAGCATATGTTTTGTAAAAATCCAATGAAGCATCCAAAGATGGGAAAACCATGCCTTCAACTGGTATTAATGAAGAAGAAACACTAGGTTTGAAAGTTCTTTCACAAGAAACAGGGGACAACCGTTGAAATCCCATAATTAAATCTTCTACCGCATCGTCTACATTAAATAGAAAAACATAATTATTCTAAAAATTCATTCAGACATATGCATAAATATAAAATTACTCTAAAAAAACAATAACATAGACATGACAATCATTTTGAGTAATTACTCTAGACACAGAAAATGATTTATTGTCTAATCTTATTCACTAAACATTTTGTGTAAATCATCATACACTATAAATGACATCTCAAAAGTACTAATTACTCTATCCATAAAGAGAAGAAAACAATGGATAATATTTTTCAGTAATTACTCTAGTAATAAAAGATATTTAATGCCTTCATAGACAATAAATCATATCTCAAAACTTATTCACCTTCACTAAAAGGAAGTTACTTCAAAACATTAATGTTATTCACCTATGTATAAAGCTAATAAAACCAGAGTAATTACAACACCATTGTTACCAATTATTTAAAATCAAACTGGAATATTACACTATGTTTTAATGAAATACAATGAATGATATTTGGAATAAATCTGAATCTACAAAAATCAGAATGCAAAGCAAATATGAAAAAGAAAATTAAAATCAAAACATTTAAACTACATATCTTGAATCACATTCGTCGTACTTTGAGCCATTGATGCAGAGGAATAATACGATCAGTCGGTTTTTGAGGGAAAATTGTATAGATTACGAAAGTTGAATGACAATTAAACTTGGTTGCTTCATTAATGGAGGCAGCAGCAGGAGAAATGTGATGAAATTTAGGGGGGGGGGGGTTTGTCTGATTAATGGAGCTTTTAGGGATTGGCAACAAGAAAAGAGGATTTTGGATAATTACGAAATTGCCACCGCCCGAATTTTACAAATCATGTGATTCGTACAGTTCGTACGAATTTTCTATATGTATTTGATCTTTTTTATCAAATAAAACCAAAACTCACTTCTTTCAAATTCTCTCCAATTTATCCCTTTTTTTTTTTTTTTTTTTATAAAAAGGCTTCAAACTCAGCATCTTCGCACTATAACTACTCGCATTCTAACTGTTTATTGGATTCGGGCTTGATTGATGAGATGATAATGCATGCGACTCACGCGGCGATTCAAGTTTTAGTCACCAAGTCGGATCATTACAACCACGTATGTCACACCCTCAAATTCCACTTGCGGGGTTTTACCGCGAGGCACGTGATATACCAGGATCCAACTCAACTGTCATAATAAACGACAACTATATATATGATAAGAAACCTACTAAATAAAACCAAACCAAACCAAACAGTTTTAAAGTTAGACAACCAAAACAACCACAGCGGAAGCAAGTTAAAGTTTAGAATCCATAATTCAAAAGTAAGTAGTTCAAAACATGAAAGTAATGTTTGACCATGCAAGACACATGAGTCTCAGTGCGACTCCAGTGCGCCTAGTCTTGTTGCTACCTTAGCGACCTTAGAAAACATGCAATGTTAGCCAACACATACAGTGCTGGTGAGTCATAGAGTTTTAAGTTTGCAAAAGTAAGTAAAGTTCGTAAAAATCGGACCCAACAGTCCTTACATCTATACCTGATGCTAGCTAGACATCGGTACATGATACTAATGTGTCGTGAACCACTGCTAAATGTTAGAATGCCTCAATACCCGCCACCGGACATCACCCGGTATCGTAAGTTAGATAGGACAAATATACACCCGTCCGGCCTCCAGTCGACCCGAATGGGGCTTGCCGAGCCCGATATATCTATTCACACTTTCCCTGCTATGTATCCACATATTAATTGTTCACAAGTTAGAGGACTTTAAATGATGTATTGTCACTTAGTACCCATGTGATATAATGTAATATGTTGGTCTAAAAGTTCGTAAAGGTCGCACCGCATGTTTCTCCCCCAAATATAAAAACTGTAAACTGTGGGGCTGTGACACTCACATTAGGTTGCATCTTCTAGATAATAATAAACCAGGCTTGTTTGGTGATTCCAACTACCGGAAACCTACCATAGATAGCCTATTAATGTTTGAGTGATGATGTCTATCTAATAACCCTTAATATCTGTGACACCCGACATATTCGGCTTAAACATTTTAGTACCACCTAAGTCTACCTTAGCGAGAAACATTTATAAACGGACTTAACTAGGATAGTTGAGTCGGGTTAGGATGGGATTGTCCAGGGTTCAATGATCTGGAGGATCATTGGGAGTCATTGTGGGAATACACTAGTATCGGGTCCCGTTGTTGGTGAAATTACATGAACGGAATCAAGTAGGACTAGTAGATTATTAACACACGTGTAACATAACATGAGAATACGTGCTACAAGGTGTGAACATGAGTATACGTGCCTATATGTGCTTAACATGTGTTAAATTTGCATGACCATATGTTAGAATGTGTTTAAATGCGTTAAACGACAAAACAGGAAAATATAGAAAACACAAGTCCTGGTTCGACCCATGGCGTGTGTGTGTGGGGGGGGGGGGGACCTAGACATGAGCCTTGGTTCGACCCTTGGATACGGGACGTGTCACACCCTCAAATTTCCACTGCGGGGTTTATACCGCGAGGCGCATGACAAACCAGGATCCCATAGCCATAAGTCACATGAACGAACTCTAAATGCCCAAACCATTTAGTTCGTTTTCAAAAACCAAGTTTAGTTAAGCTGCGGAAGCGTAAACCAAATTTAAACCTTTTTAAAAACCATGCGCAAAAAAAAAAACGCGCCCAAATTAAAACCATATGAGAGAAAGGTAATAGCATAATATATAATTTATGTGTATGTCCAAGACCCCAAATGCAGTGAAGTGTACAGTGCTTTCTAATCCTGGCACCGGAAGCTAACTACCTTCAAAAGCATGTAAATCGTGTGTCAACATAAAGCTGGTGAGTTCACAAAGTAAAGTAATTGAGTGTGTAAATGCGCTGGTTTCCAAAACCACGTAAGTAAGTAAGTTGAGTTGGTGCCCCGCACCGTGTAACCACTAGTTCATCGCATGTCAAGGGTAGCTAACCCATTCATGATAACTAACCGAATATACCGAACTGCTATGTACTTGTAGCCACATAAGTGTGCCGCATGCCTGACTTCATTGTCTATCCACAATGATAAAGTTTCGTTAAGTTATAGTTCACCCCCGCGCTCCCCGAGCCGGTGTGAGGTTTGTAAGACCTAATAGCGCTATCAACTAATAACCCGCTTGCCAACCCTGGCAACTCATTCGGTACGTGAGGACTTACAGATGATAGAAATGGTTTAGTTTATCAAGGACACAATTGCGAACTAGCAAAGTAACCGACCCTCACAAGGATCTATGGCATCCCAACCCGGGATGTGTAAGTAGTCCCAAACCGGACTAGAAAATGTTAAGTAAAGTGTCTCATACCTGAGACGCATGCTTTTGAGAAAAAGAGTAGTGAAACTCACCTTAGGTCGCAAGTGAAAATCCAAATTCCACGAATAGTAACGTGCTACCGACTCCCTATTACAAATGTCACTAGGTGAGTATACGTGCGTAACCAACACACCATGTAACTCGTTTATCCGAGACTTTTAAAAGTTCAAAACCGTGTAGTGACACCTAATGACTCTACATGCTCAAGTATGTCCTACGTATCCCGTTGGTGATCATAGCAATTATTATCAGTTTAATACATCAAATACATCTCATACAAGTTTTCACACAAGTACATGTCAATTACATACCACATAGAACTCTAAATAGTCACTTAAAGACCCCGTACACAATCTGCGTTTTTAGGACAGATTGTGCGCTGTGAAAAACAATTTATTTAAAATACTTAACGAATGAATTAGAGTCCCAAATTTTTACTGAATTTTATTTGGGATTCACTCGACAATACCTATTTTTTTTTTGTCTTAATTCCAAACACAAAAATTATGAAAATTCGTACAACACAGCTATGTCCAGAAAATTTCCTCAACAGGTCAGTTTAGTAGGAAAATTCTTAAAAATTGTGTATTCATCCAAACGAGATGAATCCACTTGGAAAAGCTCTATTTTTACAGTATTGACCTACTGTAAAAATTTCATAACCTAACTCCTTGTAAATCTCAAGTTATGACCATTTAAAGTTAGCCCAATTTACAAATCCGAAAATCTGATATGACCCCTAATCAATTAAAATTCCAAAAACGACTCAAACGGTGTCCAAATTCGATGGTTTTGCCCATTATGAGAAGTTAAGACCTTGTACATTACAATCATGCAAAGAAATCATCAAAACAATCGATTTACCAACCCGTTACAGCCCCTACAACATGTTCAAACGAATCTGCCAGAATCTTAAACTTGCATCCCAAGTAATCTACAAACCCTAATTTTTCATGAACATCCCTAATACATGTATAACACCTATAGTACTGATTAAACACCATATTAATCATAGCAAAACACCTATGTTATCATGTGAAAACCCTAATCATGGTTACTAATAACAATTATCATCAAATCATCATCAAATCATCAAGAATGTTCAAGAATCCCTATACATACATGCATGCGATTCTATATCCATTATTTTTAGGGTTTTTAAAGTTTTTCAATCATTATAATTCATCAAAAATCATAAGAATGTATACCTTGCGAAGGATTAAACTCCCTAGGGCCTTGAAATCAAACCCGAACTAGCTTGATTAGGTGAAGGATTACTTGATTGCTTGAAAAACCAAGAGGGGATGGGGGTGGGGGTTCGCACGGCGCAAAGAAGGGACAAGGAGGTAGGGTTTTATCTTTTCCTTGCCTCCTAATTATAAGGGGGCTTTGCTTGTTCCCCAAGCAATTGGTATTAGGGACCTTCTACTCCATTAACTTGACCCGTTAACCATGTTCTAGCCCAATACCGGACCCAATATTATTAACCATTCTAAATTGTATAAAAACCATTGTTTTTATTATTACATAGCATATTACTCATGTTGTGCACGTAATTTGCATAATCTACGCATTACCTTTCAGTTAGGCGATCATTCACAAAAACATGTAATTCACATAAGCACGTACTTCATGTTCACCATAATTCAATTGTATATATTATTGCTATGTATGTCACATAATTCACCAACGTTTGGGATACATGTCTCATGTGTGTGTTTAACAAGGATTTTCCTACTTATAACATATGTTAACATCATCTAACATATGTTAAACCTACTTAACTAACCCTAGTTAAGTATCTAGCCATGTATGAACATGTAAGTTAACTAGAGTTCAATAAGAGTATTTAACCTGAAAATGCGGGGTGTCACATCATCCCCAAGTTGAAAAGAATTTCGTCCCGAAATTCAGCAAGTAAACAATAAAGCCAGCTATAAAAATGTGTGCTTGGTTCCCGGATGTCACATCATCCCCAAGTTGAAAGGAATTTCGCCCCGAAATTCACTTTGAAAGAGCTGCTTTATGTTCCGCGTTTGATCTATGTATGATTTCAGGTTCAGTAAAGAGGTGTGGGTATTTGAGCCGCATCTGATCTTTGCGCTCCCACGTGTATTCCGGTCCTATACGGGAATTCCACCGTACCTTAACAATAGGTATAGTACTTTGTCTGAGTTTCTTGACGCCCTACTCAAGAATCTCCACTGGTTCTTCCACGAATCGCAGCTGATCGTCCACCTGGATCTCCTCCAGTGGCACTACCAGTGTCGTATCAGATAAGCATTTCTTCAAGTTTGAGACGTGGAATACATTATGTACTCCACTGAGTTCATCTGGTAGATTTAGCTGGTAAGCTACTGGACCAATCCTTTTAACTATCTCGAAAGGTCCGACGTATCTGGGATTTAACTTCCCTCGTTTCCCAAAGCGTATCACTCCTTTCCACGGTGACACCTTTAACAAAACCTTGTCCCCAACCTGGAACTCCAAAGGTTTTCGACGTTTGTCAGCATAACTTTTCTGTCGGTCCCGAGCAGCAGCCATCCGGTTTCTAATTTGCACTATCTTCTCAGAAGTTTCGTGCACGAGTTTGGGACCTGTTAGTTGGCTATCCCCAACCTCAGTCCAACAGATAGGAGACCTACACTTGCGCCCGTAAAGTGCCTCGAAAGGCGCACACTGTATCGAAGTGTGGTAACTGTTGTTGTAAGAGAATTCGATTAAGGGCAAGTGCTTATCCCAGTTATTACCAAAGTCCACTACGCATGCTCGTAGCAGATCCTCTAATGTTTGGATGGTACGTTCACTTTGTCCATCCGTCTGTGGGTGATAGGCTGTGTTCATATCAAGACGAGTTCCTAAAGCATCTTAGAGAGTAGTCCAGAAATGAGAAGTGAATCGCCCATCGCGATCAGATATAATGGAAGTAGGCACCCCATGCCTAGAGACTATCTCCTTGATGTATAGGTTCGCCAGCTTTTCCAACGAATCTGTTTCCTTTATTGCCAGGAAGTGGGCCGATTTGGTTAAACGGTCCATGATAAGCCAAATCATGTTATGGCCCGTTGGCGTTCTAGGAAGCTTTGTAATGAAGTCCATGGAAATTCCATCCCATTTCCACATTGGAATCTCTGGTTGTTGTAGTAGGCCTGAAGGTTTTTGATATTCAATCTTAACCTTCGCACAAGTCAAGCACTTACTAACATAAGTGGCTATCTCGGCTTTCATGTTTGGCCACCAGTATAGAGTCTTAAGATCTTGGTACATCTTGTCCGAACCAGGATGTACCGAATAGCGAGAGGTATGTGCTTCATCGAGCACCAGTTGTCTGAGATCCCCACATCGTGGTATCCAGACTCGATTCATGAAGTACTGCAGACCGTCTGTTCTCAGTTCTAAGTGCTTATTAGCACCGTGTAGGGTCTCAAGCCCGATGTTTCCTTCCTTCAATGCCTCACCCTGTGCTTCACGTATCTTATCAGGAAGGTTAGAGTGAATGGTGAGTTGTAAGGCTCGCACTCTTTTGGTTTTCGTTTCCTTTCGACTGAGGGCATCAGCTACTACGTTAGCTTTCCCTGGATGAAATTTGATGGCATAGTCATAATCATTCAAAAGTTCAACCCAGCGACGTTGTCGTATGTTCAGCACCTTCTGATCAATTTTATGCTGAAGGTTCTTGCGATCAGTGAAAATTGTGCACTTGGTTCCATAGAGGTAGTGCCTCCAGATTTTAAGAGCGAAAACCACCGCTCCCAGCTTCAAATCATGAGTGGGGTAATTCTTCTCATGGACCTTCAATTGCCGCGATGCATATGCGATTACCTTATCACGTTGCATCAGTACGCATCCAAAGCCTTGGATAGACGCATCACAGTACACTACAAAGTCCTCCGTACCCTCAGGTAATGATAGTATCGGTGCACTGTAAAGTTTTGACTTTAGTAGCTGAAAAGCAGATTCTTGGGCGTCTCCCCACTTATAAGTAATACCTTTCTGTGTTAGGGCGGTGAGAGGTTGAGCGATCTTAGAAAACCCCTCGATAAATCTGCGATAGTATCCCGCGAGACCAAGAAATTGGCGCACTTCAGTAGGGGTCCTAGGAGCCTCCCACTTTTTGATAGCGTCAATCTTGGCTGGGTCCACATGTATTCCTGCCTCGTTGACCACATGCCCAAGGAATTGGACCTCTCGAATCCAAAAATCACATTTAGAAAACTTTGCATACAGCTGCTCATTCCTCAGTAGTTCCAAGATTAACCGCAGGTGCTGCTCGTGCTCCTCCCTGCTCTTGGAATAGATCAATATGTCATCTATGAACACTATGACGAATTTGTCCAAGTAAGGCTTGCACACACGGTTCATTAGATCCATGAACACCGCAGGTGCATTAGTTAGCCCAAATGGCATAACCAAAAACTCATAATGTCCATAACGGGTTCGAAACGCCGTTTTCGCCATATCCTCTTCTCGGACTCTCAGCTGATGGTACCCCGACCTCAAATCAATCTTAGAGTAGAAGCTCGACCCTTGAAGTTGGTCGAACAAATCATCAATACGAGGCAAAGGATATCGGTTCTTAATCGTTACCTTGTTCAACTCCCGATAATCTATGCACATACGAAAGCTCCCATCTTTCTTCTTAACAAACAGAACTGGAGCTCCCCATGGCGAAGAACTGGGTCTAATGAAACCCCTATCCAATAGCTCTTGGAGTTGGGTAGACAGTTCTTGAAGCTCCCCTGGTGCTAAACGGTACGGTGCGCGCGCAACTGGCGCTGCTCCAGGTGCAAGGTCAATCTGAAACTCCACTTGACGAACGGGTGGGAGTCCAGGTAGTTCCTCTGGGAAGACATCTTGGAAGTCTCGGACCACTGGGATGTCCTCAATTCTAGTTTCGGTTTCGGCTCGAGTATTAGATATGTTAGCCAAAATGGCCGGACAGCCCTTGCGAATACACTTCTGGGCCTTCATATAGGAGATGATGCCCACCATGGCACCACCTCGATCACCCTGTATGGATAATAGTTCTCCACTTGGGAGAGGAATGCGAACAATTTTCTCCTGACAGAGAATTTCCGCGTGTTGCTTGGACAACCAGTCCATGCCAACCACGAGATCAAAGCTACCTAGGGTGATAGGTAAGAGGTTGATGGCAAACAATTGCCCGTTCAACTCGAGCTTATAGTCACGATGTATATGGGTTACCTCGACAGGCTTCCCATCAGCCAGTTCAATAGAGTATGGGGTATCAAGAAGAGTAGGAACCATCCCTAATTGTTTGTTAAGTTTTGATGACACAAAACTATAGTCCGCACTAGTATCATATAAAATAGAGGCAAGAGTGTTGTATCCGTCACGACCTTGTTATCAGTCCTAGCTTCCCCAATGCCAATCATGAATGCTTTCCCACGAACCCCATTGTTGTTGTTCCCGTTGTGGTAGTTGTTGTTGCAGGACTTATACCTCACACTATCCCACGTTCTCTTGCTATCACCAACAGTAGAAAATGAAGTACCATGCTTCAGAAAGGTACCATGATCAGCAGTCTCATCTGTGAGTTTGCGAGTTAAGTGAAAGATTTGTAGGTGAGCTGCAGTGGCCAAGCCACGAATCTGAGGGGCCCACCCTTTCGGTATAAAGTTCGATCCATTTGTAAGGTAGGTTAAATAGATTTGAGCCTATAGTGGCTATCTCCTGTAGCTTGGTAGTGTAGGCGTCGATCTCAGACCCATCCGTCTTTATATAACAAAATTTCTAGATTTCACCACAGGGTGTTACGTTCTCCTTCCAAGTATTTGTAACTCATCGAGTGTGCATGTAGCATACATTACCCCATCCTGCCTGGGGCAAATGCACATGGCAGAGACTTATACTATTGAAGCAATCAAACGGTCTCCTTCAGTTCCGTTGGAGTTATCAATGAAAGGCTTGAAGATATGATGGCAGGTTGTTGTTGTGGCATGTGCGTTCGAGGAATAAGAAAGTTCAAATGTGGATGTCAGAGGAAAATAACGATTTAGCAAAATAGATCTTTACTGGCTTGGAAAGATGCGAGGGCCTCAACCACCCTATCGTTGATCATAAAAACTCAGTCTTATCTAAGTTAACAAGGGAAAAAGAAAAGAGAATACAGGTAAGAAAAAGGTAAGAGCCAATCGTCTCCACGCTCCGACTAGATAATAGAGCCTTCATCTTCACTTCCATATGCTCGTCCTGCTCAGGTTCCCCTTCTTCCTCCTCTTTCTTAGTGTCAGTGTTATATGATTCTCATCACGTACAATCTCCTTCTCTAGTCCTATGTGAACCAGTTTAGTGGTAAGCTGTACCACTCGTTCCTCCAATCGTGGCTATCAGCCATTAGTAGGTTTCATCCTCCCTTGTGATGTTGCATTACGTCGCAGGCTTTACATAACTCCCCTAGAGTGTGTGTAACAAGCCCCGATCTAATGTGTTCCCCTGAACCTACCATATGCTCATGAGAAAACAAGGATATGCAGTCATACGTTCGCCCGCTCATACTAGGCGTAAGGTACTAAGGTAAGAAATAAGTTCTATATGCGTAATCCAGTCCCGTCTGTGTTACGAATGGGAGTAGGAAGGATCAAGTAACAAGGAACAGAAACTAATTGTCTCCTTGCTAAGTGACAAAAGATAAGTCACAGCATTCGAATTCCTTCATAGTTGATTTAATGGTACCACGTCATGCGCACCGTGCAGCTTCCTGTGTACGTGCGCCACAACGCTCGCAAGGGCTCCCTCCCTAGTACTATTGTTGTCTCCTCGTCCATGAGGTTTGTTAGGATTCTACTCCCAGTAATGCGCCACCTGGTGTAACCCTAGGTTCCCACCATTGACGTGTTAAGAATTAAGTCTAGAACTAGAAGATAACATATCTCCTGAAATCATATGTTGTAGATATGTGTAGCTAAAAGCTAGTTGTATACTTAAGTTGTGAGTGTACTTATGCTATGATGATTATAGACTAGACTCAACATGCAGTCCTAGTTCACTATAACCAATGGCTCTGATACCAATCTGTCACACCCTCAAATTTCCACTGCGGGGTTTATACTGCGAGGCGCATGACAAACCAGGATCCCATAGCCATAAGTCACATGAACGAACTCTAAATGCCCAAACCATTTAGTTCGTTTTCAAAAACCAAGTTTAGTTAAGCTGCGGAAGCGTAAACCAAATTTAAACCTTTTTAAAAACCATGCGCAAAAAAAAACGCGCCCAAATTAAAACCATATGAGAGAAAGGTAATAGCATAATATATAATTTATGTGTATGTCCAAGACCCCAAATGCAGTGAAGTGTACAGTGCTTTCTAATCCTGGCACCGGAAGCTAACTACCTTCAAAAGCATGTAAATCGTGTGTCAACATAAAGCTGGTGAGTTCACAAAGTAAAGTAATTGAGTGTGTAAATGCGCTGGTTTCCAAAACCACGTAAGTAAGTAAGTTGAGTTGGTGCCCCGCACCGTGTAACCACTAGTTCATCGCATGTCAAGGGTAGCTAACCCATTCATGATAACTAACCGAATATACCGAACTGCTATGTACTTGTAGCCACATAAGTGTGCCGCATGCCTGACTTCATTGTCTATCCACAATGATAAAGTTTCGTTAAGTTATAGTTCACCCCCGCGCTCCCCGAGCCGGTGTGAGGTTTGTAAGACCTAATAGCGCTATCAACTAATAACCCGCTTGCCAACCCTGGCAACTCATTCGGTACGTGAGGACTTACAGATGATAGAAATGGTTTAGTTTATCAAGGACACAATTGCGAACTAGCAAAGTAACCGACCCTCACAAGGATCTATGGCATCCCAACCCGGGATGTGTAAGTAGTCCCAAACCGGACTAGAAAATGTTAAGTAAAGTGTCTCATACCTGAGACGCATGCTTTTGAGAAAAAGAGTAGTGAAACTCACCTTAGGTCGCAAGTGAAAATCCAAATTCCACGAATAGTAACGTGCTACCGACTCCCTATTACAAATGTCACTAGGTGAGTATACGTGCGTAACCAACACACCATGTAACTCGTTTATCCGAGACTTTTAAAAGTTCAAAACCGTGTAGTGACACCTAATGACTCTACATGCTCAAGTATGTCCTACGTATCCCGTTGGTGATCATAGCAATTATTATCAGTTTAATACATCAAATACATCTCATACAAGTTTTCACACAAGTACATGTCAATTACATACCACATAGAACTCTAAATAGTCACTTAAAGACCCCGTACACAATCTGCGTTTTTAGGACAGATTGTGCGCTGTGAAAAACAATTTATTTAAAATACTTAACGAATGAATTAGAGTCCCAAATTTTTACTGAATTTTATTTGGGATTCACTCGACAATAACTATTTTTTTTTTGTCTTAATTCCAAACACAAAAATTATGAAAATTCGTACAACACAGCTATGTCCAGAAAATTTCCTCAACAGGTCAGTTTAGTAGGAAAATTCTTAAAAATTGTGTATTCATCCAAACGAGATGAATCCACTTGGAAAAGCTCTATTTTTACAGTATTGACCTACTGTAAAAATTTTATAACCTAACTCCTTGTAAATCTCAAGTTATGACCATTTAAAGTTAGCCCCAATTTACAAATCCGAAAATCTGATATGACCCCTAATCAATTAAAATTCCAAAAACGACTCAAACGGTGTCCAAATTCGATGGTTTTGCCCATTATGAGAAGTTAAGACCTTGTACATTACAATCATGCAAAGAAATCATCAAAACAATCGATTTACCAACCCGTTACAGCCCCTACAACATGTTCAAACGAATCTGCCAGAATCTTAAACTTGCATCCCAAGTAATCTACAAACCCTAATTTTTCATGAACATCCCTAATACATGTATAACACCTATAGTACTGATTAAACACCATATTAATCATAGCAAAACACCTATGTTATCATGTGAAAACCCTAATCATGGTTACTAATAACAATTATCATCAAATCATCATCAAATCATCAAGAATGTTCAAGAATCCCTATACATACATGCATGCGATTCTATATCCATTATTTTTAGGGTTTTTAAAGTTTTTCAATCATTATAATTCATCAAAAATCATAAGAATGTATACCTTGCGAAGGATTAAACTCCCTAGGGCCTTGAAATCAAACCCGAACTAGCTTGATTAGGTGAAGGATTACTTGATTGCTTGAAAAACCAAGAGGGGATGGGGGTGGGGGTTCGCACGGCGCAAAGAAGGGACAAGGAGGTAGGGTTTTATCTTTTCCTTGCCTCCTAATTATAAGGGGGCTTTGCTTGTTCCCCAAGCAATTGGTATTAGGGACCTTCTACTCCATTAACTTGACCCGTTAACCATGTTCTAGCCCAATACCGGACCCAATATTATTAACCATTCTAAATTGTATAAAAACCATTGTTTTTATTATTACATAGCATATTACTCATGTTGTGCACGTAATTTGCATAATCTACGCATTACCTTTCAGTTAGGCGATCATTCACAAAAACATGTAATTCACATAAGCACGTACTTCATGTTCACCATAATTCAATTGTATATATTATTGCTATGTATGTCACATAGTTCACCAACGTTTGGGATACAGGTCTCATGTGTGTGTTTAACAAGGATTTTCCTACTTATAACATATGTTAACATCATCTAACATATGTTAAACCTACTTAACTAACCCTAGTTAAGTATCTAGCCATGTATGAACATGTAAGTTAACTAGAGTTCAATAAGAGTATTTAACCTGAAAATGCGGGGTGTCACAGGACGAACTTGGAATAACCTACAGAACCTATTCATTCGACCTTGCAAAGGGGCGAAGGTGGCACCTTCGACCCCATGCAAGGGGCGAATGTGGAACTATATAAATACAACACTTTGTCATTTTTCACCATTTCACAAACCCTAACCGTCTCTAAACACTCTCAAACGATTTTAATCACTGAGGAAGAAGTTTTTGCTCTTGTTTTTCATAATCTAACCTACAAACAACATCTAATCAAGAATCCAAGGTGTGTTCTCAATCCTAAACCTTTTCAAAGCATTTTAATTCGTTTTCAACTAATCCTAAATGTCCAGATCTGTTCTAAGGATGTTTTTATCAATAAAAACCTTTTAAACATCTTTCTAAACCTAAACCCTATCATTAAACATAGGTTTTCATATCAATAAACATATGTTAATTATGTGTTATGTGATATTATGTGTTATGTGATATTATGTGTTGTTTAATGATTTGTTGTTGTACTAATGCTAGAAACATGATCTAGGGCTGATATTGATGTAAATTTAGGATTGTTTATGGTTACAATTAGATGATTTATGATATCATGTCTAAATTGGGGATTTTAATAAAGCTAGGGCTCGTTGCATGCAAGTATGATCAATAGAACTTTTTGAGGTTTTCAAACACACGACAAACTGAGCACTTTTAAGATGATTATGGATTGATTTCAAAAAGTTTCCAAATTGGGTAAAGATTTCATGCATGATGAGACACTTTCATAATTTTTGCCTTTTTGGGAAAGGGCTAAAATGAGCAAGTTTTGGGGTAAAATTGGTGGGGTTTTGTGGGGATATGTTATTCATACTAACTGCTGTGATTGATGATGTTTCAGGATGTTTTCGGATGTTTTTGAAGCGTTTTGGGGAAGAACAATCTGCCAGGGTCGAACCTGGGCACCTTCGACCAGTCGTGGGGTCGAAGGTGGAATCCCAGGGTCGAACCTGGACAATATAGGTCGAAACTGTTTCAATGGGTCGAATGTGGCTTCCAAAGGGTCGAACGTGATTAAAAAGGGTCGAAGGTGGAACAAAAATTCCTGGTTCGACCCTATGGAATCAAAAATGAGATATTTGATGCAAACTAAGTGTTTTATGCTTGAACCTTGTGTGTAATCTATGTGTACTTGATTGGTTAGGGTAATGAGTCACCAACGGGATGTCGGCCTAGTGTGTCGATTGAACATTCAAAACACGTTTTAAACATACTTGGTCACGATCTGGATAATCGGGGACTAGATAACCTTATGGTTATTAGTCGGAACACTTATGTGAACATTTTGATAGATCTCCGGTAGTGGGATTATCAAGGGCTTGGCCTTCTTATATTACTGAAGAACGCAACCTAAGGTGAGTCCACGGCCCCACTTTTACTGCTTTAACTTTTGGGGGATAAAACATGCGCTAAACTATTTTGGTAACATATGTCATACTATGGTTTTAACTTTGCATTGCTATACGATCTTTGAAAGTCCCGGGTAAAACCATGAATGTGCGGGGATGCACAACGAGGAAAATGTGGATAGATCTATTGGGTTTGACAGACCCCACTCGATGGCTTGGAGGGCCGGGCGGGTGCATATTGCCTCGAACTGGTAACACTGGTAACATTGCTGAACACACGCGGGCCGAACATTGGTAACAGTCTAGTAATGATTTTCCAATCGTAGTAGTAATAAAACATACGCCTAGGTAGCGTACTTGGTAACATTGATATAGTATGGACATGGTAACATTTTGATAACCTTTGGTAACATATTGAACAAACCTGTGAACTCACCAGCATTATATATGTTGACGTCTCTTTTGGCATGTTTTCTCAGGTCGCTAAAGTAGCATCGGTTGGACTAGGCGCACGGGTCTGCATTGGCATCTAGGATTAGTTGAAATAAGCATCTTGAATACTTTAGAACACTGTTTTGTAGCAATTAAATTCTTTAAATGCTTTCGCTTATGAAATCTATGTTTTTGGGTTTACATACTTCATATAGTGTTGTTTATTGTGACCGTTGACTTGAATCCTGGTTTGTCATGCGCCTCGCGGTAAAACCCCGCAGTAGAAATTTGAGGGTGTGACAGATTGGTATCAGAGCCAATGGTTATAGTGAACTAGGACTGTATGTAGAGTCTGGTCTATAGCCGAGTCACACACACTAGACGGTCACATACTTTGAGTCGCTTAGTGGGATACGTACTAACTTTGTCGGGGTGTTCTTACATCATCATCATACTTCTGTGTTACATCATTCACTTTTGCTCGGGTTCTTACCTACTCTTGTTTTCTTCTTCGAGATTGAAGAGGAAGGAACTGACTTGTTGACTCTCGCACACACATGCTTTCTTACACTTGCACCTACCGTAACACGTTACTAGGCGACGATATTCGGTGGCCGGAGTCTGAATTAGGAGTACATTTGGAGGACCATGTAGAGCAGTTTATCATTTCGGGTGCACACGAAATCATAAACTGGAATGCATGAAAATCTCGGTGGACTTTGAGTTTGGATGTATAGTCCTGGATTTGTCCCTAGGTTAACTCTTGTGATTTCTAGTGGTTGACACTAGAGGTGAATCTGAATCCCTTGATTTCTTGATTGTCAGATCATGTCTGGCGCTCGTGGTGGTGGACGTCGTGGTGGCGGTGGCGACCGTGGTGGCGGTGGTGGCAGTGCTGGCGGTGGTGGTCATGGGAACATCAACATGACCCAAGCTGAACTGAACGACTTGTTGCAACAACAAGTGAATATGGCCATGGCTACTTTCCAGGCCGGGATTAATGCCATGGGTGGTATGGCTGTCAATCCAGCTCCACCTCAGTGCTCTTATAAGAAGTTTCGGGACTGTCAGCCCCATAACTTCGCTGGAACTGAGGGAGCGGTAGGACTGCTTCGATGGCTGAAGAAGGTTGAATCTGTGTTCGTGATGTGTAACTGTCCCGCTGGGGACTAGGTTAAGTATGCCACTGCGACATTTGAGGGGCCTGCATTGTTGTGGTGGAATGCTATTGCCCAGAACATGGGTTTGGGGGAGGCTATTGCTATGCCTTGGGTGGATTTTGTGCATCTATTCAGGAGCGAGTATTGTCCAAGGGAGGAGGTACAGAAGTTGGAACACGAGGTCTGGAGTTACAAGATGGTCGGGTCCGAGATAGAGGAGTACACTGTGAGAAGGAACGAGCTAGCGGTGTTGTGTCCTGATTTGCACACACCCGAGTATAGGAGGATTGAGTACTACGTTTCTGGGTTAGTGCCGGAGATAGCAGGGTTGGTGGCTGCCGGGAATCTTCCAACACTTGCTGAAGTTGTTCGATCGGCTCATCGAATGACTAACCTGAAGGTGGCAGAAGGTGTTTTGCCTCCTAAGGGTACTACTGTGAAGGGCTCTGAGGGGAACAAGAGGAAGCGGGATAATGTGGGGAAGAGTGCCGTACCAGCGCCATCTCAGCCGGTGAAGAAGTTTAACTCATTTGGGTCTTCTTCGGGGCAGAAGTCGGGTGGGTATATTGGGAAGCATCCCAAGTGCAACAAGTGTGGTTATCATCACACTAGGAGTTGTGATCGGGCTCGTTGTCATTGGTACCATCAGTTTGGGCATCTTGCTAAGGATTGCAGGGCATCGCTTGCCTTGACCCAAGCTCCTACTACTACTCCTGCTCCTGTTGCTCAGGGGACTCCAGGAAAGCAGGGGTGTTATAACTGTGGTGACACGAGACATTTCAAGCGTGATTGTCCCAAACTGAAGCAGGGAGATAATGGGAGGGGCGGGAATGGTAACGGGAACAACGGAGGCGGCGGCAGGACTGCGCGTGCTTTCGTCATTGGATCTGCAGAGGCTAGGCAGGATCCAGACACAGTTACCGGTACGTTCCTTCTTAATGATCGCTATGTTTCTGTCTTGTTTGATTCTGGTGCCGATAAGAGTTTCATATCTGTGGACATTAGTCGATTGCTAGATATAGTACCCACAGCTTTAGAGGCTAAGTACTTAATAGAATTGGCTGATGGTAAGAAAATCGAAGCGACACACACTCTTCGAGAATGTCGCTTGGAACTGTCAGGTTTGTCATTCCCCATTGACCTTATGCCGGTATCCCTGGGTAGTTTCGATGTCGTCGTGGGAATGGATTGGTTATCGTTGTATCGTGCAGAGATCGTTTGTTTCGATAAGGTTATTCGGATTCCTCTCCCTGATGGAGAGACTCTTTCGGTTCATGGCAAGAAGAGCGGTGCTCCGCTGAGTATCATCTCTAGCATGAAAGCCCTTAGGTATCTTCGAAAGGGTTATTCAGCCATTCTGGCACTTGTTTCTGCTTCGGTTGACGATGAGGAGAAGATCGACGATATTCCGGTGGTTCGTAATTTTCCCGATGTGTTTCCTGATGATTTACCTGGTCTCCCTTCCCATCGTCAGGTTGAGTTTGGCATTGATCTTACTCCGGGTGCAGCTCCTATTGCCCGAGCTCCGTATTGTCTTGCATCTCCCGAGATGCAAGAGTTGTCCAGCCAGTTACAGGAACTCTTGGAAAAGGGTTTCATCCGACCGAGTTCTTCCCCGTGGGGAGCTCCTATTCTGTTTGTGAAGAAGAAGGACGGAAGTCTTCGTATGTGTAATGATTATCGTGAGCTGAACAAAGTGACCATCAAGAATCGTTACCCTCTCCCTCGCATTGATGATCTCTTTGACAAGCTCCAGGGCTCTAGTTACTACTCGAAGATTGATTTGCAGTCTGGTTATCACCAGTTGCGCGTTCAGGAAGCCGACGTTCCGAAGACTGCTTTTCGCACTCGTTATGGCCATTTTGAGTTCTTGGTCATGCCTTTTGGCCTCACTAACGCACCGGCGGTGTTCATGGACTTGATGAACCGCGTTTGCAAGCCTTACCTTGATAAATTTGTCATCGTGTTTATTGACGATATTCTGGTTTATTCTAAGATCAAGACGGATCATGAGGGACACTTACGGTTGGTCTTGGAACTTTTGAGACGAGAGCGGTTGTATGCTAAGTTCTCAAAGTGTGATTTCTGGTTACATGAAGTTTAATTCCTAGGGCATGTGGTTAATGAACTGGGAATTCATGTCGATCCGGCTAAGATCGAAGCTATTAAAGACTAGGAAGCACCGAAGACGCCATCTGAGGTGCGGCAATTCCTAGGTCTTGCAGGATACCATCGTAGTTTCATTGAGGGATTTTCGAAGATCGCTCAACCCCTCACCACTCTTACCCAGAAAGACCGAAAGTTCGACTGGGGTGAACCACAAGAATCGGCATTTCAGATGCTGAAGCTTAAACTTTGTTCTGCACCTATTCTGTCTTTACCTGAGGGTACGGATGATTTTGTTGTGTACTGTGACGCTTCTATTCGTGGTCTCGGTTGTGTGTTGATGCAACGCGGGAAGGTTATTGCCTATGCTTCTCGTCAACTCAAGGTTCATGAGAAGAACTACACTACTCATGACTTGGAATTGGGTGCGGTGGTTTTTGCGTTGAAAATCTGGAGACATTACTTGTACGGTACCAAATGTGAAGTATACATTGATCACAAGAGTCTTCAGCATATTTTCGACCAGAAGGAGTTAAACATGCGGCAGCGTCGTTGTAACACCCCAACCGATGGCGGAAACATCGGGATGTCACGTATTGATGATTGTTCAGTAGCTCATGGTGAATAATAAATTTCATTAAATAATTTAAATAAGTTACATACAATTGTTCTAAGAATTTGTACATCAAATTGAATAAAACTATGCACATATCTTTAAGCAAATCTTCAAGCAAGTAGAACCTGAAACATGTTAAGTTGAAAATATTTTGGGTCAACAAAAGTTGGTGAGAATTACATAGGTTTTGATAATCGAATAAAATTGTTGTGCAATTCATGTGTCATGGCAATCTAGTCCATATGCAAAAACATACTAGAAGTAAATCGCGTGCATAATCAACCTTGTGACTGTTGTATTGTGGTACATCCCATACGCTCATGGTTCACTCGTTTATATTGCAGTAACAAACACCCACGTAACCTTTGTAGGAGGCACGTATCCGGGTGGGATTGTCAGTCCAATAGATCTATCAATGTATACCGTTTGGCTGATGAATGTTTATGCTAGAATTGTGCTTACCCTAGTCATGTTCAAGACATAATGCAACATAGAAAAACACATAGACACATTGATGATTGAATTGCATAAATATTGTTGTAACATGTTTCACCCCAAAAACGGTGATAAATAGAAAAGGGGCTATGTAAAACTCACCTTAGCAAAATGTTATACTTCTTGAAAAGATTGAATAATGTGTTGCCCAAACAATGCCAAATATCACCCTATAATAAGGTAATAAATAAGTCTATCTAGTCTACAAATGTATATGTTTTGGGGCTTCGAATTTGGGGATAAATGTTCGTTTGATTAATATTAAAATCGTTTGATAATTGAGAGAATTTTTGTAAATAAATAAACAAAAATTCTTTTTATGAAATTTAATTTTAAGATGGTCACAAGAATGTGTTTAAAGTGTAAAAATAATTTTTACAAAATTATTTTCTTTAAAATAGAATATTAATTCTATTTATAACAAATAGTCAAAATTTAACTTTAATATCTAAAAAAATTAAAATTAAAGAATTTTAAGTTTAAAATTTATATTTCTGTTCTAAATATTCAGAAATAATTTGTATAAAATTTTGGTGCAAAAATATTAAAAATTGAATTTATTATGATTTAATTATGATTAAAACTAACAAAAATTGATTAAAAATATTAAATAAATGATTTTTCAGAAATAAAAATCATCTCTGAAAAGCTTAATGTTATAAAAACTTAGAATAATTTTTGTCGGAATTTATAAGATCGTTTTGATATTTTTATAGAATTTTATAAATAAAATGGAATAAACTTGATTTATTTATTAAATATATTAAATAAATAAATTTTTGAAAACTAAAAATTGTAAGTTAAACTTTTTCATTAGTTTAACTTGAAATAATTTTTGTAGAATTTTTAAAAGAGTTTTAGTATTTTAAAATGAATTTATAAAATACAAATAATATATATATATATATATATATATATATATATATATATATATATATATATATATATAAAGCTTTATTAAACATAACAACAAAAAGAAAAAGAATGATGTTGCTGAGATTCGAACCCTGTGTCAGCCGGGTCAGAGTCACCAGGCACAACCACTTGGTCCAGACCAGTGGTTGTGTTTGGTTTCAGTTTGTTATAATTATAACACATGGGCGAGTTCAGTGTTCTTCCCCAAATGAAACATATGAGCACTAGCTTTTGCAATTGATTAAATCACACAATGTTAACCCAATTAATCATAGGGTAAACATTGTGTGTAGGCCGATTAATGAAACCCACAACAGAAATTAAACTTACAAAGTTGAATTGTTTACGAACGGCTAGTCAACTTGAAAAGTCAAAAATGCGATCGTATAATAAGAACAGAAGATTAAAATGAAGAATTGGGGATTGAGAAAGAGATAATGGCGAGTTGTGAAGGTTCAGAAACGTTCAATTTATAGTGTAATGATCTGGAACGATGAATTGGTAAGTTTGACTTGGTTTTAAAACCAAACGCGTGATTAGCTTCAAATTGGATGTTTTGAATGCGTTTATTAGGGTATAATACGCGTAATACTCGTCACATACATGTCACGAAATGAAATTAGTCAATTATTTCCATAAATTGGGTTCAAATCTAAAGCCAAACAAGGGAAAAAGGAGCTGAAACTCGCGTCTGTTCACAGCAGCGAGTAGTAGCAGCAGGTAAGAAGCCCTTATATAGAATTTGATTTGGAATTGAATCAGGAAATGAGCTGTGGCTCAATGGTTCGGTGCGTGTGGTTGGTTTGGCTCGGCTCGGGTTCGAAACCCGGCTGGAACGTATAATTCTCTTTTTTTTTTAACAGGAAAGGGAAAAGGGAGGAGGGAGTTGGGCCTTGTTCTTGGGATGGGCACCTATGTGGGCTTCAGAAAACAAAAATGAGGAGTGGGCTTAGAGTGTTACCCAGAATCTGTTTTTTTTTTGTTATTATTATTATTATTATTATTATTATATACATATATATATATATATATATATAAGTTGTGTGTTGGGAATAGCTATTGATAAAGACGTATAAAATAAAAATTTTGGGGAAATTTTTGCGATGTTACAGTCTCCCCTACTTTTAGGAACTTCGTCCCGAAGTTAAAAGAAAGATACCATGTTTGCAATTGGTCAACTACTGAAAACCTTGATAAAATTTCACACTACCTTAACGTACCTGTAAATTCATGATTACGTTCCGGACCGTAATTACCAATTTACCTTACATTAGGGTTTTGCGTCCTTTTATGACTCTACCGATTGTTGAGCAGGTTCGATAGTCTCCACCAGTCGTTGAGCAGGTTGTAGGGCCTCTCCCGACTGTTGAAAAGACATGATGACCTCTACCAATCGTTGAGTAGATTGTTTGGTAGTCCACTAATTGTTGTACAAGTAAGCAAGTATGATTATAGATATAGCAATTAATTCACATTCAAACAAGCATGCACACAGATGTTATGATAATACTTGAATTTATTTCTTGAATTCAAAAAGTGTCAATACATAGAATTAAAGAGAAAATAGACATCATTCAAATGGTAGAGTTTGCTGTTAAGTAGCTGAAGGGTTTCAAGCGGGGTTATTTGGAGCATCAAGAGCGTTTGTAGCAGGGATTCGACAAGCATCTGCAAGATGCCCATACCTTTGACAATTGGTGCACTGTCGGCAGGGTACTTGAGTTGGATGGTGATATTGGCAGGTGTCACACTTAGGTAGCTTCCCGTAGTATTGTTTCTTGTTGGGTGGGGCAGTGGTGTCTATTGCAAAATTCCTGACCTTACACTTCCCGTTGGTTGAGGCCTCGGTTTTGATTTCAACGGCAGGTTGGGGAGTATCCTTTTTCTTTTCCCCTTTACGAGTCAGGGTTCCTGCCTTCACATGGTTATCTGTTAGGGTGGCAGCCAAACGCTTTGCTTCCTCCAAAGTAGCAGGGTTCCTTCCCCACACCGTGTATTGAATCTGCATCGGTAAACCACCAATGTATTTTTCGATAGCAATGGGCAAAGGGGTGACTTTGTGGGGTAGCAGTAAGCTAAGTTCGTGAAAACGAGTGTTGTAAGCAAGGTTTTCCCCACTGTCTTGAGCAAGATCATGAAATTCATCTTCCAGCTTCTTAATTTCATTACGAGGACAGAACTCTGCCTTCATAATGTCTTTAGCTTGATCCCAAGTTAAGGCTAGTGCAGCTTCAGCTCCGCAAGTGCGTTTTTCTTCATTCCACCAAGTGAGTGCTCGTTTGTGAAGAACACTCATGGCATAACGGACTTTAAAGTTGTCGGGGCATTCACTGTTGATGAAGGTATTCTCAATACCCTCAAACCATTGCAGGAGTCCCGTAGCTCCTTCTTCACCACTAAACTTTGGGGGATTACAAGAATTAAAGTGTTTAAGGGTACAGGCTGGAAGACCATTCCCATTCCCGTTGTGATTTCCATTTCCATTCCCGTTGCCGTTTCCGTTCCCGTTGCCGTTTAACTGGATGACTTGAGCTAGTAAGTTAGGAACCAGAGTTACGATTTGCTGCGCCATTTGTTGAGAAATGATTGCAGCCAATTGAGCATCGACACCATTGTTGTTGTTGTTGTTGTTGTTGTGGTTAGTGTTGTGATTGCTACTCCCTTCATCATGATTGTCACCACTGTTAAGACGAGCACTGCGACGTGGAGGCATGATCTGTAAGAGGCACAATGAGATTATATAAGGAGTGTAATCATTTATTCATTAATTAAAACGAATAAACGAAAATGTTGACTTATCAAAGATTCTAAATTCTAATAACATATGAAGACATGCTTTAGCCTATAAGTGAACACTTATCCCGAGAATTCCCAGGTAGGCATCCGGGTCCCTCGTCTGATTGGGATATATGCGCAATGCCAGCCTAGACAGAAGACTCAGAATACATGCATTCACCCTTCCAGATTGCACGTGTTCGTTATTAAAATCTAGAACTTTGACGAAATCTCAAGGGGGTTCAGGTTAAACCTGAGGATTTTGTCCTATTAGTCTAAGAGTAGATCCACTGATGGAGAGCAACCTTCTTGTAGGGATGAAAGTAGGGATAAGAAGTAGGAGGGAGATAGAGAATAGTACCACCTAAGTCTACCTTAGCGAGAAACATTTATAAACGGACTTAATTAGGATAGTTGAGTCGGGTTAGGATGGGATTGTCCAGGGTTCAATGATTTGGAGGATCATTGGGAGTCATTGTGGGAATACACTAGTACCGGGTCCCGTTGTTATTGAAATTACATGAACTGAATCAAGTAGGAAAAGTAGATTATTAACACACGTGTAACTTAACATGAGAATACGTGCTACAAGGTGTGAACATGAGTATATGTGCCTATATGTGCTTAACATGTGTTAAATTTGCATGATCATATGTTAGAATGTGTTTAAATGCGTTAAACGACAAAACGGGAAAATATAGAAAACACAAGTCCTGGTTCGACCCATGGAGTGGGGGCGAACCTGGACATGAGCCTTGGTTCGACCCTTGGATAAGGGGCGAACCTGGAATAACCTACAGAACCTATTCATTCGACCTTGCAAAGGGGCGAAGGTGGCACCTTCGACCCCATGCAAGGGGCGGATGTGGAACTATATAAATACCACACTTTGTCATTTTCACCATTTCACAAACCCTAACCGTCTCTAAATACTCTCAAACGATTTTAATCACCGAGGAAGGAGTTTTTGCTCTTGTTTTTCATAATCTAACCTACAAACAACATCTAATCAAGAATCCAAGGTGTGTTCTTAATCCTAAACCTTTTCAAAGCATTTTAATTCGTTTTCAACTAACCCTAAATGTCCAGATCTGTTCTAAGGATGTTTTTACCAATTAAAACCTTTTAAACATCTTTCTAAACCTAAACCCTATCATTAAACATAGGTTTTCATATCAATAAACATATGTTAATTATGTGTTATGTGATATTATGTGTTGTTAAATGATTTGCTACTGTACTAATGCTAGAAACATGATCTAGGGCTGATATTGATGTGAATTTAGGATTGTTTATGTTTACAATTAGATGATTAATGATATCATGTCTAAATTGGGGATTTTAATAAAGCTAGGGCTCGTTGCATGCTAGTATGATCAATAGAACTTTTTGAGGTTTTCAAACACACGACAAACTAAGCACTTTTAAGATGATTATGGATTGATTTCAAAAAGTTTCCAAATTGGGTAAAGATTTCATGCATGATGTGACACTTTCATAATTTTTGCCATTTTGGGAAAGGGCTAAAATGAGCAGGTTTTGGGGCAAAATTGGTGGGGTTTTGTGGGGATATGTTATTCATACCTAACTGCTGTGATTGATGATGTTTTCGGATGTTTTTGAAGCGTTTTGGGGAAGAACAATCTGCCAGGGTCGAACCTGGGCACCTTCGACCAGTCGTGGGGTCGAAGGTGGAATCCCAGGGTCGAACCTGGACAATATAGGTCGAAACTGTTTCAATGGGTCGAATGTGGCTTCCAAAGGGTCGAACGTGGTTAAAAAGGGGCGAAGGTGGAACAAAAATTCGTGGTTCGACCCTATGGAATCGACAATGAGATTTTTGATGCAAACTAAGTGTTTTATGCTTGAACCTTGTGTGTAATCTATGTGTACTTGATTAGTTAGGGTAATGAGTCACCAACGGGATATCAGATCGGCCTAGTGTGTCGATTGAACATTCAAAACACGTTTTAAACATACTTGTTCACGATCTGGACAATCGGGGACTAGATAACCTTATGGTTATTAGTCGGAACACTTATGTTAACATTTTGATAGATCTCCGGTAGTGGGATTATCAAGGGCTTGGCCTTCTTATATTACTGAAGAACGCAACCTAAGGTGAGTCCACAGCCCCACTTTTACTGCTTTAACTTTTGGGGGAGAAAACATGCGCTAAACTATTTTGGTAACATATGTCATACTATGGTTTTAACTTTGCATTGCTATACGATCTTTGAAAGTCCTGGGGAAAACCATGAATGTGCGGGGATGCACAACGGGGGAAATGTGGATAGATCAATTGGGTTTGACAGACCCCACTCGACGGCTTGGAGGGCCGGGCGGGTGCATATTGTCTCGAACTGGTAACACTGGTAACATTGCTGAACACTCGCGGGCTGAACATTGGTAACAGTCTAGTAATAGTTTTCCAATCGTAGTAGTAATAAAACATACACCTAGCTAGCGTACTTGGTAACATTAATATAGTATGGACATGGTAACATTTTGATAACCTTTGGTAACATATTGAACAAACCTGTGAACTCACCAGCATTATATATGTTGGCGTCTCTTTTAGCATGTTTTCTCAGGTCGCTAAGGTAGCATCGGTTGGACTAGGCACACGGGTCTGCATTGGCATCTAGGATTAGTTGCACGTTTGAAATAAGCGTCTTGAATACTTTGGAACACTGTTTTATAGAAATTAAATTCTTTAAATGCTTCCGCTTATGAAATCTATGTTTTTGGGTTTACGTACTTCATATAGTGTTGTTTATTGTGACCGTTGACTTGAATCCTGGTTTGTCATGCGCCTTGCGGTAAAACCCCGCAGTGGAAATTTGAGGGTGTGACACAAGACTTGACTTTATACATTTGAAAACATGTTTGAATGATTGACACGACCACACAAGACTCGACATCCCGTTGGTGACCCGTTTCAGTTGATCAAGCATATATAGTTTACGTACAAGTAATACACATAAAACACTTAGTTTATATCAAAGTTTCACAACTTTTCACGTTGGTACGAATGGGAAATAATTCCTTTCAATCATACCCTTATTAGCACAAATGAAAAATCTTTTCTTTCATTTGTACCCTTATTAGCACGAATGAAAACTCATTTGACCTGCACAGCTAGAGAACTATTTTGACGAACAAAAACCCTTCAAATCTAATTGAAAACTTCACGAAATGCTACCAAACGTTGCAATCAACCTTATCTATCCTATCTACATAGCTTGTTGGAGTTACGAAACCTACAAATGAATACCACTTTCCCATGATTAATTTTTACCATTATACATTCATGTGCTTCCTAACGCCTTAGCTCTCAAGATCTGTAATTCAATCTGACCAATCATCCTGCTCGATTTGAGGTATAGGCTGATAGCCTTATGTTAATTTCCTATTTCACTCCAGTAGTTAGGTACAATTTTGGATTCGAGGGAAACCAGGGTTTTAGATATTGATTTGGGATCAGGGATGCGATCAGAAATAAGTTTTATAAACTTTCTTTTTATTTTATAATAAGAGTAGCTCAGTTGGGTTGCCTTACGTGTGCAAGGTTAATGACCCTTATGAGCCCTTTTTGTTTATTTGTTTATTTATTTTTTTTTTCTTTTTCCTTAATTCTCTTATCTAATTATTTCTTATTGCATTGCATTAGTTATTTTAATTTATTAAATGGCAATGTATTGCTTGTTTTTATCATTTATGTTTAAGTAATTTCTTATAATCAAAACTTTATAGTCGAATGCTATCAAAGATAGGTCAGTTTACGAACCAAGTATTTATGAATAGTGTAGGATTGTATTCGGATAAGAAACGAGTATCAGACACGTATCGGATTAAAGGCGGAATCAATAATCCAGTTAGTTGTTATAGGTGAGTGTTAGTGAAAAGAATAATAATATGGAGATCACACACACAAAACGCACACTTAAAGGCTGCACTTGTATAAAATGACAAAAGTTTGAAATAAGGTAAGGCATAGAGTATTTATAGTCATGGCCCTCATACACCTAACATTGGACGCGTATGAAGCCATACGGGTTAACTTGCCAGGCGTATGAGGCTTCATACGCCTGGACTACACTGCATAATGACCGAAATACCCCTAAGTTCTACAAAACAACCCAAATGATCTAAAAAGCTATACAATCATGCCTACGACTAATATCGACTTATCACTAGCTGAGGACATACATAAAGTGCATTAACAAATTGTTCGTGAACTTGTTATGAGGGAAGTTCGTTTATGTTCCTTTATTTAATAAACAAACAAATGGTAATAAAAAAATTGTTTGTTAAATTAGATGAACGAACATAAACAAATTTTGTGTTCGTTCATTTATGTTTGTTTAAATTTTAATAATTACATAAGTAGTTATATTATACTATGTATAATTGACAATGGAAGATGAATAGTAACAGCCTCCCCTCATTGGTTGAGAGGGGAGGAGGCAATTTTATATATATTTTTTTTTCTAGCATTTTTTTTATAAGAAATATAGTTGGTTTTATATTAATACACAAAATGGGTTGATGGTGTATTGGTTTGTTGTTTACTTCCCTAAAAATAAGGTCACAAGTTCTAAGCAGGGTGAAAGCATTTTTATTTTATTTTTCGTTTAAACATCATTATTTAAAATTAAATGCAATTAGTTTCATATGGAATCACAAATTGGCCATATGCTGTAGTGGTTTGAGATGTAGTTTATTGATGAGAGGTTATAGGTTCAAGGTTAGCTACCACAACCACAACCACTGTTCCCATCATCACAACAACAATCACCACTACACCATCCATATGTATGCCACCCATATCACCATCTCAACCCCAAACATCAGCTGGCCCTAAACAAGTGCCAACAGATGTTAAGACATCCACTGCTTCACAAACACCATCATCTCTTCTGATCCTGTACAAAAGGAAAAGAAAGTCAACCTTTGTGGTACAGGATGAGAACATAGAGACCACACCTACATCCATTTCATCACCACAATTTCCACCCATTACACATCCCATTATCATCATTCTCACCACACACCTCTAAACTTTCATCCCATAGACCACCACCATCCATCACACCATTGGCTGCTCAGTATCCTCTTGAACTTGATCTACTCAAGGGGAAAATTCAATCCTTCTACAATACTGAGGACCCATCACAAAGAACTTTCCAATATCTCCTAAATCTGCCTAAACCCAAAAACATTGATGAATACTTGAAAATGAAAGCAGTGCAGACAGATTTGATTATCAAAGAGAAATGTAAAGGAAAGGATGACAGGACAGCTCAGGGCATCCATTTAGCAGAGCTTAGCAAATTGAGAAGGATTGAAGATTTTGCTAAGACCCTGAGCAATTCCATGTCCAACAAGCCAATCAGTGGTGAATTGAATAAGGTAGCCTTACAAAGAAAATAGAAAACAATTTGTAGGCTGGACTACTCATGCCCTTCAAGAAGAATTATACATAATTGAAGAAATGGCCAAGCATTCTAATCAAGTGGCTTCTGCTCCTGATTTCAGAAAAGGTAGAGACCCTGTCAGAGCCTTGAAATACAAAAGAATGAGGGAAGAAATTGTTGCTACTAAGTATGGAGAGATGAGGTCTGTGGCAAGATGGTCTGAGCTGAGGTTGGTTGAAACATACAAGACGCTTGAAGAGAATAGAAAAACTGATCCTACACTTCCAAGATAACCAATCTACCCTGAGGCAACAGTGGTTAGAAAACCTCAACAGACTTTTTCACTAGATAGCCTACTCTCAACATCTGATCTCACCATTGCTACCAAGAAACAATACAAAAGGCAGAAGCAGATGTCCGAGGAGGATGAAAAGGAGTTTGCTGAAACTTTGTGAAAGAAGGAATTTTCAACCAAGTGCATTACTTCTATGATCCCATCAGTGAAGAATTAAGAATAATCATTGGCAGGCCTCCATCACCAAACTCATCCATAATAAACTGCAACTCGAAAACTCTTCAGATTCAAAAATTCTAAAGTAGAAGGTCAACAAAGACACCCATGAATTGACTCTGCTCAGATCTGATGGAGAGGCTCAAAAGTTAAGAATGGATGATGCATATGGTCTGTGTGCAAATGATCTCCAAGACCTTCTGTACTTAGAGCTAGAAAGAGATGCTGAAGACTTGTTCTCTTTTCATTTTGAACTACAATTCAAAGGCCAAATTAGAGAAAGTCTGATTAGGAATAAAGATCAACAATAAAGGTTGAGTTTTGGAATCATTTGTTCTAGGGGGAGATTGTTGGGTCTGCTAAAACCAAAGAAGAACAGATGATATGAAAAGCTAAAACATACTATATATATGATCCTTAATAAAACAGTTGTTTACATGAAAGATCCTCCCAAAAGACTGTTGACTCTAACAACTGTTGTTCCCTAACATCTGCTGTACGACTGCTGATCACAAAGGACTGTTGAAGACACAAGGTCTGTTAAAGCCAACAACACTTAGGCTCCAACAGATGATTCAAGTTATCAGAGTTTACCCATTAGCTGTTTAGTCATCAAAGTTTTCCAATGTAGCAGTGGTTATATATATCAGATGTTTTACGTTGTTATATCTGTTAGATGTCGCTGTCTTAGGTGATGTCAGCCATAGGTCATCAGAGTTTTAGTTTGTCTATAAATAGAACAGTGACTGTACTGTTCTATTTATCACTCCAAACATTCTCTTAGACAAACAGAGCTGTGAGTGATCAGGCTTAGGGGGAGAAATTGTGTACTTTACTGAATGTGTGTTGATTAATGAAAAGTATTAGTTAAAAAAATTATCCCGTTTGTTATGATTTAAAGTTTACTATTCCGTTCCACTTTCTATTATTATTGTTCATCTTCATTACTGTTTCATTTACTAAACATCATAACAAATCAAACTCAGATCCTAAGAATTGGTATCAGAGCTTGGTCAATTAAATTCGATCTAACCAATCAATTTATTATAAACTGATCAGCACACAATTATTGATATCTTTCTGTTTATCGGATTGAAAACTGAGTAAAAGTTTAGTTACGTTCAAAGTTTTTTAAACACACTTTGTTTTATAAACAATCAGAGAATGGCTTCAATCAATCACGATACACACACCACTGGCACGAGCACCAAGCCACCGATGCTTGTCAGATTTGAATACAATATCTTGCAACGTCGGATGAGCCATGTTCTAGCAGAAAAGAACACTGGGTGTTGGAAGTCGGTTATCTTCGGACCACATGTTCCGATGGTGCCGAATACCGAAGATCTCAAGGCCCAAGTACCAAAGAAAATAGAAAACTACTCCGAGCAAGTTTTTTAGAAAATCGAGTTAGATGCTAAGGCCTTCAGTATTGTGGCCATGGCTCTACCAAATGATATCTATGCTGGGCTGTTACACTGTAACAGTGCAAAGGAGTTGTGGGATGCTTTGAAAGAACAATTTGGTGGGACTGAGGAGGTTATTGAAAACAACCGTGAAATATTAAATCAACAATATGAAACATTCAGTCATGTGAAGGGAGAGTCATTAACTCAACAATTTGAGAGGTTTAATTGTTTAATTAGTGAACTAAAACTGGTGGGTTTAACTTATCCTAACTCAACATTGAACCATAGGTTTTTGAGATCACTACCAGATAAATGGGACACTATTGCAATTATTATAAGAAACTCAATTGGTTTTAAGGACTTATCTCTGACCAAGCTTCATGGAAAGCTCTTGACCTATGAGAGAGAACTTAACTAGAAAAAGAAGCTTCAGGATTCTGGAAAAGTGTCTGATGATTATGTGTTTGGTAATACAACAATTTTGGGCTAGGATGAGATGTCTGGTAATAATAAGGATCATGGTTATGATCATTTCATTGACATAACTTCTGGTTTTAACTCTGATTCTTATTCATCCAACTATGCTTTTACAACAAGTGGCGATGTCCAGGCTTCTAATAACATATCATTTGAGTATAATGACCTTCAATATTTTGATCCCGTGGACTTGGAAGAAATGGACATTTTGCACCAACTGGCTCTGCTCAATGTTAGAACTAAAAATTTCTATAAGAAACTGGCAGAAGATATCCAGGTTTACATGGTGGGTCAAAGGTGGGGTTGGATAAATCCAAAATTAAGTGTTACAAATGTCATAGAATGGGTCATTTTTCTAGGGAATGTAGGAGTCAAAATGGAACACCTATGATTACCTATCCAAATCAAAGGCCTCAGACAAACACTTATCAAGTTTCCCATAATATCCCTAAACCAAATGTGCAAAACATTGCTCACTTTGCACAGTCCTAATCCACTGTTCCTGTCCATTATGTCCAAACCACTGTTCCACGGATTCACTATGTTCAAAGCCCTGTTGCTCAAGCTCAAATGCCATTAACAGCCACTCCACCCTCTGCCCTTGCAGAGACCAGTCAACAGAGCTTTTTCACACAAGGCTTTGTTGATTGGAGCAGTTTACCAGATGAGCTAACAGATTAAAACTTTGCTCTTGTTTCCAAAGCTGAAAATAAACCAGAAAATTTTTGTTTCATGGCTTTGGACACAATTGTTGAAGAGGTTGAATCTGAGGATGCGGTTTCTGAGTCTGAAAATATGACTGATGATGTTGTTCTTCATACAGTTGTTCCATATGAAAAGTCTGAAGAAGAGGTTGTGAATCTCTCAGATCCATGGGGTGAAAATGATTGTGAGTGCAAGTGTGATTGTGCATTGATGGTTGCTGCTAAGGTATCTCCTCAAATCTTAAATGATTTATGTTCAGACAAATGTGTAATAGCTTTTGCAAACATTAAAGAGGTAAAACCTTAGAAAGAAAATTTAGAGGATGAGATTCAGTTTGAAAAACTCTCAAAAGAGTTAAAATCAAAATTAACTGAAAAAGAATCTGAAATCAGCAGTATAAAACATCAAGCAAGTATAACCAACGACCAGCTCCAAACTATGATAACAAAATATCAGAGTTGTAAACATGAGCTTGAATCCACCCAAGTTGAGTGTGAAAAATGGGTGGAATCATCCAAAGGTTTTGGGATGCTCATCAACAAACAAACCAAAAGTCATGTGAAATTTGGCATTGGTTGTAATGAAACCACTGCTCAAATCTCTCAAAACACTGACAAAAGGGAACCAAAGTTTGTTGAGGTCATTCCAACAAATCTGGAGGGTCAAGAAATTAAAATCACTGAACCTAATGGCAAGAAAATTGTTCTTGAAAAACTTGAGGGTTCCTCATCACCTAGTGAAATTGAAAAATATCAGTTTAAACCAACTTGGTTAGATGAGTATGATGTTCTTGATTGTGACATCCGTCACTTTTATCACTATTATATACGTATATATATATATATTTTTATCTCGTACCTCCTATCTTGTATGTCACATTTTATCCTCATTCATAATAATAATAATAGTAAACTTTTATGTTGGTTTTAAGCTTTAAACTAAATCCATTAACCTTAACCAAACCCACTCCTTAACCCAACTTTTGGACAACCAGAATCAGTTCAGCCCAATACGTGAGGCCCAGACTTATTACCCAGGCCCAAGAAGCTGAAGCCCACACTCCCATCACTGTTTTAAAAAAAACAAAAAGGGATGCTCCAGCCGGGTTTCGAACCGGAGCAGTCCACCCAAACACCAACACGCTGAAACTAATTGAGCCAAACCTCATTTCTGAATTAAACCCAACCCTAATTATATTTAACCCCATCTAATCGCTGATCTGCTTCTTCCTTTTCTTTTTTTTTCGATCGCTGCTCAAGAACACCACCAAGAAATCATATTTTGTTCCAATAATCACGCCTATAAACAAATCAACCCCGAGTTTAACGCACCCTAAACATTTCCCTTTCCTAAAACAACATCACGAGTATATAGAAGTGTTGAATTGCGATTAAAAACCATTAATAAACCTTCCTAAACAACTCATATGAATCTGTATAAATACTTGACTTTAAACCAATTAGACTCGCACCCAAACTCTGAAAAGAGCGATTAACAAACCCCCACCCTCAAAACTTCTTGTATCGTGTTTATTCTTGCTAAATCAAGAATGGTTGACTTTTGTTTGACCACGAAATTTGGAGGCTACGTGTGTGGTAAGAACTCAAATTTTTGTTTCTAATTGTTAATCGGCCACTGGTCGTTAATAACCCTATGAATAATTGGGGTTTTAATCGTGTATTGTTTGATTAAGAAAGCTAGGGTTTCAAAGTCTTATTTGGGGAAGATGACACGATATCAAGTCTGTGTAAATATTATTTTTATCAAATTCTAACACCAAATCTGATGTAGATCAGATGGTGGTTTAGTTGAGTGAAAATTCGGTTGGTCAGGGGTTCAATCCCCACCAACAACAACCTTTTCTTTTAAAACTCTATTCTTTACATTTTTGTTATTTTCTTTTAAAAATCGTTTTAAAATACTAAAACTATTTTATAAATTCTACAAAATTTATTTTATGTTATTCCAATGATAAACTTTGCTGTCCAATTTTTAGTTTTTCCAAAATCAGTTATTTAATATATATAATAAATATTACAAGTTTATTCACTTATAATTGTAAAATTCAATAAAAATATCTAAACGATTTTATAAAATTCCACAAAAATTATCCTAAACTTGTACAACAATAAACATTTCAGAAATAATTTTTATTTCTGAAAAACCGTTCATTTTATATTTTTAATTAATTTTTGTTATTTTTAATCATAAATAATTCATAATAAATTCATTTTTCAATATTTTTGCACCAAAATTTTATATAAATTATTTCTAATTATTTAGAACTGAAATACAATTTTTAATTCAAAAATTCTTTAATTTTAATATATTTTAATATTTTTAAATATTAAAGTTACATTTTGACAATTTGAAATAAATAGATTAAATATTCCATTTTCAAGAAAATAATTTTATAAAAATTATTTTCACACTTAAAACTTTACATTGTGACCATCTTTGATTTAAAATTTACAAAAGAGTTTTGTTTATTTATTTATCAAATTTCTCTTATTTATTAAACGTTTAATTTATTAATCAAACGAATACTTATCCCCAATTCGAAACCCTAGAAAATACTTATAGACTAGATAGACTTAGACTTATTTGTTACATTATACATAGGGTGATACTTGGCAACGTTGGATTATACTTATTCAATTCCACAAGACTTACCACCTTGCTAAGGTGAGTATTACTTATCCCCTTTTTCCGCTTTTACAACTTTTGGGGTGATTCATGCACAAGTATACAAAACTTTCGTATTCATTTACACATACATTTTATTCATTTAAATTCATATACGTGTCTTGTTTATCTTTGTGCTTATGCTTGAACATGAACGTAGCTTACATACAAAATCATACACTCAGACGTAACTTATGTTACGGTGCTCATTTAGACGTAACTTATGTTACGGTGCTCATTTAGACGTAACTTATGTTACGGTGCTCATTTAGACATAACTTATGTTATGGTGCTCTATTAGACTCACACGTGTTGAGGTGCTCATTATCAATTTCATTGTACAAACTTTATATTTGATCTTTGTCTTGCTTGGTTACTTGCGTGTTTACATAATGCCTTGGTGATGCTAGACACATGAATTGTACTACTTTTCAAACTTATACTATATGTACAAAGCTAAGTAGTACTCACCAACATCATATGTTGACAAAAATTGTTTTTGTGCATGTTTCAGGATAAGCTGCTTGACGCTTCACATAGGACTTTGGACTTAGATTAAATCAATCAATTATCTTTATTGTTGTTGTCTTGTATTTAATTTCACATGTTGTAAAACAATATTCAATAATCAAATATTTACAATTTAGTACCATGAGCTTTTGAACAATCGTCACTACGTGGCACCTCGATGATTCCGCCATCGGTTGGGGTGTTACAGATAACTTTAAACCAGTCAATTTTGAAACCCCTGCTGGTAAAAAGGCATCACAGGCTAAAATCATTCCCTTAAAAGATCTTCCAGCAGATGCTCAAACATCTATTGAAAAGAAGATTGAAAAAGGGAAGAAGAAAGAAAAGGGTGAACACTTGTTTTGTGATTTTTGTGAAAAGAAGAACCATGTTACCAAAAACTGTTTTCTTCTAAAAGCATATGATATCAACAAAGGAACAAGTGTGTGTGATTCTAAACCAAACTGTTCAATCTGTGGTAAAAAGAATCATAAAACCAAAGAGTGTCTTTATCTCAAAAATTTTGATGTCAAAATACAAGAGTATAAAGTTAAAACTCAAATGAGTCAAGTGGTAAGTACCTCAAAAGGAAAGCCCAAACAGACTTTTACACCAGTCCAAACATCTGTTACCAAACGTCTTGAAACCTGTTCTCCTAGAGATGTCCAAGTAACTGATACTCCACTCTCAAACAAGTTTCCAATAGTACATGGACAACCACCTTGTCATAGTCTGTCATATGTTTATGAAGAGCCAAAAAGGCCTTCAAAACCAAAAGTGAACAGGCATCCTTATGGTTACTATCATCTGACAGGAAATGGTCAAACATCTGTTGCACCAAATGTTGACATACAAACACTGGCAAATTGTCAACAACAGTTGTTGAACATGGTTCAAAAACTTGTTCAAACCACTGATCATTCTCCTAAACTTGAGCTTGTAAAGTCTGGGAACCCATCCAAAGCGAACTTGGCTTTGGACACTGACCAAAACTAATTCATTACTGATGTGCATGGAGCTTCTGCTTGCTTAGATAGTCTATGGTATGTAGATAGTGGAGGCTCCAGGCACATGACAGGATGTAGAGCCCTACTTCTGGACTTCTTAGCTCATGGAGGGGGTGATATATCTTTTGGTAATGATTCTAAAGGTAAGGTGTTGGGTTCAGGAACTGTTCAGGTTGGGAGACTCAAGTTTGAAAATGTCAATCTTATTGATAATCTTAAATTTAATCTTCTTAGTGTCTCACAAATGAGTGAGAAAGGCTATGGGTCATTCTTCACTAAGAAAACTTGTAAGATTATTGGATCGGAAGTGGTTAAAAAGATTGACACCATCATTGCTGAGAGTAAAGCACAACTTGTTGCTCATAGGAGTGGCAATGTGTATGTGGTTGATATGTTGAAGGATAACCCTATGGCAAATGTCTGTCTGTTTTCTGCTGCCTCAACTAAAGAGACAGAATTATGGCATAGGAGATTGGGTCACACCAACCTTCAAACCATCAACTCACTCTCAAAACAAAGCCTTGTGAGAGGCCTTCCATCAAAATAATTTAAATGTGATGAGCATTGTGTTTCCTGCTTAAAAGGAAAACAACATAAAAGCTCTTACAAATCCATTGATGAGTCCAAAACCAGTCAATTTCTTCAATTGTTGCACATGGACTTGTTTGGCCCAGTTAAAATCATGAGTCTAAGGGAAAATAGATTTTTTCTTGTCATAGTTAATGATTTTTTTAGGTTTACATGGACTTACTTTTTACACTCTAAGGAAGAGACTGCAGGTATTTTGAAGGACTTTACCACCAAAGTTGAAAAACAATATGACTTGCCAGTAAAAGTCTTTAGAAGTGATAATGGAACAGAGTTCAAAAATAAGGAGTTGGATGACTTCTGTGTGTCAAAAGGAATTGTGAGGCAGTTCAACATTCCAAGAACACCAGAACAAAATGGGGTTGTTGAAAGGAAAAACAGAACTCTTATTGAGGCTGCAAGGACTATGCTAGCAGATTCTGGTTTACCACTGTCCTTTTGGGCAGAAGCTGTAAACACTGCTTGCTATGTTCAAAACAGAGTTTTAATTAACCTTGGACATCGAAAGATTGCTTATGAAATCTTGTTCAAAATCAAACCACTGATATCATTTTTCAAAATCTTTGGCAGCCCATGTTTCATTTTAAATCTTAAAGATTCCATTTCAAAATTTGTAGCCAAAGTGGATTGTGGGTATTTTCTGGGATATTCTTCTACTACCAAGGCCTACAAAGTGTTTAACATAAGGACTAGGACAATAGAAGAAACTCTGAATGTAAAGTTCAATGAACTTTCATCCTTAAAAATTCCAGCAAATCCTGCTGAACTGTTTGATTTAGATAAATTCAAATTTGAAGATATCACTGCTGAAACTAACAATGCAGGTACACCACAGTCTCCACAACAGGACTACAAATTTGATGTTGTGTTTCCATCTCACTACAAAGTCTCTTCTGCATCAGGGGAAGCATATGTTCAAATCATCTGTCAAAACTCTGCTACAGCTGTGTCAACCACTATTGACCAGTCTTACCCTCAAACCACCAGACCAAATCATTTTCAACATCAGAGAAGGGGTGCTCACAAGGAGCCAATCCTTAAATATCTTTCTTTTTGCAGGCTTTCTATCTCTCACACAACCTGTCAAGTACCAAGAGGCACTGAAAGACAACAGTTGGGTAGAAGCCATGCAAGAAGAACTCCTTTAGTTTAAAAGACAACAAGTATGGGAACTTGTGCCACTACCAAAGGATGTATGTCAAATTGGCACAAAGTGGGTCTTTAAGAACAAAACTGATGAAAGGGGTATTGTTGTCAAGAATAAAGCCAGGCTTGTGGTTCAGGGCTTCAGACAAGAAGAGGAAATAGACTATGATGAAACCTTTGCTCCTGTAGCTAGGTTGGAAGCCATCAGACTCTTCTTAGCCTTTGCTGTCAATCACAGCTTCAAGGTATATCAGATGGATATCAAATGTGCATTCCTTTATGGCAAAATTCAGGAGGAGGTCTATGTGTGTCAACCACCTGGTTTTGAAGACACATTCCATCCTGATCATGTCTACAAGCTCAACAAAGCTTTGTATGGCTTAAAACAAGCACCAAAGGCCTAGTATGAAACTCTTTCCATCTTTCTCTTATCCATTGGTTTCACTAGAGGTAAAATTGATAAAGCCTTATTTTTAAAATGGAAAGGGAAAGATTTAATGATTATTCAAATATATGTGGATGACATCATTTTTGGGTCCACATGTAACAAAATATGTGAAGAGTTTATGGGACTCTTGACAACAGAGTTTAAAATGAGTGCCATGGGTGAACTCCAATGCTTTCTTGGTCTCCAAGTTAAGCAGTTGCAAAATGGTACATTTATTCACCAAAATAAGAATGTTAAAAACTTACTTACAAATATTGAGATGAATGACTGTAAACCATGTAGTACGCCCATGAGCACTATCAAGCTACTCACTATTGATGACAAAGAAGAACTGGTTGATCAGACACATTATAGATGCATGATTGGGTCTTTATTGTACCTCACTGTATCTAGGCCAGACATTATGTTTGCCACTTGTGTCTGTGCAAGATCCCAGACATCACCTAGAAAGTCAAACCTTATAGCTGTGAAAAGGATATTTAAATACCTAAAAGGTGCTCCCACACTTGGTATCTGGTATCCTGCTAATGGAAATATTGAGCTTTCAGGTTATTCAGATAGTGATTTTGCTGGTTGTCACACCACAAGGAAGTCAACATCAGGTGCGTACCAATTTCTAGGGAATGCCTTAGTCTCTTGGCAAAGCAAAAAGCAAGCAACTATTTCAACGTCAACAGTAGAGGCTGAATACATTGTTGCTGCAAGCTGTACAGCCCAACTCATGTGGTGTCAAAACCAGTTACAGGATTTTGGTATAACTGCCCTAAGGACTCTACTCATGTTGGACAGTCAAGCAGTTGAAAATATCATCAAAAATCCAGTTTTCCATTCAACCACAAAACACATTGACATCAGACACCACTTTGGGAGAGATAGCTATGAAAAAGGTTTGATTTTCTACACCATGTTCCAACAGAGGATCAGCTGGCAGATGTGTTGACAAAAGCTTTAGACACATCTACCTTTGAAAATATGATCTCTCGGATTGGTATGCTAAACATGGATTAACAACAAAAATGTTTTCATAAATAAAACATTAAAATGTTTTCAGAAAATCAAAAATCCATCCTTATAAATAGCTTTTGGTTGAAAAATCTGTTAGATAAAACAACCACTGTTTCATACATTTTATCATCTGTTAAGTTGAAAAATCTGTTTCAAACATCTGTTCAGATAAAACAACCATTGATTGGTTGAAAATCTGTTTCAAACCCCTGATCAGATAAAACAACTGTTTTCCACTATATATATATATATATATAGGGGGTGGATATTCTGAAAACCCACTCGAGTTAAGAAAACCCTGAAAACCCGCCAAAAACCCATCTAAAAAAGGTTTTTTTTTTGAAAAAAATACACAAGGTAACATACATGTTTTTAAGCGTTTTGGGCCAAAAAAATTAAAAAAGCGCCGAAGAGATATTTTTAAAAAAAATAAATAAAGTTTGCGCTGTTACATATGTAACAGCTCTATTACATACTGTTACGTATGTAACAGCTCTGTTACATGTGTAACAACGCAAACTTTTGTTTATTTTTTTTAAAAATATTCGTTCGGCGTTTTTTTTATTTTTTTGGCCCAAAACGCTAAAAAACATGTATGTTACCTTGTGTATTTTTTTCAAAAAAAAAAAAAAACTTTTTTAGATGGTTTTTTGACGGGTTTTCAGGGTTTTCTTAACTCGAGTGGGTTTTCAATTTATACTTTCCCTATATATATATATATATATATATATATATATATATATATATAAACCCCATCAGTGCTTTGGCAAACCTCAACAGCTGTTTGCCACGTCTGCTCTATCAGATGTTTGCCACGTCTGCTCTCAAAAGCAGTGCTTTGGACACACCAGCAGTTTTACCTGAGACTATAAAAACCCTTTTTTTCCCCCAACAATTGTTATACTATCTCATTTTATTCAAAATATTGAAAACCGCCTTCTTCAACCTCAAACCTTCAACCTAATTTCACTGATCACCCTACTCGAAATCAAAAACATGGATCTTCAATCAAAATCCCCTCATAATTACTTACCATATCTAGCCAAAACAGATGAAAACCTTCCATTCCACTCCATCATTGACGCCATCTTAAAATCCAAACACTTGCCTGTCCTCACCGCTGATTCTCCCATTTACATTGACACTCTCCAACCATTATTTCCAAAATTGGAGATACACATGTCTCCATAACCCCCCAAACTCAACGACTTGGCAGGTATGGATTCTTTCTCTAAGACTGAACTTCACACAGAGTTTTTAAAGAGGGGTTATGAAGCAAAAATGACTGGGGCAAAAATTTTCAAAAAACATTTTCCCCTAGCCGTGAAATTTTTCTTTCATACACTCCTTATTTGTCTCTCTGCTAAAACTACTGCTTTCAATGAAATCCCATTGAAAGTTCAGTACTTAGGATATGCAATGTTGTCAGATACTGACTACAATCTATCCCAGGCTTTGTTTCTAGATTTAGTAGCAAATGTGAAGGGAGTCAAGTCTGGGTCAAACAATGCTTTTGTTTTATACCCAAGACTTTTAAGCTTTTTCCTACAAAAGGTTTTATTTGAAAAGGATTTTAAAAAGGGAAACTCTCATCAAATGAAGAGCCTTTCCCAAGAAACTTTTACAAGAATGCTGGGTCCAAACACCCAAGAAAAAGTATCAAAAGCAAAAGTTTCCAAAACACAAGCAAAGGGTGTGAAGACAACAACTGTTGTCCAAACCTCTGTTGTTGAGCCCACTGCTCCTGGTGATCATGGCACTACATCCAGTGCTGTGAAACCCACACCAGCCACTACTAAAAAGAAACTTCCATCCACTAAGCCCCCCCCCCCCCAAAAAAAATAAATAAATAAATAAATAAATAAAAAGAAACCAAAAAGGGTAACTCTGGAAGATGAGATACCAGAGGAAACCCCTGTTGTAACACAAATGCAACAAACAACCACTATTGATACTTCCTCTCAACAGATGGATATATCTCCACCGATCCAAACTCCTCATGTATCCTGACAAAAGGATCATGTTGTAAGCCAAGAGGACACACATCTAGAAGCATATGAGTCACTTAACCATATGTTCAAAAGCCCTTCCCCAGGGCTGCTTCTCTTTTCACTCCCCAACTATCACCATCACATGACATTCCACCCACTATGCAACCATTGTTCGAAGCCATTGACAAAACTCAGGATAATCCCAATTCCTCTCTATCACTTATCACTGAGAGCATACTCCCACAGGTGACTGGGCCTAAGAAAAGTCAATTGGCTTGCCCACGAACAAAGGAGGCCACTTCAAGGTGGTTTTTCAATAAAGCAACCACTACTGTTGTAGAGACCATTGTGTCACAACAGGACAGTGGTTACATACCTAAGACTTCCTTGAAGGCAACAACTGATGAGGCCACTATAGTGATCCAAAAAACAATTGGAAGTCCCCAGAACCAAGACAAGGGGGCATCTGGTTTCTATTCTATGGACTCACTTCCTAGAACTGAACCAGTTACAACTACCACTTCTGCTAGGATTTCAGATGATCCTATTAAATTAGGTGATGGATTAAGATACGAGGAATTCACGGAGAAAGTTACAACCCAAAGTCATCAGTAAATGAGATCAAAACTGATATCAAGACAATGATGCAAACTTTGGCTACCCTCACCAAAAGTCAACCATCCACACAAGACATTGCTAGTGAGCTATGGAAGTCAGTTAGCCCCATCATCATAGCTCATCGAAAACTAGCAGATCAAACACATGAAACCTATATGGCTCAAATCAGAACCATGGTAGATGCTAGGTACACAGATACCCAAGCAGATATCAAATCCATTAAAGATCATCTGCTGAAGATCACTGGCTCTGCCCCCACAACTATTTTAGGATATGAAAATGATGATGAGTTCACTGCTGATGATACCAAAAAGGGGGAGAGTGGCAGAGATAGATTGCCAAAGTTAGATCCCTTTGGAATTCCACCTTCACAAAAAGGTCAATCACAAAAGCCTCCTGACAAACCAGGGTCTACTTCAGCTCCACAACAATCCACTGCTCAAACCACTGCTGAACCTGCCAAAGCTGAAAAGGCAAAGAAGATTGATGAATCTGCAAATGTCATGGCTGAAAAGGCTACTGAAGGAAAGTTGAAAAGGTCTGAGACATTGGAAGTCAAAGCAGAGTTTCTTGTGCAGAAGAAACAAGAACAACAGAAGGAAATTGAAGATGTTGGCTCCTCTAAAAGGAAGAAAATGCCTGCAAAATATGTTAGGTAACCACCATCCAAAACCTCTGTTCCCAAATCATCTGCTACAACCACTGCTGCTACCACCACTACAACCACTGAACCTACCACAACCACAACCATTGTTCCCATCATCACAACAACCATCACCACTACAACATCCATATCTATGCCACCCATATCACCATCTCAACCCCAAACATCTGCTGGCCCTAAATAAGTGCCAACAGATGTTAACACATCCACTGCTTCACAAACACCATCATCTCCTCTGATCCTGTACAAAAGGAAAAGAAAGTCAACCTTTGTGGTACAGGATGAGAACATAGAGACCACACCTACACCCATTTCATCACCACAATATGCACCCATTTCAGCCATCCCATTATCATCTTTCTCACCACACACCTCTAAATTTTCAACTCATAGACCACCACCATCCATCAAACCATTGGATACTCAGTATCCTCTTGAACTCGATCTACTTAAGGGGGAAATTCAATCCTTCTACAATACTTAGGACCCCTCACAAAGAACTTTCCAATCTCTCCCAAATCTGCCTAAACACAAAAACATTGATGAATACTTGAAAATGAAAGCAGTGTAGACATATTTGATTATCAAAGAGAAATGTAAAGGAAAGGATGAAAGGACAGCTCAGGGCATCCATTCAGCATAGCTTAGCAAATTGAGAGGATTGATGATTTTGCTAAGACCCTAAGAAATTCCATGTTCAACAAGCTAATCAGTGGTTAATTGGAGAAGGTAATCATGGAATCTATTCTAGATCAAATCATTACAACTAAGCCTTACAAAGCAAATAGAAAACAATTTGTAGGCTAGACTACTCATGCCCTTCAAGAAGAATTATACAGAATTGAAGAAATGGCCAAGCATCCTAATCAAGTGGCTTCTGCTCCTGATTTCAGAAAAAGTAGAGACCCTGACAGGGCCTTGAAATACAAAAGAATGAGGGATGAAATTGTTGCTGCTAAGTATGGAGAGATGAGGTCTGTGGCAAGATGGTCTGAGCTGAGGTTGGCTGAAACATACAAGATACTTGAAGAGAATAGAAAAAATGATCCTACACTTCCAAGAAAACCAATCTATCATGAGGAAACAGTGGTTAGAAAACCTCAACAGACTTTTTCACTAGATAGCCAATTTCAACATCTGATCTCACCATTGCTGCAAAAAAAAAAAAACAATACAAAAGGCAGAAGCAGATGTCTGAGGAGGATGAACAGGAGTTTGCTGAAACTTATGTGAAAGAAGGGATTTTCAACCAAGTGCATTACTTCTCTAATCCCATCAGTGAAGAATTAAGAAGAATCATTGGCAGGAATCCATCATCAAACTCATCCATAATAAAATTACAACTCAAAAACTCTTCAGATTCAAAAATTCTAAAGTGGAATGTCAACAAAGACACCCATGAATTGACTCTGCTCAGATCTGATGGAGAGGCTCAAAAGTTAAGAATGGATGATGCATATGGTCTGGGTGCAAATGATCTCCAACACCTTCTAAACTTGGAGCTAGAAAGAGATGCTGAAGACTTGTTCTCTTTTCATTTTGAACTACAATTCAAAGGCCAAATTAGAGAAAGTCTGATGAGGAATAAAGATCAGCAATAAAGGTTAAGTTTTGACATCATCTGTTCTATGGGGAGATTGTTGGGTCTGCTGAAACCAAAGAAGAACAGATGATATGAAAAGCCAAAACATACTATATATATGCTCCTTTATAAAACAGTTGTTTACATGAAAGATCCTCCTAAAAGACTGTTGACTCTAACAACTGCCGTTCCCTAACATCTGCTGTACAACTGCTGATCACAAAGGACTGTTGAAGAAACAACTGCTGAGCCAATGGACTATTGAAGACACAAGGTCTGTTGGAGCCAACAGCACTTAGGGTCCAACAGATGATTCAAGTTATCAGAGTTTACCCATCAACTGTTTAGTCATCAGAGTTTTTCAATGTAATAGTGGTTATATAGATCAGATGTTTTATGTTATTATATATGTTAGATGTCGCTGTCTTAGGTGATGTCAGCCATAGGTCATCAGATTTTAGTTTGTTTATAAATAGAACAGTGCCTGTACTGTTCTATTCATCACTCCAAACATTCTCTTAGACAAACAGAGCTGTGAGTGATCAGGCTGAGGGAGAGAAATTGTGTACTATGCTGAATCTGTGTTGATTAATGAAAAGTATTAGTTAAAAGCAATTATCCCGTTTGTTATGATTTAAAGTTTACTATTCCGCTGCACTTTCTATTATTATTGTTCATCTTCATTACTGTTTCATTTACTAAACATCATAACAAATCAAACTCAGATTCTAACAAGTAATAAATCTCACATGGCATTCAAAGAGGCCAACATCCTCATTGGGTGTGTCATGTGGCATGCCTATGTGGCATTAAGTGATTTTAGAAAAAAATATTTAAAAACAAAATTAGATTTTTCTCTCTTATTTTTCCTTCCATAATTTTTAACCGTTAATATCTTTTATATACGAGATTTTTTAAAGAAAAAAATTACACTAATTTAACAAGCATTTTATTATCTTTCCAACGAGTACCATAGTGCTATATAAAAAAGGAGAAAAAAAAGACTATTTTTTATTTGAATTATTAGGTGTTAGCATTTGATTTATAAATTGTTTTAGGTTATGTATTGAATATTAATTAGGGCTGGCAAATCGTGTCTTAACAGGTTTAACAAGTCTCTGACGACGCGAACAGCACAAGTTCTAAACATGAACACGACTCGTTTAACTACTTTATATCCCATGTTTATAACATACTTATACGTTTTATGTACCTAAAAAGAGAAATGATGGATCTTTGTCTCTTAATTCTAATTATTTTAAAAAACTAAAAAATGGCATAGTGTACTTTTCAGTTAACATGTCTAATCGTGTCTTATATAGTTAACCCATTCCGAGCCCTAATATTAATTTTAGAGTTATACATTGTTTTAGATTAGATGTTAACATTATAATTATACATTGTTAATTGTTTTAGGTTAGGTCCTACCCCCCGAAACTGGTTTTCAACCCCCGAAACTAGTGACTTTCCGACCTCCCGGTGACTTCCGACCCCCCGAAGTTTTGGGTCAAGCTTCGCCACTGTTCCTGTATGTAACTGTAAAGCAGACCAGTCTATTTCATATGTAAAATTGATATGCCGCTTCTAAGTATAATCTAGTAGAATATATAGAGATTAGGTGAAAATAAGCCTTTTTAAGTTCAGAAATAGTACGATCATGATCCATAAGTAATTCTTCTGACTTTATGGTATATCACTTTTTATTTGCAAAAGTGTCTTTTAATTAAAATTTCTAAAGCAGAATTGTTTACACACTTTTAAAATTTAAATCAAAGAATTTGTAGATATTTTAATTAAAAATTCTTACTTTGATGACTTTGACATGCGCAAGCAAATATTCCTTGCCATTTTCTCCTGTAAAGACAAACGAATCAATTCATTTTTTAAATATTAAATCAAAGTTTAATATATTAATTTTCACCAAAAGACAATATATACATATAGTTTATATTAATTTATTGCTGTAGCTCTCATAATCGAACGTTATTTAATGTTTCCCTACGTAAGAAAATTTCTCAAATCAGACATTCCAATCGATTCGGTTTGGAATTGAGTGTTTTTCTAATCTGTATTTGATTACTTTTTTTTTTTTTTTGTTATTTATTCGCTGGCTTGACCTGCTTCTCAAAATACAAGCATGTCTTAGTAAGATCATCAGTTGATGAAACCCTAATTATTTTTGTGTAAGTATTAGATAATAAAATAACATTATTTCCCTTAATTAACGCATGTTTATGATTAATATAATAAACAATTAAGGTCGGAACCCTAGTTGACCATTTTCTTCATAACTAAAATGTAATAAGGCTATAACTCCTTAATTGTATTTTTTTTTTCATTAGTGAATATTGAGCTCTAACTCGTTTCTGAATTCTTATTTTTAATTACACATACACATAATATGTAACACTAGTAGAAGTTCGATTATTTTGCGCAGTTCAACATTTTTTGGTGATCCATAATCTAAAATTGGCCAAAACATTGTTTTGTTTATTTTCTAACCAATTGTTTATTTTCTAACCAATAAACCGCACCAAAAAAAAAAAAAACAAAAGAAACCACCTAAAAAAATCCCTATTCTAGGCGTAGTTTTAATTAAACCGCCTAAAACAAATACATAAAAGATGGCAGCCAAGAATAACAATATATTTTTCCGGTGATATTTGTTTAGGTGGTCTCAAAACCGCTTAATACCATCATTTTCATCACCCATAAAAACCGTTTTTCTACCAATGTTGACATATAAAAAAAGTATATTGTTGCGTGTTTTTAAATAATGAGTGTCCCCATTATTTATCCTATGTTGCGAGAAAGATCTTCCAACAACAATTACTTCTTTCTACATTTTAAAATTTAAAATTAAACTAGTCATAATAATAATAAAACCAATGTTTTCAGGACCGGATCGGACGTCGATTCGGACACCCCGGTGCTTCCCGGTTTGACAAACAGGTCAAAAGGTCAACAAAAATCCCAAAAATTCTATAAAATCCGGTTCAACCGGCCGGTTCGCGCAAACAAACCCGGTTCAGCTGCAGCCTATCGAACCATGCGACTAGGATCGGCCGGGGGTCCGATTCTTGGTTCAACCGGTTGGACCGGCCTATCCGATCCGGTCTCAAAAACATTGAATAAAACCATTTACTTGATATTTGTAAATTGGGATTCATACAAACACCCGCCCCGCCCACTAAGAGCATTCACATTTGGTCCACCAAATTCTCTCCATTAAATTACACTAAAAATTACTACTTCACATTTAAATCTTCTTTCTCCTAATTAAAATAATAATATTTTTTCATTCTTTTATCCAATGTTTTAAAAACCGGTTTTTTAACCATACCGGATTGGACTTAAAAATGGTTCAACCGGTTAAACCGGGTTATATCGGGTGGTTTAACCGGATTGACTAGTTAATCATACAATTTTATAAATACAAATTTAACTAAAAATTAATCTAATAGCATATGATTTCGTAGTAAAAAATAATAATTTAAAAGTGAATCCATAATTAAAAAAAATCTTGAAGTACTAAATTTTGAACAATTTTTTTTTATATAAAAGGGTATAATTGGTTTATTTCATTAGAGTGTTTAATTATAAAAACATCAAGTTCATGATCACTTAAAAGATAAAATTTATTATCATCGTCATCCTCATCAATAAAAGTATAACTATTTTCATTTTCACATTCTTTAATAAGAAATTTTAGTTACCAATAATCAAAATATATTAAAATTACGTAGGATAAGTAACATATATACCAAGTAGCCTTGTCTTTGGAAACCGGTTTATGTTCTTTCTCACTTAACATGACATCTATATCATCATTATGGGCCGATAAGGTCCAAAATTTAACCGGCCTTGTACCGGTACCGGTATAACGGTATAAACCGGTATACCGGAATTTACCGGCGGTTCAAATCCTTTACCGTTTTCCCATATTACCAGACTGATTCGTGCCGGCAAAGACACCGATAAGCGGTATAACCAGTTCAACCGGCCGGTATAAATCGGTTTTTAAAACACTGTTTTTATTATTATATTTTCTCTCTCCTAACTCACAACCATTTACAAAAATATTAAAATATTTATAGGGGTGAACAGCGTCCCCCCAAATATAGTGGTGAACAGTGCTTCCATCAGATATTTTTTCTCTCCTCCACTTACAACCACTTACACTCACTCTATATAACGCACATTGAAGAATCATATATTTAGATGATAGCTACTAAATATTCAAAACCTATTTGGATTTATTTAAAAATGAATAAATTGTTTCCTGAATCACCATGTATTCACCAGTACAGATATTACTGTTAGTTCTAAACTATTTAGTTGGAACCACCATTATATTTATTTATAGGTGTAAATGTGTGTTGAATGAAATTTATCTTAAAAAAAAAAGAAGAAGAAGAAGAAGAAGAAGAGCTGTAAATGTGTAACTTACACACTTACCTGTTTGGCTAAGGAAAATCTTATTTTGAGGAATAGAAATTAAATAATTCTAATTTTATTGGGTTTAAAAACAACAATCTCAACTTGAAAATTAAAAACTAACAGACCTAATTTATCTTGGTTTTTATTTTACTGTACCAAAACTAATTGGTTTTAACCCAGTTAGTTTTTAGCCTACGTGGCATGTCATTCTTGCATTTTATGCATTCTATTGATGAATCAAGTGAGTCAGTTTGATTTTAATCGAGCCGAACGTGAGTTTAATATTTCTTCTTCATTTTAATTTCGAGTCGATCTTTCTTGGTTTGAAGTTGGAGTTGAGCTCGAGTCAGCCTTGTTAACAACTTTTAAGTGATGATCCCGGCCGCATAGCACGGGCACTCCACTCCACTAGCTAGTGTGTGTGTGTTAAAACTAAAAACCTGCTAGTGGAAGAAGACCTTCTAGGGATAAGAGACATAGGCCTAATAAGAGAGCCAAAAAAAGGATCTTTCGTGTATGATCCTGCATAATCTCGAATGTTCTTAGTTCCGGTACGTAGACCAAATAAGACAATGCAAAGTTCCTAGATTCATGGAGATATAGAACATCATATAAGTTATCATGCTTGCATATCTATCATTTGATCTCCAACAGTTATCCCAATAATTACATATCCGATTTGCCCTATGGCATTTTAAGGCTTTATTTTTAGGCTACGTACGCAGTGACAAATTTGTTTAATTAAACCAAAGTATTAAGCTCTTGTGATGCAGTGGAGAACATAAAACAATATCAATTAGCACCAACGTCACGTCACGGCTGGAGGTCGTAAAACAATATCAATTAGCACCAAAGAATTAAAACTGAATGAAAAATAGACGTAAAAGCATTGAATCATATACGTAAAAAGTAAAACATAAAAAACAATAACTAACTTGATCTAAGACCCACACAGTGCGACAGAGCCCTTAAACAGTAAAAAAAAAAAGACGTAAAAACGATGACCAAACATACAGGTTGCAATCGTGTTCACTCTCAAAATTAGATCACAATGTAAAACAAAAAATTGTAAAAGATGAAAAGTATAGATACCAAAGTTGAAGTGAAAAAGTTTTAGAGTTAAGTTTTAAAATATGTAAAAGTATTAGGGTTGAAAGTAAAAATAATAAAAATAAAAAGAAGAGAAAATTGCAATTTTTGTCCTTTATAAACATCAAAACTATGGACTGGGTCCTTTAAAACTTTTACTTTCAGTCTTTATCCTTTATATGAAAAGTTGCCACGAGTTTTGTCCTTTACACTTAACCCAGTTAGTGTAATCAGTTAAGTCACCCCACGTGCAATGCACGTGAGGGTATAAACGTAATTTTCACCCTATTTTTTCCCCTTATAAAGTTGATCCACTTTAAGAAAAAACCCACGTTCCATTCAAAATCAAACCCCCCCAAATTCTAACCCTAATTAACCCATATTGGGACCACTGATGGATGAAACTAGACCTCGTTTTATTATTCGTAATCTATTACAACAATCCAATGTTGAAGAATTATACGGTATGATCTTCCTCAACCTCGATTCTGTTTTTTTTTTAAACATTGGTTTTCTAATGTTCGAATTCCATGCTTGCAGTTGGTTGTCGACATTTATTTTCAATCAAGTTGTATCATGGTGGTGTGTTTTCAAAATTTCCAGGACGGGTGTATGAAAGAGGCTTGGAAGACATTGTAGACATGTTAGACATAGATAAGTTTCTGTTCACACAATGGATGGTATTTTGAAACAGCTAGGTTATGATGTCAGGTGTGTTAGGTACTACCACTATTTAATTCCAAATGGTGAGTTAGATTTTGGACTAAGAGCCTTAGGTAGTGATGCTGATGTCCTAGGTCCTGCACAATATGTGTTAGAGCAACAAAATAGGATGATGACTGTATATGTGGAACATGACCAAACAACTGTACACACCTATTTCTGTTTACCAAGTAAGGTTAGAATTGAGGAGATATCTGATGAAGATATGATGGCAATCCCTGATATTACTACAGTTAAGAAGAGACTATGTTTGGGTTGGACAATTGATGAACCTGATATGGGGGGTAATGTTACTTTAGATGATCCAAACTTTGATCCATTTTTTGGTGAAAAAGCTGATAGAGGGGGGGGGGGGGGTAATGGTAATGAACATGAGTTGAATGATCAAGTTAATGAAAATTGTGTTGTAAATGATCAAGTAAATGATATGGGGGGGGGGGGGGTAATGGTAAAGAACATGATGAAGACAGCTCCACTGATGAAGATTACTTGAATCCTGAAGATGGTATAGATTGTAGTGAGAGTCAGGGTGAAACTCAAAGTGAAGATGAGAGTAAGAGTGACAATGAGTTTAAGTTAGATGATGCTGATATTGTCAATGATTATGAGATTGACATGACAGATTTCAGATTGCACACTGATGCAGATGTAGAAACTATCACCCTAATGATCAACTAGACAATTTAGTAATGGATGATGAAATTATTAATAATGATGACTATGATAGTGGTATTGAATCTGGTGGTGGAACAACAAGTTCTAGGAAAAGAAAGCTGAGGCTGATGAGAAAAGAAAAAGCCAAAGATTTCATATTCTGTGAAGGACAAGTGTTTGGGACAAAAGAAAAAGTTAAAAAAATGATAAAAACTACATGCTGTTGAAAATATGAGACAAATTAGGATTATAAAGGATGACAATGAAAGAGTTAGGGCAGTGTGTTGGGGGAAAGTGAAGATAGTGGGGCCTACTTTAAAAAAGTGTTAGGTGGGGGAATTGATAAGAACCATCATAACCACCATTCTAGTCAAAAAATTACATAACCATAACCTAACTAATACATTAGATTCAAGTCATAACCTAACTAATACATTGCATAACCATAAGCTTGACTGAAATTAAAACCACAAAGAACAAACCCTAGCTGCAGATCAACCAATTTTTCAACTTTAATGCATCTGCTCGACTTTGCCTCAGGTTCTCTTCAAGCTGATTCATTGCCCTCAACAAACCGGGGATAACATCCATTGATATTTGACACATTAGAGGATCACACCACCCAATAAAACGACATTGGGACCCCTGAATAAAAAAAATGATTTTTATTATATGAACAACTAATTACAGCTTTACATTGTCATTTCTTACCTCAACAGGACATGCAAAAAAAACGTTGATCTGGGTTTCTTGCTGTCCAAGACGTCTTTACAACTGCTACACCACCACACCAGCAGAAAACCATGATCGACATGAGGATCTTTTTTAGGGTTTGAAAAAATTTAGGATCGATGGTTTTGTCTGGGTGAGGATCAATATTTTAGGGTTTGAAAAAATTTGGGGGAGAAGGCAGTAATGAATGAGATTTATAAGGGATTAAAATGGGGGTAAAATTACGATTATACCCTCACGTGCATTGCACGTGAGGTGACTTAACAGATTACACTAACCGAGTTAAGTGTAAAGGACAAAAATCGTGGAAACTTTTCATATAAAGGATAAAGACTGAAAGTAAAAGTTTTAAGGGACCCAGTCCATAGTTTTGATGTTTATAAATGACAAAAATTGTAATTTTCTCTAAAAAGAAAAATAAACCAAGTAGATGTACAACATCCCAAGCTTTGTACAACACAACTAAACATAAAAAACTGCTAAAACATGAGGTACAACATCACTTCACAAACTATTTATAATTTAATACTATATAAATAGCAATGTAAAAGAATATCCATGTTTCATTTCAAGGGTTGGCAAAACAGGTCTTTTTGTGTTTAACAGATCAGAAACGACATGATTAACACAAATATCAAACATTAGTACAACTTGTTTAACAACTTTATATCTCATGTATATATAACGCTTTTATGTTTTATGTACAAAAGTTGAAAAACAGCTTACCCTCTTAATTTTTTTATTTTAAAAAAAAAAAAAGTAAAATTATACAGTGTAATTTTCCTTTACACAGGATAAACATACTAGCAGTAAGAAAGAACAAGATACTGACTCATGCACATGTGACTGTGATTAGAATATTATGGAGACCCAATATTACAAAACTTACGTTTTAAGATGCATAGTGAAAACATCGAAAACCACCTAACATGGGGAATAAACATACAAGCCAAGCACATGACTTACCCCACCACATTATATTAATGTTGGTGTTATTTTAGCAACAAACATCCTTATGAAAGTCATTTAATTCTTTGAACTCCTAAAACCAAGCTACAAAAGAGAAATTAAATTCAGGTCAGGAAAAAATATCAGTATTTGGTTGTAGGAATTTGATCAATTTATTAAGCCAAATTGCCTAGAATCATATCACGAATTGAAGAGACAAGCAGGGTGCCCGCACGATGCAGCGAGGAAGCACAACACTTAGGTTGGCGATTTAAATGGTGTGCATGGGGTGATTCAGTCTGGATTGGTTTTAAGCCATAGCCATATACAATAAAGATAAAATACATATAAGGAGTTTATACATGTAGGATTTGGACCTTGCCCGCAAAGACATAAAGATATCGAGCATCAAATCAAAACCTACATTATTCTTAATTTCACCACACAAATAAAACAACTTCAAGTCTCGGTGACCAACTACGCAATTTGAAATTTGAACAAAATAGCATTGATACATTGTTTGTAACACAGTGTTACAAACATCGTAATCTAGCTAGGGCTGATGTGTCACCATTAAAAAAGTGATAGGTCGATATTAGTCGTATGCATGATTATATGAAGTTTATAGTGATTGCTAGTTAATCGGGTAACATATCTAGGTCGTTTACGCGTATTTTGTCATGTATGTATAGCTCCAGGCGTATGAGTGTCATACGCCTGGACATCATCAGGCGTAGGAAGGTCAAACGTCTGGCCTTCGAGGCGTATGACCCAAGGTCCTATAAATAGAACACTTGGTGATCTCATTTGTAACTCTTGCTCAAAACTTTTGCGTATTCATAACAAGGTGTTGCCCATTTAGTGTGTGATATTGTGTGTGTGCTCTTTATCATTTTAGAATCATTCTAACCTTTATGAAACACCAATAACAACTAATCGGATTATTGATTCTGCCTTTGATCCGGATACACGTGCGGTAATCAAACCTTGTCGATCCTACAAGTGGTATCAGAGCCGATGTTCATATCACGCGTGTTGTTATACTAAGTAGCATCTGATTTGGGAATTTATGCAATTTCTCATTTTGACCCATTTTAAGCTTTAAATATGGTTTTTGGGGATTTTTGATTGATTTTGATGTTTTGATTGTTGATTTAATTGCATAAACATGTTTAGAAACTGATTTTGGATAGATATATATCAAATTTTCAACAAAACGAACCAGATCTAATATTTTAGTGAAAAACTCATAAGTTTGTTCTTAATGGTTTTTTATTGATTTGGATTCAAATTCGTGTTTTGATGAGGTTTTTGGTAGCTATACTTGTTCTGAATTCAATCCCACACAAAACCTGATCATTTGATTGATCAAAACAAGTCCAGGTTGAAAAACTTGTTCTTCAAGCTTTTAAAACCATCATTTTCGTCAAAAACAAGAAAATCAGCAGTTCAGGTGTATGAGCATCTTATCAGGCGTATGAGTATCTCTTAAGCATAGGACACTCATATTTGTGAAAAACCTTCAGGATCATGAGCTCATACATGTAAACACTTTCAGGTATAAGAGACTCATACTTGTGAAAATTTTCATACACCAGACCTTCTTACACCTAGTTGACTTTCTTTGACCAAGTTAACATTCTCTTACTATAGTTGACTATCTTTGACCAAAGTTGACTATCCTGATCAAAGTTAACTTTCATTGACCAAGTAGACTTTCTTTGATCGAGTTTGACTTTCATTCACCGAGTTTGACTTTTGTTGACCAAGTTTTACTCTCATTGACCAAGGTTAACTTCTTGCTTAAAATCAAAATTCGAGTTGACCAAAGTTTGACTTTCGTTGACTTTTTTACTACACCTTCAAAATCGCCTATCCTAATAAATCATGGAACTATTTGACCCAAATCATCCGTGCTGAAGACATAATCCCGATTGGTAAATGTGATCCATTCTTTCAAAATCCACATCAACAAAAAGTTAACATGATAGATTCGTAGGGACTCGCCACGTCCGTAAATCAGTCGCATAGCGTCCAAAGGATCCATATGAGCAAGAAGGAAATCGGAATCCATAACAAGTTTTCGACAAATACAGTTTTAGTCAAAGTATCGGTTGAACATGTGGGTAAAGGGCGTGAAGGGATTACAAGAGTTCGGGATGAAGAAGAATCCTCAAACACTGCTTAGAGTTCAAAGGAACAAAGCAATAGAGCAGATGAGACTTTAAGTGAGGAAAGTCAGAGCTCCGGTTTAAGATCAATGACTTATGAAGATAGGTCAAGTGAAGATTGTGAATCATCTGCCGAAGAATGAAATTGTGAATTAACCTACAACACAGATGTAGAGTGTTCAACATCTAGAAAGGATGATTCAGAGGAAGAAAGGATAGAAGTTAGAGATGCTGGCATTACAATTCAGTAAACTGAAGATCAGACTAAGCAGCATACTCAGGTAAGTTCTAACTCTTCTAAACTTGTTTGTGCTAAATGTTTAGAATATGAAGCTAAGTTATAATTAATCAAAGAACACAATACTAGTTGGTGTGTGATTTGAGGTCATATGCTAATGCTAATGTAGCACTGAAAAAGAATGAAAAAGGCATTTAAAGAAATGGTTCAGTTGCTAAAGAAGGATGCTAGTGAGCTTAAAAAACAGTTTTAAACAAACAAGATGCCATAAACAATTACATCACTAATTCGCAACAAACCAAGAAAGCATTAGCAATAGCTCAGTATGACCATGATGCCATAAAGAAGAAACTTGACAGTTACTCCAACTCCAAATATGTGCTAGATCACATAATTGAGACTCGGATAACTAAGAAGAGTGTTAGTGGGTTGGGTTACAAAGTTGTTCCTCCACCTCTGCGTGCCAATTACTTAAAGTCACCAGAGGAGACCGAAATCACTCAGTGTCAGGTCATAACACCTCTTGTTGTTGACCCGACTAAAATCAAGAAAACAGAAGTTGTTAAAGATGACAACTACTGTTTAGTTGAAACTAATGATGAGGAGCAAAGCAAACCAGGGCTTGGTCATAAGAACATGATCCCACTAGAAAATCACATTGCATGTAATCCTAATTCTGATGAGGAATCTGAGAGATCGGGTTTAGGATTAAAACCAGTTATTCCACTTGAAAATCATATTTTATGTGATCCTGAACCCGAAGTAAAAAAGAAGAATGGTAAAATTCAACAGGTAAAACCACAAGCTGCTCCTCAGAATCAACTGAACCGACCAAATCTAGGAGAGAACAAGACTGTTCCCAAGACTAAAGAAGACAAGTTTGTCAAATCTAGGGGTACGGATCAGGTTCAATATTTCAAAAATCTTTCGAATGTTGCCTATTTTGAACAAAAATATCAAAGATTTAATGCACCTAGATCTCATGACCATGAAGCATTATCAAGTACCACAAGATTTGAAAACTCTAGCCCGAGATCATCTCAGTATAGCTCGGGATATTCACAGTATGAACCTCAATTATATGAAGAGTGGAGGTCATGCTTCGAATGCAACGAGGTAGGACACATTAGATCTCATTGTCCCTATTTGAGAAAGATAAAGGCTAGCACTCATGAACCCCCATGAAACAACAACAAAAATCATTTTGGCTCTCCAAAACAAAATTTTTATGATAATTATTATCAAAATACGAGACTAGACCCCTTTAAAAGAAAACAAAGAATTGTTTTTGAAACTCCAAAGCCTAAGACAAACCCTAAGGCAAGTCCAAAAGCACAACCTAAGGCCAAACCCAAACCTGCAATGCCAAATGTTTTCAAAGATAAAATTAAGCAAGGTTGGAGACCTAAATTAGTAAATTCTCCTGAGGGTTCATCATCAGGTGATCCTACTTCAACTCCCCACGATAGGTGGATGGATCTACTATTGATGACCTAGGCCAACCAAAGACCATCAAGGCCTGGGCCCCCCTCCAGAACTAATCTTTGAACGAGTGTGCAACGTGTTCCAGGAGGAACTATCAACATTCATTTGATTATTGATAGTGGGGCATCTTAGCACAAAATAGGTGGATACAAGTTCATGGATAAAAACCTTTCTAACATCTTCCTAAACAAAACCTTTTCATTAACAATGAGTTTTCATGCAAAATACATGTGTTAATGATGTTAAATGATGTGTTATGAACTTGTATAGAATTGATTGATGATTGACTACTGTGAAGATGTTATCGCAATGATCTAGGACTGTTGTTGATGATGATTTATGATTTAAATGGGTTATAATTGGTTATTGATGATGTTTTGCTCATTTTAGGGATTTTGTGTTAGATCTAGGGCTTGTTCATGATGTTATTGATAATGATATGATTTGGGGTTTTCTTGCACATGATAATCTGAGCATATTGAGCTAATTGATAGATGATTTTGATAAGTTTCCATATCGGGTAAAGATTGCATGCGTATGATATGACGTTTCCATAATTTGCTATTTTGGGTAACTTGTTAAATGGACTGGTTTTGAGGTAAAATTGGTAAGTTATTGTGGGGATAGATTATTGGTAGTGGACTACTGTGATTGGTGATGTTTCGTGATGTTTTCAGACTGTTTAGATGCGATTTGGTGCGTTTTATGAGTTTTTGCAGAAAAGGGTTGAACCTGAAACTCATTCAACCCTTCGTGGGGTCGAATGAGCCTCAACTAGGTCGAATGAACCTCAAATAGGTCGAATGAACATGCATAGGGTCGAATGAACACTGTTTAGGTCGAATTAACATGTGTTAGGGTCGAATAAACATGTGTTAGGTCGAATGAATTTGTGAATAGGTTGAATGAACATCACGAGGGTTGAACCAAGGGACCATGGGTAGAAACAGAAGCCCTAGGGGTCGAACCAAACCAAGAAATCTTCCGATTCGACCTTACGACTTCGTATATGCGATTTTTGATGCAATCTAAGTGTTTTATGCCTGAACCTTATGTGTAAACCTTATATGCTTGATTAGTTTTTGTAATGAGTCACCAATGGGATGTCGGGTCTATCCGGTGTGTCGGGTTAACGGTTAAACACATTTTTAAATGTACGTGGTCACGATCTGGACAATCGGGGACTAGTTAACCTATGGGTTAACAGTCGAAACACTTATGCAAACATTATGATAGGTCACCGGTAGTTTGGACTATCAGTTCGTGTCGGGATCTTTATCAACTTAAAGACGCAACCTAAGGTGAGTTTCACGGCCCCTCTTTAGTGTTTACGTTTTCGGAGGAAAACATGCTACGTACTCGTTTTCATGCTGAACATGTTATGCTAGTGTTACTTTGTGCTCTTACTATACGATAGTTCAGTTTTGCCGTTGGACGACAGTTCAGTTAGCAGGGGTTCGGTAGTTCGGTTGGCTGGGCTCGACCGCTCAGTTCGCCGTGGATCGGTAGTTCAGTTATGCCTGGGTGGGCAGTTCGGTTACACACGGGCGTCTTGCACGTGGTATCGTATTAGTGGTTTCATATGCCTGGTTTGGCATCCTTTTAGCATAACGACAACTTTTGGAAACTTTGGAAACTCACGGTAACTTTTGGAAACTTTGGAAACTCACGGTAACTTTGGAAACTCTTGGTAACTCTTGGAAACTTTTGAAAACACTTTTGGAAACGCTTTACTTCAAAACCTGTGAACTCACCAGCATTTTGTGCTGACGTTTTTAGCATGTTTTCTCAGGTCGCTAAGGTAGCAGCTATTGATAGGCGCATGGTGTCGCAAGACGTCTAGGATTTCACTTGCATGGCTTTGAACATTAACAGACTCATAACTTTTACTTTCGAGTTGTAAAGTCATTTTATGCTTCCATTATTGCGGTTACATTTTGAGAACTAAATGAATGGTTTACGTCGTTTTCATATCATATAGTTGTCGTTTATTGTGAGTGTTGACTTGGATCCTGGTGTGTCACGCGCCTCGTGGTAAAACCTCGCATGTGGAATTTGAGGGTGTGACAGACCTCCATTCGGTAAACCCACTCCACTAAACGCTTCAATGTTCGCAACCTTATTAAATTATGCCGAAAAGCCTCTATAACTATAATAAACAAGAAAGGTGAAATCAGATCCCCTTGTCTAATACCTTTGCTAAAATCAAACTCAAATGCAGGGGAACCATTGACCAAAACCAAAGATCGCGCCGAAGATATCACTCCATATATCCACTTACACCAAAGTTCTGGAAAACTCATTTAGCGTATAATACACATTAAAAATTTCCAATGCACATTGTCATATGCCTTTTCAAAATCTATTTTGAACATAAAAATCTCTCTCCTCGTTCTTCTTGCCCTAGACATAATCTCGCAAAAATTCAAAGGACCATCAAGAATATACCTCCCCGACAAAAAAGTCGATTGAGTCTCCGAAGTGATGTTACCCATAACTTCCTTTAATCTATTAGCCAAAACTTTGGAAATCACCTTACTCACCAAACCGATTAAATTAATAGGTCAATATTCCCCGAGTCCCAAAGGGTCGCTAACTTTATGAATAAAAGCAATAAAAGAAGACCCAACCCCCGATTAATTTTCCCCATCACATAGAACTCCAAGAAAATCTTCCTGAAATCCTACTCCAACAAGTTCCAAAAGCGTTTAAGAAAATGAAAATTGAAACTATCAGGCCCCAGCGCCTTATCATCCCCACACTCAAACACTGCCTCTTTAATTTCTTTGTCTGTAAAAATGCCCAATCAAATCCCGTGCGGCGTCTCTCTGTTAGCTTCTTTAAACCGTCGCACTCCAACCTTGGCCAAATATCCACATCCTCTTTGAATTTCTTTTTATAAAATTTGATCAACACCTCTTTTTTAATATCACTAGGTTTTAACAACCATTGCTCCTCCATCATCAATACCGGGTATAGAATTACTAACATTCCACTTATTAATAACCCCATGAAAAAATCTAGAATTTTCATCCCCATCCTTCGCCCATGTTACCTTAGCTTTCTATCTCAAATATTTCATCTTCATGTCTTCCAAGGCCGCAATCTTCTTTTTTGATTCCTCAAAAACCCACAGTTCCATATCCGTTAACTCCCATTTTCCATAACCAATTCCAATTCATTTATCTCATGCTTCACGTTTTCTTCTTCCTCAAAGTCCAAGTCTTTTTGTTTATTCTTCCATTCCACTATCTCCAGTCTCAAGAATTTAAGTCTATTCATTAAATCCAAATCTGGCACCCCCATACCTTCGAACTTCTCAACCGTATTAGAAACCAACTTCTGAAAATCTGGTCTATCAAGCCATGTATAATACAATGATTCGATTTTTCACGTGCCAGAGCTCTGTATATCAATGCGACTGAGTTTCTTCCCCGAGCAAAAAGTAAACTTTCTATCTCTGAGAGAAAACTCATGTAAACCAGTACCTTCAATGAATTCGTTAAAATCACGAGCCGCAACCAAATCAAATTTCAAATTCCCATTTCCACTTTATCTCGCACGCAATTAAAATCGCCTCCTATCACCTAGTATCCACCCGAGTTGTTGATCACCCTCGACAATTTACTCCACAACTCTCTCTTACCAATATTATTATGCGGTGCGTACACATTCAAAATGTTACACCGCTGCCCGGTATCTTTTAGAGCCCCCAAAACCACCAAATATCTATCGCCTTTCTCAACTAAGTCTTGATTAAAACTTTCGGATCCCACATAGACAAAACCCCTCCGGACCGGCCATTAGCCTCAACCCAATAACTTCTGTAATCCCCACGATCCCAAAACCTATGCAAGTTCACCCCCCACAAGCGAAGCGAATTGAAATTCCTGTAACATTATAAACCTCACCTCATGTTTTAAACGTAAGCCCTGAACCCAATTACTCTTTCCTTAATTACCCATACCTCTAATATTGAGCGAAAGCACATTCATGTCTCCACCGCTTGAAAACCTTCATCTGCTATCACCTTTAAAACCGAATCTTGAAAGTCTTCTATATTATTTGCACCCAATGCTTTTCCCAAATTAACTGTCTCCGAAACTTCGAACGTATGATCTCTTTCAACATATCTATGTAACCTGTCTGAACCAAAACAACTTTCAGACCCTGTTTGCTCAGCCTCTATATGAATCCCTTTATTAAGATCCGGAGTAGCGAACACCACTGTATCTTCCACTTCATGTTCTCGCGATCCAGGATTAACCGCTTCAATAAAACGAATTAAATCAAAAGGATCACTACTATCTTCTCGTGGACGCTTCTTTGAACGTTCCTATCCTGAACCCGAACTAGATACCCCTTTCGACACCTTTTTCCGATGAAATTTTCCGTTTTTTTTTTTTTGTTTTTCCCCTTACCAACCTTTGCCATATTCTCAACATTATTGACAACAAACCCTTCTTCATTCACGGAACCCATATTATTCACTCCAGAATCCAACAAATCAACACTACCTTGCACATCGCTATTAACCAAGTTTTCATCAAAAACCAGTATGCTAAGCAGTTAATGCGGTGGGAAATCGAATATCGGTCAAGGGCCGATATTTGATATATAGGTTATCGCGGTGGGATATCGGCGGGATATCGGTAACTTTAATATCATGTAGAATTTTAATATTTATATATTAACATAATATAAAACCTAAACATAGTCATATGTAATACTAAATTACTAATAGTGATATCAAAAGTCAAGACTCCAAAGTGTCAATATTTGAAATGTTATCTATATATAACATAAAACATAATAATATATAACACTTACAGATTTGATGGCAGTCATAGACGAATGGTAGAAGACGAAGGAGAGACAAATCTGTCCACTTTAGGGTTTTGGAAGTGTTTTTGGGTAGTTGGGCTCTTAATATTTAAGGGCTTATTCCAAAAAAAAGATTATTATTGACTTTTATTATAATTTGGCCTATAAAAAATCAAAACCTGGAAATGCGGCGCTATAACCGATATATGAGAATCAAAATATCGGTGGGATATCAGCAAATATCACCGCTAATATCGGTATCGATATTTGCCACCGATATTTGACACCGGATATCGGTGAGGGTCCGATAACCGATATCCCACCGCTATCCCACCGATATTGACTGCTTAGCCAGTATGTCATTCTGAACCTCATCCTCAGTAGAGTCTTTACAAGAATTCGAGAATTCCTACTCATCCTCGTCTTCATCAAACAAAAAATCAGAGATCCACTCCCCTACCTCTTCCTCAACCCAAACCATAAACGAGTGCCCTTTCAATTTCATGATCAACTTCTCATTGAACCTACCCACCTTGTTACATAAAATAGAAATAGAAATACTCGAAAAATCACTATCATCATCTCTAACCTGTGCTTCCTGTATCGCCTTACCAAATTTCGCTCCTATAACATTGAAAACAGGATTCATGCATAAGTTTAATGCCACACCATGCACCTTGATCCATGAAATTCTCTACACTTCAAAGTGTTGCCCTTTCCAAGTCTCCAAATAATCAAACCATCTCGACCAAACTTCATTCTCAGCCATTAAAGCCCCCATCGCTTCCTGATTACTGAATTTCAATATCACCCCAAATCCACTTATATACTTAATCAACACCTTTGCAAAACCTACTTCCTTCAACCAACTTCTGAGATCAACAAGAGTAGGAAAGTTCGTTACCTTACCAATCAAAGCATGATCATACCACTGCGTAAAATCTTGAACATTGTCATCGATCTTAACCGTCTCCACTTCAGCATTCGGATCTTTATTGCTTACTGTATCCCGAAAAGACTTCCCCCTCCCCCAAAGTTTGAAAACTGAACGTTGGCTTGTCTTCCATCTTCATTCACAGATTTTTTCTCCGGCATCCGATTTCTTCCTGACCGGCTCATCCCTTTGAATCTTCTCACCATCAACAAATCTCGCCAACGATATGAACAGTTTATAACTACCGATCCATACGTCCTTCATGTCGTTCTTTATTGCTAACTTGTCTCGAACATTACGAAACGATACAAATCCAAAACGTTTCCTCAGTTTGTCCAACTTTCTGGCAATATACGTCCTCTCAATGACTCGAAATCCTTTAAGAACCGCGATCAGATCTGTAGAAGCACATCCTTTTGGGAGATTAGACACAAAAAACTTTGTGATACCTTCATTCGTTGTTTTCCTTTCCGTCTTCATTCCGAGAAAGTCGGAGAAACCCTAATCACCTTTTTTTTTTGCATGAATTTCTTTTTTTTTTCTTGTTTTTGTATTTTTACTTTGGTTATGAAGCAATATCACCCACATAACATATTGTTAACAAATAAAGTAATAAGAATAATTTTTGAAGAAAGGTTATAAATTCCTGAATACACAATACAAGAGGTGCCCTTTTAATCTTTTATAAAGATTTTCTAAATTTTCTAAATTTGGCAAATTTTCAAAACAAATTGACTTTACTAAGTTCAAATTAATAGCATACATAAATGAGTAAATTATGTTTTTTTTTAACGGCAAGTGGTGCAGCCGGTGGAGCTCCGACTAACACCTTGAGCCAGTCTTTACTGATTACCCATCCCATCTGCATTAGAGATCTTCTAAAATGGAACCCTGACTCCAACCAAAATCAAGCCCTCAACCTTTATATGACCTTACTCTATCTCTCCATGTTTCTTAATAAATAACTGGGTTTATAATAAATAATATGGCATGAGGGGTTAGGTGGATTATAATGCTAGATATAATATGCGAAGCTACTTTTTATATTATTATAGAAACCACCATTGGTTTATGTTGAATTTGGGATGCCTTATAATGATCGATTTATCGAAGTGTGGCGCAACTTGATATAAGTATTATGTGAAATCAATAAGTCACACACGATGGGTGAAACGCAGCAGAGGAATCAGGAAAGAATACAAAATAAAAACATCATTTTAACATTGATGTTTAGGCTGCAAACGAACCGAACGAACACGAATAAGATATTGTTCGTGTTTGTTTGCTAAGGAATTTATGTGTTCACGTAAAAATCATGAACACTTACTGAACGAGATTTTTTGTTTGTGTTCGTTTGTTAAGAAAGCACTCGTGTTCGTGTTCGTTTGTTAATTTTTTAATGAACGCACATGAACATAAACGAACGTTAATGAACACAAACAAGTGTCCATGAACATAAATGAACACAAAAAATTGTTCATGAATGAAAACAAATGGACATATATTAATTTTCGAATAACATTGAATTCACATATATTAAGAAATTAAGTAGAACACCCAAAATATAACATAACTATGCAAACATACTTAGTGCTTAACAAAATATTGGTAAACATAGTAAAGTAGTGTCTCGAAAAACTAAGCTCTCATTTTAAACTTGAACTCTCGTATACTTACCTCACATAAATTATTTATTTATTTATTTTGGTAAAATAAATAAACATTAAAGATATAAAATAAAATTATAAAAATTAAAAACTCTATTAAACTATCGAACACAAGCGAACACGTCACTGAATGTTCACGAACATAAACGAACGAACACGACCTCTGTTCATGTTCGTTCATTTATTAAACGAACAAACACAAACGAACTTCTCGCCGAATGGTTCATGAACTGTTCGCTGAAAGTTCAGTTCGTTTGCAGCCCTATTGATGTTCATCTATAGTTCATATATAGCTTATCTATATTAGGGTAGGGTGGTGTTATGGTACAAAGACCATATTTCGTGAGAAGTGTGAGAAGAATTAAGAATTGATATGTAGACATCATTTTTTGAATTTGTTCATGATGTTTTGGATTGTTTAGGTTAAAATAACACCAAACATAACAATTAAAAACACAAAACAATTTAATTTAGGCTTAAAAACTTAAAACACCATGCCAAGAACATGTGTTTTAAATTTTTGTGTTTTAGTTATATTTTAAATTCCATGGCTATAATAAATGGCATTGTGTTTTAAATTGTTGTTTTTGGTGTTTTTCTAGCAAAAACAACCCAAAACGTCATACCTTAATCCAAAACATAATATCTATATGTCAATTTTGATCTTTCTCACACTTCTCACAAAATATGACTTTTATACCCGAACCTTTACCATATATGGGTAATATACTATAATAAACATGTAAAGAAAATATAATTTCATAACGTTTTAAAAATCAAGTACAAATTTTATAACATATGATCACATGTCTTTTAATGCATATTATAGAAATCTAGCGGAAGCGATTTTTATTTGGTTTTGTTTGTTTGTTTCAGCCCTGCAGCCGGAGGGCTGCTCGATTTCTAACTGGCGACTCTCAAACCGTCAAAGTGGTTGTTGGTACAAGAAATGTAGAGAGAATATAAAAGATGTTTTATTGTAATATTTTGGTGCAAGTTGCTACTAATTCCTAGTAGCTATTTATAAGAAAACTAAACTAACTCTTAAGCATAAAAGAAATAATAGTAATGGCATAAATCAAGCAATGCTTGATATATGCCTTTGACTTTGACTTCTTTTTGATTTATGTCTTTGACTATGAGACTTTTGACTTGACTACATAGACATTGGAGGAGAAAATATCTCCAATACTCCCCCTCAAGTTGGAGCGTGAAGGTTACGAACGCCCAACTTGCCAAGTAATATTTCTTCTTTTTCGAACACTCCCTCTCAAGTTGGAGTGTTTACTTTTCTTACGGGTTCAAATAACCTGATTTTTCTTTTTCTTGCGGGCTCAATTAACCCGACTTTTCTTTTTCTTGCGGGCTCAAATAACCCGACTTTTCTTCTTACGAGTGCGATGGACCCGACTTTTCTTCTTTGCGAGTTCAAAGAAACCCGACTTTTCTTCTTGCGAGCTTGAAAGAACTCGACTTTTCATTCTTGCGGGTTCAACAAACCCGACTTTTCTTCTCGCGAGTTCAAAAGAACCCGACTTTTCTTCTCGTGGGCTTAAGGAACCCGGCTTTTTTTCTTGCGGTTTCAATTTGAACCCGACTTTTCTTCTAGCGAGTTCAAAAAATTTGAACCCGACTTTTTTTTTTGCGAGTTCAAAGAACCCGACTTTTGTTCTCACGAGTTCAAAGAACTCGACTTTTCTTCTCGCGGGTTCAAAGAACCCGACTTTTCTTCTCGCGGGCTCAAAGAAACCCGACTTTTTCTTCTTGCGAGCTCAAAGAAACCCGACCTTTTCTTTTTGCGAGCTCAACGAGCCCGACTTGTCTTCTCGCGGGCTCAACAAACCCGACTTTTCTTTTTCTTGCGGGCTCAAGGAACCCGACTTCTTCTTCTTGTTTTTTTTTTTTTTTTTTTTTTTTTTTTTTTTTTTTTTTGAGCAGATTGTTCCAAGGATCAGGAACACCGCTCTGATACAATATAGAAATCTAGCGGAAGCGATTTTCTATTTGGTTTTGTTTGTTTGTTTCAGCCCTGCAGCCGGAGGGCTGCTCGATTTCTAACTGGCGACTTTCAAACCGCCAAAGTGGTTTTTGGTACAAGAAATGTATAGAGAATATAAAAGATGTTGTATTGTAATATTTTGGTACAAGTTGCTACTTATTCCTAGTAGTTACTAGATATTTGCCCGCGTTGACACGCAGTTCAACAACGTACGATTATTTGGAGTAGTATAACGTATAAGAAAAATAAAGTAGAAAAATTTTATTAAAATTTAAAAGCAACGAATACACATTTATTCAAATATCGCTGAAAATTTCCTTATAAACCACATTTTTTGTTTTAGTCATCACTTTCCCACCAGCATCAAGTACAAGTAACTTCACGTCTGCCCTGCTTTTAACTCTTGACAATGCGACATAAAGCTGGCCATGTGAGAATACAGGGTTTCTTAAATACAATCCAACCTGAATAAGGCGACTTAAATGGTATGTGTTAAAAATAGACTTATGGCGTATTCAACAATAAAAAGTAATAAAAATAAAAATAAGAAACTAACTACCACCTAAATTTCACAATTTAATTTGACACGTCTGAGAAGATGAGCATTACACATATCGACCCGCTAAAAAAAGCTTCGAGCACATTTTATTCTATTTGACACATTTGAAAAGGCAAACATTACCCAAATCGACCCGTTAAGAAAAGGGAAGATTGCTCCAATTCACCTATGGCCTATGTATAAGTAAAAGGAACATCAATCTAATCAAAACACCATAAACACACTGTTGGTGACTTTTACCCTATTTGACCCATTGGAAAAGTTGAACATTACCCAAATCGACCAATTTATAAGTAAACAAACATGAACCTACACCACTAAAACAACATTTTAACCGACTATTACCTTATTTGACCCGTTTATAGGAAGGAACATTATCTAAAGTGACCCATGTATAAGTAAAAGGAGCATTACTCAATAATTTTAACCGACTATTACCTTATAGATGCTATTTATACGCTAAAAATAGTAATGTGACAAATCAAATAATTCAGCATTTATTTTGTGTTAAAATGTCTTTAATTTTATAAACTGGATTTTTTTTTAAATTTTGATTTTGAATGTTTAAAAATAAATTTATAAATGTATTTATATATGATTAATAATTTTATGTTTAAAGGTTATTAATTAAATGGTAATCATAATTATTAACATTAGATGTTTCCAATATTGTGTAACTCACGATAAATGCTAATTATACGCTAAAAATAGTAATGTGACAAATCAACGAATTAAGGATTTATTTAGTGTTTAAATGTCTTTAAATTTAAAAACCGTATTCATTTTTAAATTTTGATTTTGAATGTTTGAGAATAAAGTAATTCAATTGAAAATAGACGTATTAATTGTGATGAAAAAAATTCAAATTTAACTTTGTTTATAAATGTATTTATATTTATATATGATTAATAATTTTGTGTTTAAATGTTATTAATGAAATGGTAATCATAATTATTAACATTAGATGTTTCCAATATGGTGTAAATCATGATAAATGCTATTTATATGCTAAAAATAGTAATGTGACAAATCAAATAATTAAGCATTTATTTGGTGTTTAAATGTCTTTAATTTTAAAAACCGTTTTTTTTATTTTGATATTAAATGTGTAAAAATAAATTTATAAATGTATTTATATATGATTAATAATTTTGTGTTTAAAAGTTATTAATGAAATGATAATCATAATTATTAACATTAGATGTTTCCAATATTGTGTAACTTATGATAAATGTCAATTATACGCTAAAAATAGTAACGTGACAAATCAAAGAATTAAGCATTTATTTTGTGTTTAAATGACTTTAATTTTAAAAACCGTAATTTTTTTAAAATTTTGATTTTGAATGTTTGAAAATAAAGTAATTCAATTGAAAATAGACGTATTAAGTGTGATGAAAAAAATTCATATTTAACTTTGTTTATAAATGTATTTATATTTATATATGATTAATAATTTTGTGTTTAAATGTTATTAATGAAATGGTAATCATAATTATTAACATTAGATGTTTCCAATATTGTGTAAATCATGATAAATGCTAATTATACGCTAAAAATAGTAATGTGACAAATCAAAGAATTAAGCATTTATTTTGTTTTTAAATGTTTTTAATTTTAAAAACCGATTTTTTTTTTAAATTTTGATTTTGAATGTTTAAAAGTAAATTTATAAATGTATTTATATTTGATTAATAATTTTGTGTTTAAAGGTTATTAATGATATGGTAATTATAATTATTAACATTAGATGTTTCCAATATTGTATAAATCATGATAAATATCAAAATGCAAGAATTGTTAACACTAAAGAGCAAAATCATGTACCTTCTGTTGATATTTTGGATCTCCAATCCTTTGTGCCCGTGCAACAATAAACTCCAATTGGTCTATGCAAGAATCTGCGAGAGTACTATTACCCTGAGCAAACAACCTCCACCGTTGCTCACTGGTGCAACACAATCGTTATACACCTGCAACCGCCATAAAAAAGTATTAAAAAAACAAATCAGAATTTTAAAAATGTATTAAAATTAGTGCAATAACTTTACAAACCAATTCCACCATCAATTCCATTCAACAACTTTCCAAACCAAGATTCATAATTATAGCAATTATAGTTAATACATTTGACTATGCAGTTAATACATTTGACTATGACTATATGGAAAGTGTACAACTAATTGTGCTATTAACTTTCCTATAATACAATCAATCAATCTCTTACCAAAAAACTCGACCCTTCCTTTTAACATCCAAGACTTTTCAAACCACCATTTATAACAATTAATGCTTATAATTATCCTTCCAAACATTAAGCCATCAACTTAGGAAACAAATAAAATGCTAATAAATGAGACCCGAATCAACAAACAGGACCCGGACCCGAAACATAATTACACGAACCATTTTATTATATTATATAAGAGCTTACTTGATCGATTTGATCTCCAATTTACGCAGCCATGTACTGTCGATCAAAACAAAGCCTTCAACATAATTACACGAACCATTGGATGATATGAGTCGTTAGGTTAACCCATTTGAGCTTTTTAAAATCTAAAAGATCACTTCCAAGATATAGTAGAGCAAAAGGTCACAAAATTGCTCTGTTTGTATAATGTAATTATTATTAGTTATTTAAAAATTGTGATACATGATATAATTAATAAAAAAAAGGGATCAAATCATTCAACTTGGGTTCCAGAAGAAAAAAAAAAGAACTTACTACATATAACGAACAAAGTCGGAGAGCTGAGTCAACAATGGTCGAGAAATGTTTTCGCTGCACAAAATTGAAAAGTATGGAGTTAGTATTTTGTATTGTGGACTTGTGGTAAGTGAGTGTTAAACAATCATTTAACCAAATATTACGGATTCACATTAATATAATATAATTTCTCAAATCATCCAACTAATTGAATAGTTTGAAATGGGAATTAATATGTATGTTCATACTCATTATTGGGATGTTCAGTGGCGATGATAGGCAGTTCAAGTTGATAGTGGGTAGGGCTGTGTGCTGGTCATCGCCTCAACGCGTCCCTTTCTCTCTGCTCCATATAAGCATAGCTAATGAGCGATACTGACAGGTGATTGTGAACCTAAAAAAAATCACAAAGTAGAAATCAGACGAACAAACTAACACGCATACCTTCAGAAAACGGCGGCAATAGGCCGAAGCTCCTAATGAAGACGGCTTAAAAAACGGAGCTGCCGCTGACGTCAACGATAATGCGTGTAAACGGCAGTAGCGAGGTGTAATACAAGGATGAAGATGTTGTGTAAAGATGCCGGAGAACCTCCGTTAGCTACCCTGTCTCTCTTCTGCTCTGGAATCTCATGCCACTCTCTTTGTCTCCGATTTTGATGATCATTATTGATTGAATTATTGCGTTGTGTGTCTGTATAATCACAGTGTGGGGTTGTATTCTGAGCTTCAACAAATAATCACGGTCTCTGTGGCACCTTTCGCACCCTCTTGCATTATCATCTGGTGTCCAAAATACATGTAAATTGTTTTAGCATGACTGTAAATGGGAACAAAACAAAAAAGATAAGCTAAAACCAATTTAATCAGAAAATGATCACCAATCCTAAAAAAACATTCAACAAAAGTCTCCAATTTTAATAGCAACACATAATGTATAATTAGTCCAACTACATATGTCAATCAATTTGATCCAAACAACATGCAGATCATAGACATCCATCTGTCCTTCCTCAACCTTTATAAAAACAAAATCCCAAACCTAGCAAAACATCAACATCCATCCAGAACGAAAACCTATTTCATACCAACAAACATAACATTAATAATGCTGCGTCGCCGCACTTTACCATCATTTGTGCATACGATGCACCATAAGTTATTTAGAACAATAGCAATAGTGTAAAGCTAGGTAATATTCAGTTCCATCAAGCATATTAATATTAGACGTTCATTTATACATAACAAAGGAACAACATAAAGACACAAACCAATACCCTAAATCCAACTACACAAAATCATAACATCCAGAACGAAAACAAACCTCATGGTCTTCGTCTTTCTCCTGCTCGAAACCAACAGAATTGACAGGGGTACCGTTGTCTTCCTCATCGGAATCGATGGTCCGAGCAACGGATTTAAATTTTTCCTTGCCTTGTTCCTCCTGTTCCTCCTCTGAAGAATTAGAGAAAGATTTCTAAACAGGCTAAAAGCGGAGATGCAAACAACTTCACCACCATCGCCTCAAGATCTACACAAAAACCACCGCAACCGACTCCTACAGCATCACTGTCACTAACAACATCCAAAATGCTATCAAATCGGAAAGACCGAAACAGAGAGAGAATAATCGGTAGGATGTGAGGGTTTGAGGTGCACAGAGAAAGAATCCTTACCAATGATCGGAGAAAGAGGGCTTGGTTTGATGAAGAAGAAATCACGGCAATCTTCTTCTTCTTCAGATGAGAGAGAGCGACTGAGAGAGAATAAGGAGAAGGAAGAGAGCGATTGTTTTGGTTTAGGGTATTGATTGGGTAGGTTAATGATATTAGGAAAGTATTAATTGACCAATTTTGACCATATTTATGTATTATACTCTAATTTTTATTTTTTAAAAATGAAAAATTTTATAAATTCTCACAATGAGACACTTGGCATTAGTTGATTGGTTATGTAATTGGAGGATGAATGTGGGAGTGCCAAGTGTCCTCATGGACTTTAGTTTATTAGATGTATAGATTTATAAGAAAACTAAACTAACTTTTAAGCATAAAAGAAATAATAGTAATGGCATAAATCAAGCAATGCTTGATATATGCCTTTGACTTCTTTTTTATTTATGTCTTTGACTATGAGACTTTTGACTTGACTACATAGACATTGAAGGAGAAAATATCTCCAATACATATTGCTTTTAAATCGATTTTCAGATAGACATAACCTAGCTTTTCATATGTTAATTTTGTTTTAAAAAATATAAAGGTTAGACCACAAAAATAACACTTAATATTACTATGTATTTTATTAAATTAAAAAAAATAACATGTTATGTGTTAGTACCCACCAGTATATATACTATTTATTGTATATGTTATATGTTTGTGATAAAGCATACCCTTTTTATATAAATACAAAAATCTAGGTTTTTGAGTTATATTATGTGTATGCCCATTTCGGTAAAGACTCTTAATAGCAAATGTATAAGTTTTGGACGGTTCGAAACTAGTGGACGGACCAAACCCGTCATCCAAGCATTGGATTATCCCAAGCATTGGAGCGATCGTCCGGTTTGCTAGGCCTTAAAGTGCATTTTAATATCTAATGTACGTTAAGGGTGACCTGACATGTTAGCTGATGTTGCACATCCTTCGTGTGTGAAAAGAAGCTAAATAGATTATTTGTTAACATGTTATTGGGATGTTAAGAGGTTGAATTATCTTTTTTTTTCTTTTTTTAAAATAAAAACCATGTAGTGAAATAAAAAAAAGTGAGTAATGTAGCATGTATCTGAAGTTTAAGAAGATTAAAGTATATCTCAAAATCTTATTACTATTGTTAGTATATTTTGATTTTGTTTATTGCTCTTTTTTTTCTCTACAACCACAGTTATGTGAATTACCATACTTTACATGTGAAAAATGAGATTTTTCGTATATAGGAATTTCAGTTGGAGCAATCTTCTTGTCCCCTGAAAGCTAAAAATAATTTGCTCTAGGTGAGATTTTCTAAGTTTTTATTTTTATTTTTTAATTTTAGAAGACAATTGATTTACTTTATATTTAATTAATTATCTATATAGTTCTTTTGTATTGTTTTCTAAAATAGGATATATTATACTTATATTTATTCATGGTGTAAATGAATAGTAATTATATTAGTTTTTTAATCAAACACCTTTTTTCCCTTAAACACTTATTTAGTAATAAATATATATGATTCCATAATAAATCACAAAATGTGTTAGTTATGGATTGATTTGTGGTGCATTTGTATTCATTAAGGTCTCAATTTCAAAACATGGGAAAAACAATTTTTTTAAAGGTTCAAACACTTTTGTAAGAATGGTTATGATTGAAACCTTGATCTCCTCTTCTCATTCCATTAATTTATAAACATGTGATGTACAATCATAAGGAAACATACTAACTACATACTAAATATACAATAATCATACTATAAATACATTCAATCAATCTTGTATTCTATTACTCCCCCGCAGTCGAAGCTGGAGGAGACCGGATGCTTAGACTGGATCGAAAATCTTCGAAGAGAACCCGAGGAAGACCCTTGGTGAAGATATCTGCAACTTGATAACGAGTGGGGACGTGCAGGATGCGAACGTGTCCGCGTTGAACCTGTTCTCGAACGAAGTGGATGTCGAGCTCAATGTGTTTGGTGCGCTGATGCTGAACAGGATTTCCTGATAAGTAAATTGCACTAACATTGTCACAGTAGATTAAAGTCGCTTTGGTGCGTGGTTTGTGCAGTTCAAGAAGGAGATTGCGGAGCCAGCATATTTCAGCAACTACATTAGCGACTCCGCGGTACTCAGCCTCCGCACTGGAACGAGAAACGGTGGGTTGGCGTTTGGAAGACCAAGAGATGAGATTATCGCCAAAATAAACACAGTACCCACTCGTAGAGCGCCTAGTGTCAGGGCAACCGGCCCAGTCCGCATCAGTGTATGCGATAAGTTGAGGATCCCTGTGAGAATATAGAGTAAGGCCGAATGATAATGTGCCCTGTATGTAGCGGATGATGCGTTTAAGGGCGTCCCAGTGGCCTGTCCTAGGCGCATGCATGTACATGCAGACCTGTTGAACTGCGTAACTGATGTCAGGCCGAGTAAATGTGAGATACTGAAGAGCCCCCGCCAGGCTCCTGTAGAGGGTGGGGTTATCAAAAAGCTCGCCTGATTGGGAGGACAGTTTGGATGCTGTGTCAACCGGAGTGGCAACCGATTTGCATGAGGTCATGCCGGCACGTTCAACAATATCTGCGGCATATGTTTGTTGTGATAAGAACATGCTTCCTTGTTGCCTAGTAACTGAGATGCCGAGGAAGAAGCTTAGCGGGCCCAAATCTTTCATTGCAAATTCTTTAGAGAGGTGAGACATTAGTTGCTCACGTAAGGCAGGTGAAGAGGTGACTAAAATAATATCATCCACGTAAAGTAAGAGGAACGCGGTGTTGCCTTGGTCATTAAAGATGAATAAAGATGCATCACAGCCACTGTGGCGAAAACCCAAAGAGAGGACATAATCGGTGAACCGCTGGTACCAAGCACGAGGAGCCTGTTTTAAACCATAAAGAGATCGCTTCAAGCGACAAACATGATCCGGATATTGCATATTTCGGAACCCCATGGGTTGGTGCATGTAAACTGTTTCAGCTAGATTGCCGTGGAGAAAAGCATTTGTAACATCCAATTGGTGAACCTGCCAAGAGTTAGATAAAGCAATAGATAGAACAGTCCGTATAGTTGCCGGTTTAACCACGGGACTGAAAGTTTCCCCACAATCTATCCCAACCTGTTGAGAGCGACCATCACAAACTAAGCGGGCCTTGTAGCGCTCAAGTGTGCCATCAGATTTAAATTTATGTTTGTATAGCCACATGCACCGTATAATATTCATGCCCGGTTGTTTTGGGACTAACTCCCAAGTATCATTTTTAATAAGTGCATGAAACTCATTAGTCATGGCGTTACGCCACTCCGGTGAGGACAAGGCCATGGTGGGGTTTTTCGGGATGGGAGTGATAGTGGTAGCATTAAGGTTAAAGGGTAGCTTAGGCTTATAGATGCCATCCATTGCGCGAGTGCGCATGGTGCGGGGAGGTTGGGTTGGTGGTTGAGATGGTGAGGCAGGTGATGTAGGAGGAGTGGGCGAAGTGTGTGTGTGGGCCGGAGGGGTAGAGGGCATGTGTTGGGCTGGTGTGTACGTGGGGTTGGGAACAGTTGGGTTGGCCGAGGGATAAGGTTGGGCCGAGGAAGGTGTCTGGGCTGGAATATGGTGAGTCTGTTGGGCTGTGAGAGGAGAGGGAGGTGTGGGCGAGTTTGGTAGGGGTGAGGTTGGGTTATTGGAGTGGGCTGATGTATGTGGGTTGGCAGAGGAGAATTGTTGGGCCACGGGCCGTGAGGGGGAAGCCATGTGTGGCCAAAATTGTGAGGGAAATGGGTTAGTAAGGAATGTATAGTCGGTTGTGGGTGAGATGTGATGAAGTTGTTGGAATGGGAAGGAGCTCTCGTCAAAGAGTACATGACGAGAAATAGTGGTGGTTCTGGATTTAATGTCGAGGCATTTGTATCCACGGTGGGAGGTGGGGTATCCAATGAACACACAAGGATAGGAACGGTGTTGAAGTTTATTGATATTGGTGGAGGGTATGAGGGGATAGCATAGGCATCCAAAGACTCTAAGATGGTCATATGTGGGAAGTTGGTGGTAGAGAAGGTAGGTGGGTGTTTGATATTTGTGGGTTTTTGAGGGTATGATGTTGTGCAGATAGGTGGCGGTTTCAAGGGCACGTGGCCAAAGGTTGAGGGGTAGATGGGATTGTGATAGGAGTGTTCGGGCAATGTTGTTTATGGAGCGAATTTTGCGCTCGGCTTTGCCGTTTTGGGAGGAGGTGTATGGGCAGGATAAGCGGAATAGGATGCCATTTTTATCAAATAATTGTTTGAAAGAGGTGTTGACATATTCCTTACCGTTATCACATTGAAAAGTTTTTATTTTTAGTTGGAATTGGGTTTGGACAAGGGTGTTAAATTGTTCAAATATGGTATAGACTTGGGATTTATTGGAGATGGGAAAAGTCCAAAGAAAGTTGGTAAAGTCATCTAAAAACAATACATAGTAGCGATGGCCCCCCGCGCTAAGAACCGGGGAGGTCCATAAGTCGCTATGCACAATATCAAAAGGTTGCAAAGTATTATTATTAGAAGAATAAAAGGGAAGTTTAACACTTTTCCCAAACACACATGGTTCACATAGTGATTTATTCAAAGTACTAAAAGAAATAGAACAAGAATTTTTTAAAGCTTGTAACAAAGCGGGGCCAGGATGGCCAAGTCTTTGATGCCAAAGGGAGGAGGAGTGAGCAGCAGTGACGGAAGTGGAAAAACAGTGTAGGTCTTTGTTGAAGGTGTATAGATCACCGCTGCTGTCGCACCGGATTATAGGAGCCCGGGTCCTGTAGTCCTTCACAAGAAAACCGAATGGGTCAAATTCAACAGAAACACAATTATCTCTAGTGAATTGACGTACAGAAATTAGTTTTCTAATGAGTTTTGGTGCATATAAGACACGTTTTAGGTTAAAGGGCGGGTAGGGCGGTTTGAAGGTTTGGGGGCCATGTCCTAAAACCGGAATGCGTGTACCATCACCAACAATAATATTTTCATTCATGCTATTATTAAAAATATACCGGAAGTTACCTGAGTTGGGATCCATGCTGATGGTGGCTCCAGTGTCCATCACCCCTTGTGAGTAATCTGGTGGGTTAAGAGACATGGTGTATAAGGCCTGTTGAATATCCGTTGGAGAGTAAGTGGCATGGTTGGCTTGGTTAGGGCGAGCGCCAAGAATCCCTTGAGAGGAGTTGGGCGCGGCTGATGGGGTGTTGGTGGGATAGGGGCACGGTGGGGTGGGTGCGGACCATTGAAGCCACTGATTTTGTGGTGGTGGTGGGGGTTGCTGCGACCACTGGGTGGAGTTGGGTATGGTCCAAGTATAGGTAGTGGGTGATGTCCACTGGCCGTAGGGCTGTGACCCGCGTCCGCGTGGCCAAGAGGAGCGACCGCGGCCGCGTCCTCTGGACCGTCCACGTCCGCGGTAGGTGGAGGGTTGATCGGAAGATGGCGGTGGGGTGGGTGATGGTGTGGTGTTTTGGCTAGTGGTGGAGGCGGCGAGCGCATGGGAGGCTTTTTGAGATGCATAGAGTGCACGCTCGGCCTTCTCGCTTTCAACCCGACAGAGTTGAGAGCGAACCTCGTAGAAGGTGGGGGTAGGGTCTTTTTGTTGTAGGATAGTGGAGATGCCCTCGTAGGCTTCGGTGAGACCTGCGAGAACATGAAGAACAAGTCGCTTATTGTCAAGGGGAGCCCCGACGTTTGCGAGTTGGTCGGCAAGGGTTTTCATGGTTTGACAATAATCGGACATATTGGGAAAGCTTTCAAGACGGGTGGTGGCAAACTTTTGCATTAGTTGAATGGCACGGGCATTTTTATTGTCGTGGAAAAAACCTTCTATGGTGGTCCAGGCATCATAGGCGGTACTACCGGGGATGTAAATGGTTTTGAGAAGATCGTTGGAAATAGTGCCATAAATCCATTGAAGGACTATGGCGTCAAGTCTTTCCCAAAGATCACTGGTAGAGTCAACGGTGGTAGGGTCGCGTGGGGAAAGGTGGTCAAGAACTTGGAAAGCACGACAGTGAATACGAAAGAGCTCGCACCACAGGGCGTAAGGGCCATTGTCGCTCTCCAGGACCACGGGTATAAAGTTTTTGATGCTGGACACGGTAATGGCAGGGTGTAATTTTTCTGTGGGTGGTGGCTGCGAGCCAGAGGCGGCTGCAGACTGTTCGGATGTGGCCTGAGTGAAGGTCTCGTCTGCCATGAGGGAAAGGAGAGGGACAGAATGAAGAGGAGAAGTGTAAGATGGGTGGCCGGCGATTGTAAGTCAGCGGCGGCAGGGGTGAACAGAGGCGGCAGAAGTGTGGTGAGTAGGGTTAGAGGGAAGACAATGATACCATGTAAGAATGGTTATGATTGAAACCTTGATCTCCTCTTCTCATTCCATTAATTTATAAACATGTGATGTACAATCATAAGGAAACATACTAACTACATACTAAATATACAATAATCATACTATAAATACATTCAATCAATCTTGTATTCTATTGACTTTTTTAATAAATGATTTCATAATAAATAACATGGCTTAATGGTGGAATGGTTTGTGGTGCATTTCTATTGTTTGATGTCTTAGGTTTGAAACATGGGAAGGGCAAGGGGCGACTTCATTTTTTTAATTCACAACATGTTATTAAGTAATAAATACAAATATACCATGTTTGTGTGAGATGTCATTTTTAAATTATGCTATGAAAATTGGTAGTTACTTGGTTGATTATAGTTACGACAAAATTGTAAGGCGCGTGCCTTTACACACACTAGTTATCTCTATATATTCCTTTAGGGATTTCTGATCCTCATTGTGATTTGTAGAAGTTCTATTGGATTACATATCCATTCATAAAATATTGTAATTAGAAGATTATAATCTAATCAGCAACTCATATATTTTTTATGTTATATAGTTGTTAATTTAATCAAAGTCATACAGTAGAGTAGTATAGTATAAAAGATTAGACAAAATTGGAACACAACAAGCATATTTTGCCACATCCCGCCATTGGCGAAACTATCGTTAAGGTTAAGGGGAGATGAGATGAGATGAGATGTACGCACACCATAGAGGCTACTTCAAGAGACTTCCAGCTCAAAAACAAACCAATGACAAATAAACAAGTCATACCCTAGTGAAAATTTTAATATTATGATATTATTAACCATAAAAAGTTTAATTAAAATCTAAATAAAAGTAGTATCTGAACTTTTTGAGCACAAAGATACAAGTCCACTTTCAATGATAACATATATCTTTCAATATGATTTGATGGCCACCTTACTCTTTGGGAAATGGAAATACTTGGCAGCTTCGTAAAAGGGAGCAAAAGCATTGAACTTTTAATGAAAAAAACAAAATATTAGAGATTTTTTAATAAAAATATGTGTGTTTAGTAGGCGTTTAATATCATCAATACATATATTGCCAAAGAAGATTGACCTACCATTCAATGATCAAAGTTAGCCTTGTTGGGTCAATTAATCCTATTTTCAAGGCTTTCGTGGACAATGCCAAGCAACTTTCCCATAAGTGGAAACCACTTTATTCAAAAAAGTTAATATAAACAAAGTTACAAAGTGTATACCTATAATTCGAGAACAAAAGTCATATTTTGGTACTCATCCCAGGCACAACAATTATTGGATATCATGTCTTTTATCATTTGATACATCTATATTAAAAAAGGATGTCGTGGTTGGACTGAACAAGAGTCTTGACAGTGTCAAATTTGAACAAAGAAGGTTGAGATTACCACATTTTCTTGTTTTTCATATTTTTGTTTCTTTGTTTGGTTTTGTTTGGTCCTAACTCCACATAGAAAAAACCATATTCAATTGTTACATTACAGAGGGTGTTTGGGATTGGGTTGAGTAACTGCTTATTGACTTATTGGCTTCTTTAAAAAGTCAATAAGCCAATAAGTTATTTGTCTACCACATAAACACTTTTGGCTTTAGCTTTTTGATAAGAGTTGAAAAGATGTTTTCAAGAAGTTACAAATTCTAGCGTTTTGCTTTTGACTTTTGGAATAAAAATTACAAACATACCACACATACAACCAATTTTCACAATAAGCTAAGCCAAACACTTTAAAAAAAACAATTTATTGACTTATTGGCTTTTCCCATCACAAAAGCTAATCCAAACACTTTTTTAAAACATCCTTTTCAAAAAGTCATAAGTCAATAAGCACTTCTAACAAAAGGACTTTTGGAGTTAAATAGGCGATCCCAAACACCCTTATAGTGTCCGGCAACAGTTTCCAAATTACATTTAGATCCATAATGGGGTTGAGACCAAGAGCGATTTTTACACTTCGATTGCAATAGACAACTCTAGTTGTATTTACTAGGAATCCCGTGTTCTCCGTTTGATTTAGTTTACATAACTAGTCATACTTTTGTACTTAAATAACTCATGCCTCTCAAATTGACTAGGGATAGATAATCCAATTACATAATTACATAATGTTAGTACACTTCTTGTATGTTTCGAGCTAGGTGATAAGATTGAGTCAGTAAGTCACCAGCTAGGTCCAAGGGGGAGCTTGTTAGTACACTTTTTGTATATCCTTAGCTAGTGATATGTCAGTATAGGTCATTGGCTAGGTTAGAAGATGTTTATTTATGTTGATTATCAGCCTGAGTGCATTTTGGTAATTAAATAGTCTAAGAGATTGAGGAAAGCCATGCAGAGTAAACAAGGCTTATTTTCATTCTCCCAAATTGGAGAGCTTTGGAGAGAAAAGCAAAGAAGGGAAAAGAGAAGAAAAGAAATGAAAGAGATGGGAGGTCTTTATTTTCCTATCTTTTCTTTTCCCTCCTCAATTAAACTCGGGAACATAGCGTAAGTGTGTATTTTTGTGGTGTTCTGTGTATTCTCTGCATGAGATTAATCAAAGAGGAAATTTTGATTGAATTTTTGTGTTATTATCTTTCCTATCATCTTTCTTAAACTACCATAATCCATAACATTGTTTCCGCCTCTGTCTTGTATCAAACCCACTTGAATCTATTTCTTATTCAACAAGAATACGATACTACAAATGGTATTAAAGCTTTTGGCTCGTCACTGGTTTATTTGGTAGTTAAATTCATCTCAAATCTAAGACTGGTTGAAAACTTGAAGAATTTTTTATAGAAAAATAGTTTTTATAAACTTTTTCCTCATTTTTTGGATCAAAACTCACGTTCAAAAGTTGTTTTCCAATTCATAAATGGATTCAAAACGTGTTTTCCAATAATTCCTATATAAAAGTTCGTTAAAATTGGGCTTATATTGAATTTTTGAGTGATAAAGTGTGATTTCAAAAGTTGTTTTCCAATTCATAAATGGATTCAAAACGTGTTTTCCAATAATTCCTATATAAAAGTTCGTTAAAATTGGGCTTACATTGAATTTTTGAGTGATAAAGTGTGATTTTCGTCAAAAACAATGTTCTAGACCTTCAAGCTGACTAAGGAGATCTTCAAGGCGACTGAAGAAAAGTTTTTGGCTCAATCGGTCGACTAAGCAGTCTTTGTGCTCAATTGGTCTGACTAAAGCCTCCAATCTCCCTTGCTCAGTTTCTCATGCATAGTCTCCCTTGCTCGGTCTCCTTTGCTCAGTCTCTCAGGCCTCAGTCACTCAATCTTAGTCTTAGTCTTTGACCAAGTTGACTTTCTTTGACCAAATTTGACTTTTTTAAAACCAAGTTGACATTTGATGATCGAGTTTTACTTTTGTTGACTAAGTTTGACTTTTGTTAACCAGGTTTGACTTTTGTTAACCAAGTTTTACTTGTTACTATAACATTTTGTATGTTCCCAGCTAGTGATAGGTCATTATAGGTCTTTGGCTAGGTTAAACGAATGTTTGTAATACTAGGGTTATTTTGGTCAATAGGTAAAGGCAAATAGGTTGTGTTAGCACGAACGCCAAAGCCGTTCGTCTGTTATGTAAGGGCGAATAAGTATTGATTTAAACCTCTTCACCCCATGTAGGATCGTGATTCGGACAAGAATTTGATATACTACGTGCGTGGCTAATCCAAAGGCGGAATCAATGGACCGGTTTTTTGTTTGACGTGATAGAGATATTAGAAGCTTAGGCAAATAAATACACATACAAATCAAATCACACACGGGATGCACTTAGGCGTTCTATTGAATAATGAGCAAAAGTTTTGGGCAAGAGTTACGAATGAAGAGCATGATGTTCCTATTTATAGGGAACCTCTCTACGTCTGGAAGCTTCCAGGCGTAGGAGCTCTTACGCCTAATGTCATTCCAGGCGTATGACTCTCATATGCCTTAAAGTGTTACATACATTCCGAAACATGCGTTAAAGACCTAAAATGCTACCCGATTAACTACCAATAACTATAAACATCATATAAACATGCCTACGACTGATATAGACATATCACTACCTGTGGACATACACGAAGTGCACTAACAGTCTCCCCATTGGACCTAGCTAGTGATCTGCAGAATTAACCAGTCACTAACCTAGGATGTCTAGAAGAGCGTTCACAGACTCCCCCTAAGGTCTATCTAATAACTTTTGTCTTTAAGTCTTCATATCTAGCAATCTTCAACTTGGGAAGATGCCGCAGTGCACTAACAATCTTCCTCTAAAGACTTGAATACTTGCTTATTTGAGCTTTTCTCGTGGCGTGATGAGATCTCGTTTTGGCGTTTGATTAGCTTTGTAACTTGTAGGAATCAAGAAATATCGACTGTTTGGATTGACAATTCTGTGATGAAGACGGAAATCAATATCATCTGCACTTTCATATCTCGACACTCATCTTCTTTAGCTTCGATTGTTGGAGCTCCATCACGATCTTGTGTCCCTGAATATGGAATATCGGGTTCTTGCTATTCAGGATGATCATGTTGTTTAGGTTTGGGTCTTGTTTAGCTTCAAGCTTTGTCGATGAATCATGTTGAGCACACTCGTTGTGTTTAATCCTACAGAAAAAATTAATAAAAATTGCACAAACTACAAATTGCATTAGATACGACAAATAATCCGGACCCAATAAAATTCTTGAAATTTGATATTCATGAAGTTAATCATTCAATATAACTTTCAAGATTTGTTCATTTGAACAAACGGCTCATTCTACCCCTGAACAGTTGAATCGTATCAAATTTCACCCTGCACTTTAAAACTTGTCAACTTTACCCTTTAATATATGAAAGTTACATTTTGACCCTTGAAGTTAAAACAGGACCTATGTTCTTCAAACTCAAAGACATTGCCTTCATCCCAATACCAATATGGACACCGTGCAGACAAATGTCCGACTTCCCCACATTCAAAACAACTTCTCCATTCAACAAACTCAGGAGAATATTGTGATGAAATGTTTCCACAATAACCATCAAATCGAGAGGTACTTGAATAATCATAAAAGTCGTATGATTTTGATGAAAAAATTTCTTGAATTCTTACGATGAGAATTTTTCATCTCATCATTACCTTTCGATTTGACTGGTTTTGGTCCTTTTGTCATGGGACCTTTCTTTTTGTTCCCAGACTGATTCTTTTGATTCACATGTTGGTTAAGATTGAGTTTGAATTGCAGATGACCAAATTGATTTCTAAATTGATCTATCAAATCACTATTATCAACAAAGATACATTTGAGTAAAGATTGTTCGATATTATCAATTGGAAAATCTTTGTTGAAAATTAATTTTTCATGTCCTACCAACATGTAGGAAACTTCTATTCCTTCAGGAAACTTAAATATGGGTTTCTCTTTAGATTCAGGTTCTGAAGTAGCTACCACATTTTCATTTTTCATTTCAAGCTTTGATTTCACCTCAGAGTCAGGATCAGCAACACAAGATGTTGCGACTTCCAACTCTGATGTGGAATTATCCTTCTCCAAAACATTTTTATAAGTTTTATAAAGTTTTGAAATTTCTTTCTTATAAGATTCAATTTGATTTTTAAAATCTTTTTCATTCTCTTCAAAAATTTCATTTGCAGTTTGACGTCTTTCTAATTCACTTGCTAAGTTCTGTTTGTCCTCAAGAAGTTTCATCACTTATGTTTTCAGTTTGACACACTCAGAACAATTAGCACATTCAAATTTTGAATTTACCTCAGCATCTGTATTATTACCATTCTCTGATTTTGCATCAACATTTGATAAATCACTCTTTGACAATTCACTTGAATCATCATTCCCCATTTGTTTATTAAGACACACAGTTTCACTTTTAATACTTTCTTTGTTTACACACTCATCAACATGTACCCTTCTATTGATTGGTTGCACAGCTGGAGCTATCAAGTTACCCCACATATCAACTGTAGGTACAATGACTCGTCCCCATGGATCAACTTGAGGTTTTTGTCTGTGTGATTGTTGTCGTGCAACTTCTATTTGATCTCTTCCCATATAATATTCCAACGGATTTGTCAATTTTCAACAATTATTATTTCAAAAAAAATTCCAAAAACAGTCGAAATTTTTTACACCTTAAAATTTGAAAAATATAGTCCAAATTTGAAAATATGATCGAGGGTTCGAACTAACAAGATAAACTCCTATTCGACCTTTCAGATGGGTCGAATGAAGATCATACACTTGGTCCGACCTTTTGGTTAGCACAAATTAAACAAACAGATATTGGTTCGACCTGTCGTGAGGTCAAAGGAACAAGAATCAACTGGTTCGACCCTTTGTAAACAACTCGAATGAGTAACTATCAATTGATTCGACCTCTAACTTGACTCCTTTGACCTAAATCAAACTTGTTCGACCTCTCGACTGTTTCATTCGACCTATTCGAATCTGTTCATCATCTTCAACCTCAAGAACACACAAATCAGATCTGGTTTTGAAAAAAATTCACCAAATGTAATGAAAATTGATAGGTTTTGTTTGTAATCAATTTTAAACAAGTTTTTATGAAAGAATCTTTGAAAACAACATCAAAATCAACTCCAGTTCAATCAAAAACCATGTTTTCATGAAAAGCTTCAAAATTTCTAGGGTTTTGAACTTTAAACCATAATTTTAATCTGTTTTCAGCAATTCAGATCAGTTTGCAATCGTGAAATCGAGCCAACGCTCTGATACCACTTGTGAAAACGTTTTAGGATCGTATACACGAACCGTGATCTCACGAATACCAACCGTAGGGTGCGGAATCCACTCCGGTTGTGCAAACCGAGTAAGAAATAATCAGTAAAGATTGTGATGAAAATGGATAACGAATCACCGAGCAAATTCCATAACTTTACTCGTGTATTAGATCAAATGTAGAATATTACATATCAAAACCTAGACCTAATACAGAGACTCTCTCAAACTGGGGATAAGCTCAAAATGATCAACTACTTAGCAAATAACTAACTTATCCCCTTTATATAGATCTTTCCATTCAACCCTTGCAGGGTTTGAATGTTCTCGTTCGACCCTTCGTGGGTGCAAACCAAGATCTAGTAAACAACATAACATTCATTTGACTAATAACAAACACATTCGACCTATCATAATATCCATTCGACCTCCCAATTGGTCGAATGGGTCTTGTAAATCACCAACATTCTTTCCTCAACATTCAGTACTGGATCACTTACTGGGGACATACACGAATAGTGCACTTACAACATCTAACATGGATTATGTTACCGTGGAAGTAGCCCAAAAGCATGTTGCTCTAGTTTCAGCTATGGTTGCTTCTTATGATGGACTTGTAGCAAGTCAAATTGGTAACAACAATTTAACAAATGAGGATTACTCTCAGATTGATAAGGAAGAGATGGAATTGTTGACATTTAGTGGACGTTTGCAAGTGTTGTGAGAAGAGCAACTGAGTTCATGGAGAGAACAAGAAGAATTGATCTTGCTACATCACCTAACACTACTTATGGTTTCAACAAAGCAAAGGTGACATGTTACAATTGTGGAACAAAAGGTCACTTTGCTCGCGAATGTACCAAACCCATACAACAAGGAAACCGAAACCCTTTCAATTCCAACTACCAAAACCTTCAAAACCAAAACAACTTCCAAAACCAAAATCGACAAATCACCTCAAATAATACCAACCAAAGACAAACATCAACACCTAACCAAACTCAAACCACACCAAACCATGAAAGAAACATTGTTCCAATAACCACTCCCACCAACCAAAACCAAAATGAGAACCAATCGTTGGTGATACATCAAGATGAGGGATTTAATTGGAATGATATGCAACTTGGTGTAGAGGAGATTACTGGAGGTAATGTTGCATGTTTCGCACAAGAGGTTGTGAAAAAAGGAATCAGTGAAAGTTGAAGAGTTGGTAAAAGATGAGGTTGTTGAAGAAGTTGTGAAAGAGATGGTGGATGAACCGGTAGTGGAAGAGACCGTGTGTGAGACGGTTATTGAACAAGTTAGTGAAGTTTCTGATGTACAAGAGTCTGACTATTCTGATTTAGAGAGTGAGACTGATTCTAAGGCAAGTGTTAACTCACTTGATGATGTGGAAAAACTTCTTGTAGAGGCCGACTTTCTTTTCAGTAAGAAGTCGTGCATGGTAGATGATGCATTTACCAAAGTGGACTACTCAAAATTTTTCTCTGGGAAGGAAGCTCACTTTGCTCTTATGGCGATGACAGACTCGACAAATCTGGTAAGTTCTGATCAACTTCCTAGTTGTAAAGATTGTGTTACTTTGTTAGGAAGATGTGATAAACAGAAGAACAAATTCTGAACTTGCAATCTGAAATGGCCAGTGCGAGAACCGCAATCGAAACATATCATAAAAATGAAAGATCTTTGAACAAAACCTTAGATAACCATAAAAAGGATGTTTCTGAATTAACCAAAACTTTTTCAAACAAACAAATTGCAATTAATAATTACATCAATGAAATTGAGGACACTAATTTCGAAATGGCCAAGGTCAGATGTCTGTATGAATAGATGAACAAAAAGTTGGAAAGCTACCCGACTTATGTTTTGGACCACATTATGGAAGTGCCGAACAAGGAAGGCATTCCAACCAGTATCAGATATAAGTCTGTTTCATCTCTGATACTGTTTGAGAATCACAACCTTGATGTTGTGACACCAGAGAGTTCAGAAAAGTTTGATTTCGCGTTGAAAATCGAATTAAACACCTCTAGTGTGGGTGATCCGCATTCCGATGTAAGACCGGTACTGGGCATGAATACTGAGAATGTGGTAGCTGTGTCTGATGATGAATCTGATTTTGAGGAAGATGAACTGAAAAAGAATGTTGATATTCCTCCGGAAAATCACATTGAGTGCGATCCAACACCTAAGGTTCAACTTCCTCCTAAGGCTGAAACTAAACCAGCATCATCAGATAAGAAAAGTGATGGAAAAGAATCAGATGACAAACCGGTGAAAATATTTTATTGGATGCAAGGATCCGATCAAATATTTGTTGATTCTGAATGCCCAATACAGTTTGTCAATTACTCTAAAATTGCTAAAATCTGGCAAGAAAGCACTATTTGGTTTCCAAAATCAGAAAGAACTAATGATTTTCCGCCAGAGTTAATTAGACAACTGTATGGTCATGAAGCAAAGAAAGAAAAAGTTCATGTAACTCAATTTGTGAAACTAGTGAATCGTGATAATGCATTTGTGGAACTGAATTATTCACTGGAGCACGCTCCTGAGAGTTTAAGGCGCAAGTTTATTGATGATCAATACACGGTTAACACAGTTGCTAAGCATCATGACAAACCGCAGTTTGAGGAATACCGTGCCTGTTTCAAATGTTGGGAGATAGGGCATTTCCTTGCTCACTTCCTATATGTGAGACAAAAGAGGCATGAGGTTGAAGCTAGGTACAACCAAAGAAATTCGAATGTTGGTTATCCTCAAAGACAATTTATCCACAACCATTTTATCTACAAAGAGAAAACCAACCGATTGTCTATGACAATCAAAATCGAATTGCTATGGAAAAGAAATTGAAGAAACCTATGGTGAACACAGTGAATGACAAGTAGAAGGTTTATCCTAAACCACCTGCTAAGTCAGTCGCCAGACCTTCGTCTGTTAAATCAGACAAGGTAACTAAGAATGCTCCTCCAAATGTTGTTTTAAAGAAAAATGAGGATGTTAAATCTAAACATCAAACACAAATTTGAATCTTGAAACGATTGGAGCATTCTTGGTCACCTAAGGGTTCTTCAGGTGGTTCTACCTCAACTTCACAAGAACAAGTGAAAGTTGTTCATGAATGGAAGTTTTCTAAAAAGAAAGTTTCAATTAATGAAAAGAAAAATGTTTTTTTTGAATGTTGATACTTCAAGACCCAAGACCACTCAGGCTTGGGTCCCTCGTAAGAACTAACCATTTCTTGAATGGTGCAGGGAATTCAACTGGCCCTGTTAGCAGTCTTTGGATTGTTGACAGTGGAGCTTCCGAGCACATGACAGGGGACATGACGCTCATATTCGATATCAAGAACATCAATGGAGGTTATGTTGCCTTTGCAGGTAACAAAGGAGGGTATATAACGATGTAAGAAAGTGTAAGCAATGGGATTGTGTGCTTTAAGAAAATATCATATGTGAAGTTGATTGATTATAATCTTCTAAGTGTGTCACAGACATGTGATAAGAAGTTCTCTGTTCACTTTGATGACAAATCGTGTTACATCCTGAAACCTAGTTTTCAAATTCCAAAACAATAGATCATGTTGAAAGCTCTGAGTGTAAACAATCTGTATATTCTCGACATGAGCAAGGCTACAACAATACAGGGCCAGGTAACGTGTTTCTTATCAAAGGCTACTGAGAAAGAATCTATCATGTGGCATAGAAGAAAGGGGCATATTCATTTGAGGAAAATGAATAATTTGGTGAAAAATGGTTTATTTGAAGGAAATGTGAAACATTTCCATTTGAATGATAAGTGTGTTTTATGTAAGAAAGGAAAACAACACAAACATTTCCACAAACCCAAGAAAGTTAACTCTATGAGTATCCCGCTTGGACGTTTACACATGGACCTCTTTGGACCTGTGAAACATAAAAGCATCAACAAAGATCTATACTGTCTTGTGGTGACTGATGATTATTCTAGATTCTCGTGGGTGATGTGCATGCAACACAAAAGCAAAATGTTCAATAATTTGAAGATTCTGTTTACCTGTTTGGAGAATATCTAAAGATTGAAGATCAAGAGAATTCGAAGTGACAATGGGACGGAGTTCAAGAATTCGATGATGGATGCGTTGTGTGAAAAGAAGGGAATTCATCATGAATACAGTGCACCATATAATCCATAATAGAATGGTGTTGCATAAAGAAAGAACATGACTCTAATTGAAGCGGCTAGAACAATGCTTGCAGATTCTAATCTTTCGGTCATTTTCTGGAATGAAGCTATTCATGAAGCATGTTATACTTTCAACCGTGTGTTGACTGTGAAGAAGTTTGCAAAGACTTTTTATGAGCTACTCAACAGACGAAAGCCGAATCTAGAGTTTCTAGAACCATTTGGGGCGCTGTGTACGATGCTTAATCCTAAAGAGAAGTTTGGAGTGAAAGCAGAAGAGGGTTATTTAATTGGATACGCGACACTAAACAAACGTGTTTTCAACAAAAGAACCAAATGTGTTGAAGAGTGGTCGAACGTGGATGTTCAACGTTACACTCAAAATGCCCCCGGCGTAGGACCCGATTGGATGTTATACTACAAAGAACTCTTTGAGTCATATAATCTAGAAAGCTTGGTTGAAGAAATTGTTTTACGATTATATTACGAGTATGAGAACGCAGTCACTTCACCATTGGTGCGTCCGATAACCGTAACTCCTTCGACAACAGCTTCTAATGATGCCAATGCTCTTGTCACTACATCAACAGAAGAGGAAGTTTTTCAAGATGTTTCTGATACATTTAATTCTTTTGAGTCGGAAGACGATGATGAAGTTACCAGTCAAGCAGTCTTGAACCAGACTACAATATCACCTCCAGTAAACCCAAATCTGTCTGTATCAACAGATGTACCTTCTACATCAAATGGGGGTAATGATCTGGATTTAGTAGAGAACGTGAATGTTCAAACTGTGATTCCTGTTCCAGCACATCCGTAATCTCGGATCAACAAAGTTCATCCGTTGGAACAAGACATTGGTGATGACACGTGGACAGTTGAGGCGTGCATCATCTAATGAGAACATTGGAGCCCTAGACCTTTTATTCTAAAATTCAAAAATCAGGTGAATAAAATGATTTGTTGTTTGCTTGTTATGTTTTGCAGGTTGAGCCTAGGAGTTACAGAGAAGCATTGAACGGCGAATTATGAGTGGATGCGATGCAACAAGAACTTCAACAATTCTAGAAGTTAGGAGCGCAGACTTTGACTGATTTACCAGATGATAGAAAGAAGATTGGTACAAAATGGTTATTCAAATGAAAGAAGGATTATAGAGGAGTGATCGTAAGGAACAAAGCCCGATTGATTGTTCAAGGTTTTCGTCAAACTGAAGGAATTGACTACAAAGAGGTCTATGCACCAGTCGCACGCATAGAAGCTATCCGAATGTTTCTTGTGTACGCATCATACATGAAATTCAAGGTGTATCAGATGGACGTTAAAAGTGTTTTTCTATACGGTGTGGTCAAGGAAGAAGTATATGTAGGGCAACCACTGAGTTTTAAGGATCCTATCCACCGGAATAAGGCCTTTAAACTAAACAAAGCATTGTACGGTTTGCACCAAGCCCTTCGACAGTGGTACGAAGAGCTCAACACATACTTACTTTCTAGAGGTTTCAAACGAGGACAAGTTGACTGTACCATGTTCACAAAACGAACAGAGGTCGATTTGCTTCTGGTACAGATTTATGTAGATTATATTATATTTGGTTTGACTAACGAAAGTCTTTGCACGGAATTTGAAAAGGTCATGCAGGAAAAGTTTGAGATGAGCTCTATGGGAGAAATGCTTGAGATCGTTGTCAAATCAAAGGAAAGGCAAGACAAGTTAGAAGAAGAGATTACTAGTCTGCAGATGGAGAATTCTAAGTTACAATTGTCAAATGTGAAGAATGAAAAGAGGGTTGTGGCTGTAGAGAAGGAGAATGAGAAACTGAAAAAGATAATAGAGGATTTGTATCAGAAAGCACCGCAACTCAAAGAAGCTGATGATTCTGATGAAGAAGATGATGAGGATGAAGATGATGAAGAAAAGGTTGAATATAAAGATTTTGATAATGATGATTCAGATGGTGATGGTGGAAATGATGATAAGGATAAGGATGTTGAAGGATCAATGGATTCTAATGATGATAATGATGATGATGTTGATAAGTATTCTTATAAAGCTCGAGAGATAGAAAACAAAGATAAGTCAGCAGGACCTAGTGATAAAGGTAAAGGTGAAATGACTGATGCTGACAGAGAGCGATTGAAGAAGATGTTAAAGAAAGGATACGTCTCAACCAGATTCACTGCTAGATTCAGGGATATTTTCATTAATGATGACATGAAGCATCGTATCGAGTATCCTGAACCTGAACTGGAAGATGGTGAAGTAAATGTCGAGATTGCTAGAGAAATACTAGAAGGCGTTGCTCAACAGGCTGGTATTACTTTTGAAGAATTGATATAGAGGAAAGAGATTTCGGATTTACTAGTTGTTGAACCATGATATCATTCAGATGATTCAAACATGGACTTTAATGAACTGGAGATTGAGGATATCTCACATGAAGAGTATCTAGACTACTACAATGTGAAAGACAATACAAGCGTCCCGTTTGTTGATGAATCTGTCCTAAGAAAAGCTGAAAAAAGGTTGCAGACGAGAAAGGAAAGAAAATTGTTGATGAATTGATATCTGATGAAGGTGAGAGAAAATATGTGACTAAGAAGTCTGATGCGTTATTGAACTATCTTAGACGATTACGTGAAGCAGGCGAAAGTAGACCAAAGCCACCAATACAGGGATGTATCTATTGCTATCACAATCAAGCATTTAAAGGTCATGCAATAGCTTAGAAATTCTTTCCTCAGCTACGGTGAGTCGGTATCAAGTGGGAACGAGGTATTCTATATTTCAGTCACTTTCATGACATCAGAACTCTTCCTTACTGGGTCGTACGTGATGTATGTCGTTAAAAGCTAGTTGGTGCGTCTGGATTTGTTGAATATATGGCAGAGAAGATGACGAGAGAAAGTCTGACGAAATGGGATATGTTCAAGCCATAGTATCCTTACCGTATAGTTCACAAGAAGATCAATCCAACAAATAATCTACCGAATGAGATGTTGAACTATAAGCCACCTACTTGCATGAAGAAAATTCCCCTAATGCCAATGGAACAAGACATTAGCAAGAATTTTGCTTTCTGGTATTATGATTGGGGTGCGGCTGAAGTGGTAATTGTTATGGACAACGAGGATAAGACGAAGTTGTGCATGAAGTTAAGGATTTTTGATCCTATGTGGTTGATAAAATTTTCGAAGAATTTTATCGAGACGCTCTATTTTAATCTGATTCACTTCGACACACTTGACATTCAACAAGCATGGGGATTTCAATTAATTGTCAAGTTCTGCTTTACGTTTGAAGTGAATGCAGGTTGTGATTACAAGGGGTTGCATGGTAACTATGCGTTGAAGTTAAAGAAACCGATTCAAGTGAAAGAAGCAGGAGAGACAAAGATGGCGAAAGCTAAGCTTAAGTTTGTGCAAAGAGAAAACAAGAACAAATAATCCGAGCTACAGACAAGGGGGCGTTTGTAGATGCATATTTCATATATGTGTCTGTAGCTTTCGGATTGCCAAATGAATAAACCGCCAAAGTTAGAAGATTATTTGCATATAATGATTTTGGTTCGGGAGATCGAAGGGTCGAACGAAAGTTATTTAGGTCGAATGAAGTTTAATTTGTTGATTTGAACTTTAACAGGGTCGAAGGATCTGGTTCGAACCCACGTAAGGTCAAACCAAGATGTTTATATATAATTGGTAGTTAGTGACGGTTATTAAGAGTCTTGGTCAGTTGTGTGTGTGTCCAGTAGTGATCATTTACACCTTTGTGTCTGTGTTTTTGTTAACTTGAGTCTCTAAACGTTATATGATCTTTAAAGTTATTGAAAACTAATTGAAAATGAATCTTATCGTGTTTTGATTACGGTTATTATCATTCTACATGATTATTAGGGTTTCCGCACCTAATACATCAGTACTCGTTTGATCTAAACGTTTCTTTGTCAAAATCCGATCCTACAAAAATGCAAACCGTAGATGTATCCAAATGAAAACCCGGAAACAGTAGCTCGATGCAGCTACCTCCCATGAACTGATATCCACCCATTGTGGATTCAACTTCAACTTTGTAACTACCATTGAAAAAATCACCAAGGTCAATGCGATTAAGCTTATTGCCATTAGAGTACCAAAGACCTTCAGTCGTTAACCCTTTAGATAATGAAGGAACCGTTCTACAGAAACCACTCAGTCCACTCTTATTCATTACTGACACCCATTGTTAAGTCCAAGTATTGGGTCATGAATTTAATCTCGTCAGGCATATTTCTCTGTTTTCTTTTTTCTTTTCTTTCACAATAAACTCCCTCCTTTGATTAGCTAAGGTTAAATTTCCTCCAAAGATATTCTGATCAATTTATTGGAGCGATATGTCACCTATTTTGTGCTAGAATGCTCCATTGTCAACAATCCAAGGACTATTGATAGTTCCCCATGGAACACCTTGCATACTCATTTAAAGATTAGTTCTGGAGGGAGACCCATGCCTTGATGGTCTTTTGTCAGCCTAGGTCATCAATCATAGGTAAATCTACCCACCTATTGTGAGGAGTTAGAGTTGGATAGCTTGATATCCAAGCCTCAGAAGAATTTACGTATTTAGGTCTCCAAACTTCCTGAATTTTGTCTTCGAAAACTTTTGGTTTTGCAGGTTTGGATTTAGCCTTAGGTTGTGCTTTTGGACTTTCCTCCACTCTTCATAGTATTGAGGTTCATACTGTAAATACCTCAAGCTATACTGAGATGAACTCAGGCTAGAGCTTCCAAATCTAGTGGTACTTGCGGATGCCTCATGATCATGATATCTAGGTGCATTAAACCGTTGATCTTTTTGTTCAAAATAAGCAAGATTCGAATGACTTTCTAAATATTAAACCAGATCTGTACCCCTAGATTTGAAAAAACTTCACTTGGTTAGTCTTAGGAACTGACTTGTTATTCCTAGACTTTTCTTAGGAACCCAATTGATTTTCTTAGATGTATTTGGTTGGTTCTTCTGATTCTGATAAGTTTTCTGAGGAATAACTTGTGGTTTTACCAGTTGACGATTACCATGCTACCTTTTGACTTTGGGTCAGGATCACATTCAATGTGTTTTCAAGTGGAATAACTGGTTTTAATCCTAAAACTGATCTCTCAGATTTCTCATCAGAATCTTTATAATCCGTTTCGGCCAACACATAAAATCAAAGTTTCCTTTATCTCAGATGGGTCAGCAACAAGTGGTATTATGACAACAAAGTTTGTGAGATCTGTATCATCTGGTGACTTTGAATAATTTTCAGGCAGAGGAGGAGAAACTGCATTGTAACCCAAACCATTCCATGTTTAACTCTCAATGATATGGTTTAAGATATATTTTGAGTTCGAATAACTTTCAAGCCTTTTCATGATGGTTTCATAGTCACACTGAGCTGTTGTTAATTCTTTCTTGGTTTGTTGCAAATCAGAGATGTAATTGTTTATAGCATCTTGTTTGTTTAAAATTGTTCTTTTAAGCTCACTAACATCTTTCTTTAGCAACTAGACTATTTGTTTAAATTCCTTTTCATTTCTTTCAGTGTTGCATTAGCATCAGTGCATAACCTCAAATCACACACTGTATTGGTGTTGTGTTCTTTGATTAACTCTAACTTAGCTTCATAGTCTGAGCATTTAGCATAAACAAGCTTAGACAAGTTAGAACTTACCTAAGTATGCTACTCAGTCTGATCTTTAGTTGACTGAATTGGAATGTCAGCATCTCTAACTTCTATCCTTTCCTCCTCTAAATCATCCTTTCCAGATGTTGAACACTCTACATCTGTATTGTTGGTAAACTCAAAACTTCTTACATTAGCAAATGATTCACTTTCTACACCTGACCTATCTTCATACGTCATAAAGCTGGAACCGGAACCCTGACTTTCCTCACTTGAGCTCTCATTTGCTCCACTGCTTTGTCCCTCTAAACTCTGAGCAGTTTCTGAGGATTCTTCTTCATCCTGAACTCTTGTAATCCTAACACACCCTCTTATCTGCATGTTCAACCAATGCTTTGACTAAAACTGTATTTGACATATCCTTGTTACGACTTTCTGTTTCCTTCTCGCTCACATGGATCCTTCGGACGCTTTGCGACTGATTTGCGGATGCGACGAGTGCCCATGGATCTTTTATTTTGATCCTATGTTTATGTGGAGTTTGAGAGAATGGATCCAATAATACGGATATATATTTACCCTCGGTTGCATGTCTTCAGCACGGATGATATCAAAATTTGTACACACAAAATTTTCCCAAAAACCAATGTATAACTGATTTAGTTAACAAAGAATTCGGACAAATTCATACTCAAAATGGGTCAAAATTTGATTAACTCAGCCTTTCACACGTATGACAACACTTTCCACACGTATGAGTCTTTCTCCACACGTATGAGTCTTAAGTCAAAAGTATGAGAGCTTCCACACGTATGAGACTCTTAATCCAAGCATATGAGGTCCTACGCCTGGAGTTACACACGTAGGTGTGTCCTAAGCCTGAAACAATATAGGCGTAGGAGAGCTTTCAGACGTATGAGTCTGCAAGTTCATGGTTTTGATTGATTTTGATGAATTTTGGTGAAAATTGTCACACCCTCAAATTTCCACTGTGGAGTTTTACCACGAGGCGCATGACAAACCAGGATCCATAGCCATAAGTATCATGAATGACTCTAAATGCCCAAACCATTTAGTTCGTTTTTAAGAAAAAGTTTCAAAGTTTAACCAAGCAATTTAAAGTAATGCGGAAGCGTAAACAAAGTAAAACAATTGCAAAAGTCTGCGCAAGACAACGCGCCCAAAACCAAAGTTTAAAAGTACGAAATAATAAATATTCATAACCCAAGACACAAATGATGCATGCCCTAAAACGTGCTCCGTATCTAAGGACCTGCAAAGCATGCTAAAATGTGTCAACATAAAGTCGGTGAGTTCACAATATAAGTAAGCGATGTAAATAAAAGTGTAGGTTCTTAAAACCCCAAAAGTCAAGTGTACAACGTTGGCCTCTCAGACCCTGTAAACAATAGCTAATTCAAATGTCAGGGGTAGCTAGCCCACTCATGATAACTAAAACCGGCGAATACCGAACTACTAATGAACAAGTTCCCATAACCGGGATAAGGATGCCTTGCATCATTGTCCATCGACAATGACATTATGTTTAAAGCTAATAGTTCACATCCGTGCTCCCAGCACGATGTGAGGTTTGTTAGACCTAATAGCGCTATCAACTAATTAACCCGCTTGCCCAACCGGCAATTGATTCGGTATTTTGAAGGACTTAAAAGATGTGTTTGGTTTAGTTCATCAAGGACATAAATATGAATTAGTAAAAATAGATTCACCCCGTGAACCATGCACCCCAAAACCCGGGATGTGTAAAAGAAAGTTGTCTCAAGACAGACTAGAAAACGTTACCAATGTAGTCTCAACCCGAGACGCATGCTTTGAGAAAAAGTAGTGAAACTCACCTTAGGTTGCAAGCAAGAATATCCAAACTTCAACGTAATAGAGACTCGCTACCGACTCCCTATTATATGTGTCACTATGTGAGTACACTTGCATAACCAATATACCACATAGCACGTTTATTCGATTCTTAAAAGTTTCAAAATCGTGTAGTGACACCTAGTGACTCTACATGCACAAGTATGTCCTACGTATCCCGTTGGTGATCGTGGTGACTATTATAAGTTTAACGCATCAAACACATCTCATACAAGTTTCCACACAAGTACATGTCAATTACACACCACATAGAACTCCAAATAGCCACTTAAAGACCCCGTACACAATCTGTGTTTTTAGGACAGATTGTGCGCTGTGAAAAACAATTTATTTAAAATACTTAACGAATGAATTAGAGTCCCAAATTTTTACTGAATTTTATTTGGGATTCACTCGACAATACCTATTTTTGTTTTGTCTTAATTCCAAACACAAAAATTATAAAAATTCGTACAACACATCAGTGTCCAGAAAATTTCCTCAACAGGTCAGTTTAGTAGGAAAATTCTTAAAAATTGTGTATTCATCCAAACGAGATGAATCCACTTGGAAAAGCTCTATTTTTCTAGTATTGACCTACTGTAAAAATTTCATAACCTAACCCCTTGTAAATCTCAAGTTATGACCATTTAAAGTTAGCCCAATTTATAAATCCGAAAATCTGATATGACCCCTAATCAATTAAAATTCCAGAAACGAATCATACGGTGTCCAAAATCGATGGTTTTGCCCATTATGAAAAGCTAGGACTATACACAACACAATCATGCAAAGAAATCATCAAAACTATCAATTTACCAACCCGTTACAGCCCCTACAAAACATACAAACGAATCTGCCAGAATTTAAAACTTGCATCCCAAGTTATTTACCAACCCTAATCATGCTCAAAAATCTCTAACACATGCATAATCCATACTCTCATGATTAAACACATATATTATCATGCAAAAACCCTAATCATGGCAACTAGCAACAATCATCAACATTAAATCATCAAGAACAATCAAGAACTCATACATATATATATATGCGATTGTATGTATATGATTTTTAGAGTTTTTAAAGTTTTTCGATTAACATAATCTTTCAAAGAACATATAAACGCATACCTTGTAGCGCTAAGACTCCCTAAAGCCTAGAGATTAAACCCGACTAGCTTGATTAGATGTGAGATTAGTTGATTGATTGAAAGTTGAAGGGTGTGGGGTTGGGGGATATCCACGGCGCAAGAGAGAGGGTGGGTTAGGGTTTTTTTTTTTTTTTTTTTGAACTATAATTATAGGATAATGTTTCTTGTTCCCCAAGTAGTTGGGTATTAGGGCCCCTCTTGCACAATATCTTGACCCGTTAAGACTATACTAGCCCAATACCGGACTCAATAATATTAATCCCTCTAAATTGTATAAAAACATTGTTTTTATTATTACGTAAGATATTAGTCATGATGTGTACGTAACTTGCATGGTCTACATATTAATCGTCAGTCAAGTTATAATTCACATAATTCACGTAATTCATACAAGCAGGCACTTCGCATCCATCACCATTTAATTGCACATATTATGATTATACATGTCACATAATTCACCAACGTTCAGGATACAGGACTCATGTGTGTGTTAAACAATACTTATCCTATTTAACACATATGTTAATAACCTCTAACATGTGTTAGGCCTACTTAACTAACCCTAGTTAAGTATCTACCCATGCACAACGTAAGTTAACTAAAATATATCATGTAAGTTAACTAGAGTTCAGTGAAAGTATTAACCTGAAAATGCGGGGTGTCACATCATCCCCAAGTTGAAAAGAATTTCGTCCCGAAATTCAGCAAGTAAACAATAAAGCCAGCTATAAAAAGGTGTGCTTGGTTCCCGGATGTCACATCATCCCCAAGTTGAAAGGAATTTCGCCCCGAAATTCCCTTTGAAAGAGCTGCTTTATGTTCCGCGTTCGATCTATGTACGATTTCAGGTTCGGTAAAGAGATGTGGGTATTTGAGTCGCATCTGATCCCTGCGTTCCCACGTGTATTCCGGTCCAAGACGGGAATTCCACCGCACCTTCACAATAGGTATGGTGCTTTTTCTGAGTTTCTTGGCGCCCTGCTCAAGAATTTCCACGGGTTCTTCCACGAACCGAAGTGGTTCGTCCACCTGGATCTCCTCCAGTGGCACTGCTAATGTCGAATCTGACAGACACTTCTTCAGATTCGATACATGAAATACATTGTGTACTCCATTGAGTTCCTCGGGCAGATTTAATTCATAAGCTACTGGACCAACCCTTTTGACAATCTCAAATGGCCCAACGTATCGTGGGTTCAGTTTTCCCCGTTTGTCGAAGCGTATCACACCCTTCCATGGTGACACCTTTAGTAACACTCTGTCCCCTACCTGGAACTCCAATGGTTTCCTACGCTTATCAGCGTAGCTTTTCTGTCGATCACGAGCAGCAGCCATCCTGTTTCTGATTTGCACTATCTTTTCAGAAGTTTCATGCACTAGTTCGGGACCTGTCAGTTGGCTATCCCCAACTTCCGTCCAACAGATGGGAGACCTACACTTGCGCCCATAAAGTGCCTCAAAGGGCGCACACTGAATCGAAGTGTGGTAACTATTGTTATAAGAAAATTCAATCAGTGGCAAGTGCTTGTCCCAATTGTTTCCAAAGTCCACCACGCACGCTCGTAGCAGATCTTCTAATGTTTGGATGGTACGTTCGCTCTGTCCATCCGTCTGAGAGTGGTAGGCTGTGCTCATGTCTAAACGAGTCCCCAAAGCATCGTGGAGAGTTTTCCAGAAATGGGATGTAAATCGCGCGTCGCGATCAGATATGATGGAAGTAGGCACCCTGTTCCTAGAAACAACCTCTTTGATATAAAGATTGGCCAGCTTCTCCAGTTTATCAGTGTCCTTGATGGCAAGGAAGTGTGCCGATTTGGTCAACCGATCAACTATGACCCAAATCTTGTCATGCCCACTTGGCGTTTTAGGGAGTTTTGTAATGAAATCCATAGAGATTCCGTCCCATTTCCACATAGGGATTTCTGGTTGCTGAAGTAAGCCCGAAGGTTTTTGATACTCAATCTTAACCTTGGCACAGGTCAAGCACTTACTAACATAAGTGGCTATCTCTGCTTTCATGTTTGGCCACCAGTAGAGAGTTTTGAGGTCCTGGTACATTTTGTCCGAACCGGGATGTACCGAATAACGAGATGTGTGAGCCTCATCGAGCACTAGTTGTCTAAGATCCCCTGAACGTGGAATCCAGACTCGATCCATAAAGTAATGAAGCCCATCCGACTTCAGTTCTAGGTGCTTGCCAGCACCATGCAATGTTTCCAACCCGATGTTTTCCTTTTTCAAGGCCTCGCCTTGGGCTTCACGTATTTTATCAGGCAGATTAGAGTGTATGGTAAGTTGTAAGGCTCGCACACGTTTGGGTTTCGTTTCTTTACGGCTCAGGGCATCAGCTACTACGTTAGCTTTCCCTGGATGGTACTTGATAGCACAGTCATAATCATTCAAGAGTTCGACCCATCGTCGTTGCCGTATGTTTAGGACCTTCTGATCAAATATGTGCTGAAGACTCTTATGATCTGTGAAGATTGTGCACTTTGTTCCGTAGAGGTAGTGCCTCCAAATTTTGAGAGCGAAGACAACCGCTCCCAGTTCCAAGTCGTGAGTGGGATAATTCTTCTCGTGAACTTTTAGTTGTCGTGAAGCATAAGCGATCACCTTCTCGCGTTGCATCAAAACACACCCTAGACCTTGGATAGATGCATCACAGTACACCACAAAGTCCTCCGTACCCTCAGGTAGTGATAATATTGGAGCACTGCAAAGTTTAGTCTTTAGTAATTGAAAAGCAGCTTCTTGGGCATCTCCCCACTTGTAGGTAATCCCCTTCTGTGTCAAAGCAGTGAGGGGTTGAGCGAATTTTGAGAATCCCTGAATGAATCTGCGATAATAACCTGCAAGGCCAAGGAATTGTCGGACCTCCGTGGGAGTCTTAGGGGCCTCCCATCTTTTAATCGCATCAATCTTAGCGGGATCGACCTGTATTCCTGCCTCGTTCACCACATGACCCAATAATTGGACCTCACGAATCCAGAAGTCGCACTTGGAGAATTTTGCATATAACTGCTCACTTTTCAGAAGTTCCAAGATCAGTCGTAGGTGTTGCTCGTGCTCTTCCCTACTCTTGGAATAGATCAGAATGTCGTCTATGAACACTATGACAAATTTGTCTAGATAGGGTTTGCACACACGGTTCATGAGGTCCATGAACACAGCTGGTGCATTGGTCAGCCCGAAGGGCATTACCAAAAATTCATAGTGCCCATAACGAGTTCGAAAGGCTGTCTTTGGCACATCCTCCTCTCGGACTCTCAGTTGGTGATACCCCGACCTTAAGTCAATCTTGGAATAGAAACTCGACCCCTGAAGCTGGTCGAATAGATCATCAATACGAGGTAAAGGGTAGCGGTTTTTAATTGTCACCTTATTCAATTCCCGGTAATCGATGCACATACGGAAACTCCCATCCTTCTTCTTCACAAATAAGACTGGGGCTCCCCATGGTGAAGAACTAGGTCTGATGAAACCCCTGTCCAATAGTTCTTGGAGTTGGGTAGATAGTTCTTGAAGTTCGCCTGGTGCAAGGCGGTATGGTGCACGCGCAACTGGGGCGGCTCCTGGTGCAAGGTCAATTTGGAACTCCACTTGGCGAACCGGTGGGAGTCCTGGCAATTCCTCTGGGAAAACATCTGGAAAATCTCGGACCACTGGGATGTCCTCGATTTTTGTTTCGACTTCAGCTCGAGTGTCATAAATGTTAGCCAATATGGCTGGATAGCCCTTCCGTATGCACTTCTGGGCCTTCAAGTAAGAGATGATGCCCACCATGGCACCACCGCGATTACCCTAGACAGATAAGAGTTCTCCACTGGGGAGAGGGATACGAACAACTTTCTCCTTGCAGAGAATTTCGGCGTGGTGCTTGGACAACCAGTCCATGCCAACCACAAGATCAAAGCTTCCTAGGGTGATAGGTAAAAGGTCGATGGCAAACAACTGTCCATCTAGTTCGAGCCCACAGTCACGAATAATGTGGGTTACCTCAACAGGCTTCCCATCAGCTAGTTCTATAGAGTACGGGGTCTCGAGTAATGTAGGAACTATCCCTAGTTGTCTGCTAAGTTTTGATGACACAAAACTATAGTCTGCACCAGTATCATATAAAACAGAAGCGAGAGTGTCGTTCAAGGAACACGTACCCGTCACGACGTTGTTATCATTCCTCGCTTCCCCAGAGCCAATCATGAATGCTCTACCACGCGCCCCATAGTTGTTTCCGTTGTTGTTGTTGTTATTACCAGTGTTGGTGTTGTTGTTATTACCCCCATTGTTTCCATTACCGTTCAGCTGGGGACAATTCTTCCTAAAGTGGTTCTCGCTACCACACTGGTAACACGCTTTTCCACCCTTCGATTGCTGACCCTGCGGGGGTGGGTTACCCTGAAGGTTGACTCTACAGTCTTTCTGCACATGCCCCAGCTTACCACAACGATCGCATCTAATCCTGTTACATGGCCCAGAGTGGTGATAGTTGCACTTAGCGCACTTGGGCCGATTTCCGTGATAACCACCTTGAGTCTGAGTACGGTTGTTGTTGTTGTTGTTGTGGTTGTCGTGTTTCTTGTTCGGGTGCTGCTGCTGTTGATTACCATTACCTGGGGGTTTGCCAGACGCATTCTCCCACTTCCTCTTGTTATCATTAGTACCAGAGGATGAAGCACCTCGAGGGGGCAGTAGTCCCTCCTCTACTTTCTGGTCAGTCAGCTGGTGTGCCATACGAATCACCTGATGCAGATTGTTGAAGTTTGCAGCAGTAACCATGCCCTTGATCTGTGGCACCAAACCCTTGATGTACAGTTCAATCCGCTTGTAGAGCGGGGTTGAGTAGTTAGGGCACATAGTTGCTAGCTCATGTGACCTAGTGGTGTAGGCTTCAATATCCGACCCCACCATTTTCAGACTCAGGTACTCAGTTTCCAGCTTCTGGATTTCATCCCGAGGGCAGTACTCCTCCCTCATCATCTCCTTGAAAGCATCCCAAGGCGTAGCATTTGCCACATCCACACCCAGTATTTGTTTCTGAGAGTTCCACCAGGATAACGCCGCGTTCTCAAGTGTACCAGCGGCATATTTGACCCGGTCAGCTGGTGGACAGTTGCACATAGCAAAGCATGACTCCACCCTTTCGAACCACCTAAGTAGTCCAACTGCACCTTCAGATCCCCCAAAGTTTTGAGGCTTGCAGTCCATGAAGGTCTTGTAGGTGCAGGCTGGAGGGTGGTGTGGAGGTTGACCTACGTGCAAACACGGAAGTCATATGAGTAATAGAGTTTAACGCTAGAGTTCGTAGAAAGAGTAAATAAGGCGAATTAGTGTTACCAGCTTGGATAGCTGCGAGGGCTGCAACCACCCTGTCGTTGACAAGTGCAGTCAGCTCAGCTTGTGTTAAGTTGATGTTTCCTCGTCCGTGACCTCTTCCCGCCATAATAGTTCTACAAATATACTATACCCATGAGAATACAATCGTTTGCACATCACAGTGTACTAGTAAGTCACGCACGTATAAATAATAAAATAAAAGTTCAATCAATAATAAAATACCAACGTTCTAAAACAATCCAAAAGATCATCCAGTCTCACGAGATAAGATAAAAGTCATAACATACTAGGAACAAAATAAATAACTAAATAAGTAATAATAAATAAAATCAATCGTCGTCTGTAGAGATGACTGATCCTTCATCCTCACTTTCCTCCTGTAACTCCTCAGGTTCTTCCTCCTCTTCCTCTTCTATAAGAGCTGCATCGAGTGCCGCTCCCAGAGCATCAAACCCATCCTCCATGGGTTCCTCCTCGGGGTTCTCTTCCCCAATTGGTTCCAAAGCTTCCATAAGCCGGTTGCGAACCGTAGCTAACTCCTCTCGAGTACGCGCCAACTCTTGTTTGGTAGCAGTAGCATCCTGTTTTGCTTCCTCAGCCTCTTTCTTTACTTTCCTTAGTTCGCTGAGTAAGTGGTCAATCTGTCCCACCACATGTGTCAATGTCTCGTCAGCATTTCTTCTCCAGAACTGAAACTCCTTAATACCAGTGAAAACATTATCCAACTCAGTGTGCACATGCCTCACCATTCCTGCAAGCGACCTCTCCCACGAGTCAATAATGGGAGGTACTCTAGCTGGCACCCCATAACTCACAACCCACGAGTGCAAGACGTCCGTGAACCAAAGCCAACGATTAGTGGCTTCACATGGCTCGAGTGACGAAGATGGGGCCTCATAAGGGTTATACATAGGACGTTGTCGCCCATCATGAGCACGATAAGAGTAATTTCGGTGAGCGGGGTTAACCATAGTTACCTGCAATACGTTAGGTTAGTGTTCGAAGTCGAGAATAATAAGCGTGCACTGAAGACGGTGAGTGTACTAATACTTATGCTATAATGATTATAGACTAGAATGCAATGCAATTCCTAGTTCACTATAACCAATGGCTCTGATACCAATCTGTCACACCCTCAAATTTCCACTGCGGAGTTTTACCGCGAGGCGCATGACAAACCAGGATCCATAGCCATAAGTATCATGAACGACTCTAAATGCCCAAACCATTTAGTTCGTTTTTAAGAAAAAGTTTCAAAGTTTAACCAAGCAATTTAAAGTAATGCGGAAGCGTAAACAAAGTAAAACAATTGCAAAAGTCTGCGCAAGACAACGCGCCCAAAACCAAAGTTTAAAAGTACGAAATAATAAATATTCATAACCCAAGACACAAATGATGCATGCCCTAAAACGTGCTCCGTATCTAAGGACCTGCAAAGCATGCTAAAATGTGTCAACATAAAGTCGGTGAGTTCACAATATAAGTAAGCGATGTAAATAAAAGTGTAGGTTCTCAAAACCCCAAAAGTCAAGTGTACAACGTTGGCTTCTCAGACCCTGTAAACAATAGCTAATTCAAATGTCAGGGGTAGCTAGCCCACTCATGATAACTAAAACCGGCGAATACCGAACTACTAATGAACAAGTTCCCATAACCGGGATAAGGATGCCTTGCATTATTGTCCATCGACAATGACATTATGTTTAAAGCTAATAGTTCACATCCGTGCTCCCAGCACGATGTGAGGTTTGTTAGACCTAATAGCGCTATCAACTAATTAACCCGCTTGCCCAACCGGCAATTGATTCGGTATTTTGAAGGACTTAAAAGATGTGTTTGGTTTAGTTCATCAAGGACATAAATATGAATTAGTAAAAATAGATTCACCCCGTGAACCATGCACCCCAAAACCCGGGATGTGTAAAAGAAAGTTGTCTCAAGACAGACTAGAAAACGTTACCAATGTAGTCTCAACCCGAGACGCATGCTTTGAGAAAAAGTAGTGAAACTCACCTTAGGTTGCAAGCAAGAATATCCAAACTTCAACGTAATAGAGACTCGCTACCGACTCCCTATTATATGTGTCACTATGTGAGTACACTTGCATAACCAATATACCACATAGCACGTTTATTCGATTCTTAAAAGTTTCAAAATCGTGTAGTGACACCTAGTGACTCTACATGCACAAGTATGTCCTACGTATCCCGTTGGTGATCGTGGTGACTATTATAAGTTTAACGCATCAAACACATCTCATACAAGTTTCCACACAAGTACATGTCAATTACACACCACATAGAACTCCAAATAGCCACTTAAAGACCCCGTACACAATCTGTGTTTTTAGGACAGATTGTGCGCTGTGAAAAACAATTTATTTAAAATACTTAACGAATGAATTAGAGTCCCAAATTTTTACTGAATTTTATTTGGGATTCACTCGACAATACCTATTTTTGTTTTGTCTTAATTCCAAACACAAAAATTATAAAAATTCGTACAACACAGCAGTGTCCAGAAAATTTCCTCAACAGGTCAGTTTAGTAGGAAAATTCTTAAAAATTGTGTATTCATCCAAACGAGATGAATCCACTTGGAAAAGCTCTATTTTTCCAGTATTGACCTACTGTAAAAATTTCATAACCTAACCCCTTGTAAATCTCAAGTTATGACCATTTAAAGTTAGCCCAATTTATAAATCTGAAAATCTGATATGACCCCTAATCAATTAAAATTCCAGAAACGAATCATACGGTGTCCAAAATCGATGGTTTTGCCCATTATGAAAATCTAAGACTATACACAACACAATCATGCAAAGAAATCATCAAAACTATCAATTTACCAACCCGTTACAGCCCCTACAAAACATACAAACGAATCTGCCAGAATTTAAAACTTGCATCCCAAGTTATTTACCAACCCTAATCATGCTCAAAAATCTCTAACACATGCATAATCCATACTCTCATGATTAAACACATATATTATCATGCAAAAACCCTAATCATGGCAACTAGAAACAATCATCAACATTAAATCATCAAGAACAATCAAGAACTCATACATATATATATATATATATATGCGATTGTATGTATATGATTTTTAGAGTTTTTAAAGTTTTTCGATTAACATAATCTTTCAAAGAACATATAAACGCATACCTTGTAGCGCTAAGACTCCCTAAAGCCTTGAGATTAAACCCGACTAGCTTGATTAGATGTGAGATTAGTTGATTGATTGAAAGTTGAAGGGTGTGGGGTTGGGGGATATCCACGGCGCAAGAGAGAGGGTGGGTTAGGGTTTTTTTTTTTTTTTTTTTTTTTGAACTATAATTATAGGATAATGTTTCTTGTTCCCCAAGTAGTTGGGTATTAGGGCCCCTCTTGCACAATATCTTGACCCGTTAAGACTATACTAGCCCAATACCGGACTCAATAATATTAATCCCTCTAAATTGTATAAAAACATTGTTTTTATTATTACGTAAGATATTAGTCATGATGTGTACGTAACTTGCATGGTCTACATATTAATCGTCAGTCAAGTTATAATTCACATAATTCACGTAATTCATACAAGCAGGCACTTCGCATCCATCACCATTTAATTGCACATATTATGATTATACATGTCACATAATTCACCAACGTTCAGGATACAGGACTCATGTGTGTGTTAAACAATACTTATCCTATTTAACACATATGTTAATAACCTCTAACATGTGTTAGGCCTACTTAACTAACCCTAGTTAAGTATCTACCCATGCACAACGTAAGTTAACTAAAATATATCATGTAAGTTAACTAGAGTTCAGTGAAAGTATTAACCTGAAAATGCGGGGTGTCACAAAAATGAAGGTTTGTATGATCTAACTATTAGGTTATGTCCAGGATTTGATCTAGAACACAATTCTAATGCCCAAAACACTCCAAAAACACGAACTGTAATTCAAAATTATCAAAAATCATCAAGAACACAAACTCTTGGGTTTTCACAAAATCTCAGATCTGGAACAATCTAACATTGTTTTTCACAATCAATTGATTAAAACACATTAAATATGATTTGGAAGCTAAAAGAACAACCAGACCTAAAAATTAAATCCAAACTAAGAAAATCGACCTAAAAACCCAATATTATCATAAAGTTGACTTTTTATCAAAAACTTGAACAATTGTTGTACAAATCCAAATCCGATACCATCCGATGCTAACAACACGCGTAGTATTGAGCCATAGCTCTTATACCACTTGTAGGATTGTGATTCGGACAAGAATTTGATATACTACGAGCGTGGCCGGTGTAACATTTCGTATTTTCAATTACATTTGTTTCTATTAATCAACCAATAAAACGTCGCATTTTATCAGTCTAGTATGTTTTAAAAAATATTTTGTGACATTTTCGGGCTTATATAATCATATTATGTACTTATGATAACATGATAATAGTAAAATAATTACAAAAAAATAAAGGCATGGACCGGGACTCGAACCCGCGTCCATGGCCGGCCCAAACATAACAAACGTCTTATCCAATTGAGCTACAACCTGTTTTGTGACTTTAATCAAACACAAGCATACTTAAACCCTTCCTCATTATACACAGTTGACTCGTGAAAGTCAACTGCGTGTCCATTCTTTCCAAAATCACACAATCCGCGTCTTTTAATTTCAATTCGTTTATGGTAATAATTTAACCGACCTCGTCTACTTATTACAAACGCCAATTAACCATTAAAACTTTCCAAATCTTGTCCAATCACGCGTATACCCATTCAAGACGGGTCAAAACTTCCAAATATACGATTAAGAGCGATTAGTATAAATTGATTCAACCCACACAGGCTAACATCGCCGATTTTGCTTGGTTTGACTTTTTTGTTGACCGCTTCGAATCTCACAAAAATTACACTGTAAGTCAAAAGTTGTTTGATGGTTTTGTTATTTGGCCTTGTACAAACAATAGCCCCAACGATTCAGGGGCTATTGGTTGTTACAAGACGGGTCAAAACTTCCAAATATACGATTAAGAGCGATTAGTATAAATTGATTCAACCCACACAGGCTAACATCGCCGATTTTGCTTGGTTTGACTTTTTTGTTGACCGCTTCGAATCTCACAAAAATTACACTGTAAGTCAAAAGTTGTTTGATGGTTTTGTTATTTGGCCTTGTACAAACAATAGCCCCAACGATTCAGGGGCTATTGGTTGTTAATTGTCGAGATTAGATAACTAGGGTTTATTCTCATTCGATTTAGGGATATTGGCTCGCCACTGTCATCATTTAAAGTTAAAACTGATTGAACATTACCAGCCTCATTTATTAAGGCGTGGGAACCGGCTCAAACGCGAGTTCGATCCCCGTCTACCCTTTTTATTTTTCAAAACAAATCATGAACTTAACCAATAAACCCTTATAACTATTTGGGATCATCATTAATCGTTCTCAGGGTCCAGACCAATTGGTCTGGGCTTGTGATTTAAGACTCTGACTCGGCCAAGGACTCGGGTTCGAGTCCCGGCACAAACAACCATTTTTTTGTTTCCTTTTTATATTTATACTTTCTATATTATTTTAAAAATAGTTTTTAAACACTAAAAGTGCCTTAAAAATTCTATAAAAATTATTTTATGTTAATCTAATGACAAAGTTTATTATACAATTTTTAGTTTTTGAAAAAAATCATTTATTTAATATATTTTATAAATATTACAAGTTTATTAAATTAAAATTTTAAAATTCTATAAAAATATCTAAACAAATTTATAAAATCGTACAAAAATTATTTTAAACTTGTAGATCCATAAATATTTCAAAAATAAACTTTTATTCCAGAAAACCGTTTATTTAATATTTTTAATTAATTTTTGCTATTTTAATCATATATAAATCATAATAAATTCATTTTTCACTATTTTATAGAAAAATTTTACATAAATTATTTTTGTTCATTTAGAACAGAAATATAAATTTTAATTTGAAATTTCATTAATTTTAATATTTTAAGATATTAAAACTATATTTTGACAAATAGAAATAAATATACTAAATATTCAATTTTTGAGAAAATAATTTTATAAAAATTATTTTCATATTTAAAATCTTATAATATGACCATCCTTAATCAAAAATCTACAAATAGTCTTTTATTTAATTAATTTCCGAATTTCTTTTATTTATTAACAATTTACCTAATTAACAATTAAACAATTACTTATCCTCAAATTAGAACCCTAGAAATACTTGTAGACTATAAAGACTTAGACTTACTTATTGCCTTAAACATAGGGTAATACTTGACAACGTTGGACCACACTTATTCTATTTCACAAGACTTAACACTTTGCTAAGGTGAGTTTACATAACCTTGTTTATGTAATTCTTTATACTTGAAACTTTATACTTAAGCAATTCTACATACATGTCTAGTTGTAAATTTGATGCCTCATGACTTAGACAAAGACTATTATACTTAAACTTAAACTTGCATAATCATTAACCCTGATCAAGCCGGCGATATACAATGATAGATCTATTGGATTGACAACCCCACCCAGATTCGTTGACCATCTTTTATTAACAATTTACCTAATTAACAATTAAACAATTACTTATCCTCAAATTAGAACCCTAGAAATACTTGTAGACTATAAAGACTTAGACTTACTTATTGCCTTAAACATAGGGTAATACTTGACAACGTTGGACCACACTTATTCTATTTCACAAGACTTAACACTTTGCTAAGGTGAGTTTACATAACCTTGTTTATGTAATTCTTTATACTTGAAACTTTATACTTAAGCAATTCTACATACATGTCTAGTTGTAAATTTGATGCCTCATGACTTAGACAAAGACTATTATACTTAAACTTAAACTTGCATAATCATTAACCCTGATCAAGCCGGCGATATACAATGATAGATCTATTGGATTGACAACCCCACCCAGATTCGTTGACCATCTTTTATGGGGAGCGCGGGTGATTGTTATCGTTCCAACATTATATTAAGTTGAACCGTGGATGCGGGATGGACCCAAATTATGTTGGAGGATGGATTATGTGCATACTATACTTGTTTATTCATGTAGACTTAAACTTACATTAGACATATGAATTGCTAAACTTTTATTCTTTTAAAACTTATTGCTTGACTTGGCTTATGTATTCTCACCAACTTCTAGTTGACCCCCTATCTTTTCCAAACTCAACAGGAAATATTGATGCTTGAAGTCTAAAGCTAGCATGAGGAGTTATTTGGAGCTTTAAGTTTCGTTTATTTGTTTGATGTATTAGATTTCATTCAAGACTTTAATGTAATTCAATATTGTAATGAAATAAAGGATTATCTAAACATATGTAATACCATGAGCTACTGAACAATCATTCATATGTGCACCTCGATGTTTCCGCCAGCGGTTGGGGTGTTACAGATTGGTATCAGAGCCATGGTTATAGGGAATTAGGTTATTAGAAAAATAATCTAATCTATAACCATAGGATTTTAACCAGTACTTGCTCCTTTTACTTGCAACCCTACTTGTTTCTATTCTCTACCTCCCTCCTACTTCTTATCCCTACTTTAGTCCCTACAAGAAGATTGTTCTCCATCACTAGATCTACCCTTAGACTAATAGGACAAGATTCTCAAGTCTTAACCTGAATTGCCTTGAAGATCCCGTTGAAGTTCTAGATTTTAATAACGAACACGTGCAATCTGGAAGGGTGAACGCCTGTATTCTGAGTTTTCTGTGTAGGACTGGCATTGCGCATAAATCCTAATCAGACGAGGGACCCGGATGCCTACCTGGGGATTCTTGGGATGAGTGTTTACTTATAGGCTAAAACATGCCTTCACTATGTTGTTAGAATCTAGAAGCTTTGATAAGTCAACGTTTTCGTTTATTCGTTTTAATTAATGAATAAATGATTACACTCACTTTCCTTACAACTAAGCTTTAAAATCTCAAAATTTTATAGCTTAAATCAATCCCATTTGATGAATTTCACAATTACACTTCATCTTACCATCTTAGCCACTTGTTCGATTTTTTTCAACACCCTACCCAAATCATATTATTGCCTTTTCCAACATGTTACATATTTTTAAATTGTAACCTCATAACCTGAGTATATCCTAGCACAACACAAAAGATTTCTTAATATTGTCAAATGTTCATCACCTATAAACTCTGAAAAATACATATTTTTGTCAACAGATGCCTCAAAACTTAAATTACTTAATTCAAATGTTTATTCATTCGCATAACAAAGGATTTTCGATATAATGTCACCTTGATCTATAAAACCTAATGTCATATTTTAATCAAAGCTCACTTAGTTTGTACTATTTAACAACTTTTGCTTCATGTACAAAACCAATTTTGAAAATAAAATCTTCCCATCCATAGGAACAATATTTAGTCTCTAAATTATCCATCGACACTCACTCATTTTCAACTTGTTCAAATTTTTACAATATTTGACATATACCACAATCATGTTTTCTCATACACTTGATTCTAACCTCACGATTTACACTACTACAAAATCTCCTCATTTGTGCCACTTTGAGAACCTATAAAATAAACCTTTTATTAACTACCTTCACGATCACCATCTTTCATAACCTTGATGATACTTTCAGTTCCTCATCATCCTCTCAAGAACTAAATTCATATTCTTTACATAAACATGATCCCTATGACAACCATGTTGGGATCAGTTTGCTCTTTTTGCTAAGTAAGAACTTGCTATCTTGACACTTAAGTGTTTAGCAAGTCCTTGTATATCAGATTATTAGCACAGCGGAATGTATAAGTTAAAGCAACACTTTTTATACTAAGGAAGAGTTACTACTCCCCCTTGATGATTGAAACTAATAAATGCCAAGTATTTATTATGAATCTAAGTAGTAAATGAGAATTAGATACTTAGACAGATTCACAATAAATACTGAAATGGAATAGAACAGTGAGAGTGTTTGAAGGATTTTTCTATTAAAATCAATGTCTAAAATAGAAGGTTGAAGCCTCCTATTTATAGACGTTTACATACATGTATCTTGCCCAAAAAGCAAGTACAGAAACAACAGAAACAAGTTGCACAAGTTGCAACATTGAAACTAACAAATACAGCTAAAAGTAATAATAAACAATAAACTATTGATGCAAAAGGCGGTGGAAAATATCTGATGCTAAGTGCTGATGAATGACAAACTACTGATGAGTAGTTTGTCTTCAGTACTTCTGAAGTGAACTTGTCTGGTTTGGACTTCAGAACTTCTGATGAAGTTTCTTCTTCAGCACTTCTCATATCTTCTCTTCAGCAGTTCTTTATTTTCTTTTCAGTACTTCTACACTTAGCCAAAATGACAGAAGTGAATTAGACTAAGGTTTCCAAAAGTGGTTTCACCAATCCTCTTTGTCCTAAAACCCATCTTGTGCCAATTGGTTGCTTGTTTGGAGGTAAGGGACAGATTTCCCAGACCTGTTGCTTGTTGAACTGAAGCAGTTCATCTTGCATAGCTTGCACCCAATTATTGTCTTTGAGGGCTTCCTGGTACTTCTTTGGTTCCAACTGTGAGATAAAGGCTGAAAATAGGCAAAAGTTGGAAAGTTGGTTTCTGGTGAGAACACCTGAAGCTATATCACCCATGACTTGATCAAGTGGATGATCTCTGTGTTTAATCAGTTGTTGTAAACCACTGACAGGTGTAGGTGGCTCATGTTCTTCAAACAAACTACTGAGGTCTATAATATCTGGTTCAGCAGTTTTAGCTTCTTCAGTAGTTGCAGGTGCTGAAGCAGATGTTTGAGTTTGGCCTTCAGTATTTGTTGGATTAGAAGTTTGTGAAACTTCTGATGGTGTTGAAGTTGACTTAATGACTGTTTGAGGAGTCCATGGTGTAGGATCCTCATCTTCAAACCTTTGATCACCATAATAAGTAGGTTTGGAAGGAGTAACAGTCTTTTCAGGTCCAAAGTGGAAGTTGTCAAGGTCAAAGAGTTCAGCAGGATGTGCTGGAATAAGAGTGTGTTTTGACTCATTGAACTTGACATTCAATGTTTCTTCTACTTCCTGGTGTGAGAATTAAAAACCTTGTAGGCTTTTCTAGTTGAAGAGTAACCAAGAAAGTAACCTGAGTCAACTTTGGCAGCAAACTTTGAAATAGATTCCTTGATGTTCAAGATGAAACATTGACACCCAAAAGCCCTAAAAAAGGAGATAAGGGGCTTCATGCCATGAAGAACTTCATAGGCAGTCTTGGAATGTCTCTTGACCACAAGAACTCTATTCTGAACATAACATGATGTGTTAACTGCTTCTGCCCAAAAGTACAAGGGCAGTCCAGAATCAGCTAACATCGTTCTTGCTCCTTCTATTAATGTTCTGTTCTTCCTTTCTACTACACCATTTTGTTCAGGAGTTCTGGGAACACTGTATTGTCTAATAATCCCTTTAGACAAACAGAATTCATCCAGAGTTTTGTTCCTGAACTCTGTCCCATTGTCACTTCTAATGGTTTTGACAGATAGAGAATATTGTTTCTCTACTTGTAGAATGAAGAACTTGATGATTTCAGCAGCCTCATCCTTGGAGAATAAGAAGAATACCCATGTGAATCTTGAGTAGTCATCAATGATGACTAAGCAGTACTTCTTCTTACCAAGGCTCATAATCTTGACAGGTCCAAATAAGTCCATATGGAGTAGTTGAAGACATGCAGTTGTTTTTGATTCTTCAATAGACTTATAGGAGGACTTATGCTGTTTTCCCTTTAAACAGGATACACAGTGTTCTTGACACTGGTATACTTTCAAAGGTAGACCTCTGACCAAGCCCATTTTTGTGACTTTATTTATGGTTTTAAAGTTCACATGGCCAAGTCTCCTGTGCCAGAGATCTGTTTCTGAAGTTGATGCCCTTGAGAAGAAACAGGCAGTGTTGTTCAATACTTTGTCTTTCTCAATGTCCACTGCATAGACATTGCCACATCTTTTGGCAATCAGCAAAGTATGATCTTCAATGATCTTCTCTATCAACTTCTGGCCTTCTGGTGAGATGATCTTGCATGTTGTCTTTGTGAAAAAGGAAGAATATCCTTTATCACACATTTGTGACACACTCAGCAAGTTGTATTCAAGGTTTTCCACCAGATTGACCTTGTCAAACTGTATTTTGCCAGAGGAGACATTGCCATGTCCTAGCACATATCCCTTAGCATTGTTCCCAAAGGATACAGATCCTTCTCTTTGGCTGATAAAGTTGTTTATCAGGTATCTGCATCCAGTCATGTGCATAGAGCCTCCACTATCAACATACCATATGCTGTTTAAGCCCCTGGAAACTCTCTGCACATAAAAGCAAATTAGTTAGATCTAGGAACCCAAGCCTGTTTGGCTTTGGGTTTGCTCTTGAGAACAGTAACAGTTTGTTCTTGACCAGGTTGAGAAATCCATGTCTTTTTGGCAATGGATTTTTCATTAAGAACCATGGTGGTATCCTTGTCAGGACCACCATCAACCTTGGTCATCAGTAGTTGTACTAGGTTCATTAGATTTTGTATCTCAGCAGTTTGTGAAACTGCTGATGATTCAGGTCTAACTACTGACAAAGAATTTTGAGAAAAAGATTTTGGTTGAGATCTTATCTTTTTCTGAGAAAAGGTGTTTTCAGGTTGTTGTTTCTTGGGTTTAAAGATTCTTTCATAATCATTTCTGATTTAATTTCCCACAACCTGTTGTTTAATTTTTTGATTGAACTGAATTCCTTTTCTGTATCTACAAAATTCAGTTTTGTGGTTGAACAGACCACAAATTTCACACTCTTTTGCCTTTTGTTTTTGATCTAAAGGCAAATTTCTGACATTAGTGTAAAGATTTTGCTCATCAGTAGTTTTCGGGGTCTCAACTCCTGATGTAGATGAAACTACTGATGGCTTGATGTCAGATTTTGTTAATACTTCTGAAGTACTTTCTTTGAAAATGCCAGGATTTCTATTTAGAAAGTTTTCATGGAAAGATGTGCAGTCTTTCCCTTCAGAAGTTTCATTTGAAACAATTCTTCTCCCATCTTCAGTAGTTTTGGGAGAGAAATCTGTTGGTGTCTCAACATGATGGTTACCTATGCCAAACTTAACATTTGAAGCACTTTGTTTGTTTAGCAATAATTGATACCCCTTACAAGATTCCACCCATTTTTCACATGTGATCCTGGTGTCAGCAAGCTCTTGTCTGACATCTCCCAGGTCATTTAGCATGATTTTAATTTGTGCTTGGGTTTCAATAGCTGAGTCAGTTAATTTAGAAACTTCTTTTGTTTTAGCACACAGTTTTCTTTCTAAATCACAATTTATCTGTGTGTATTTTCTTTCTAAATCATTGGCTTTACCTTGTAAGTGCACATTTGTCTCTCTTATGAGAACAAAAGTTTCTTTGCAAGAATTTGAGCAAGGTTTTGTCAAAGATTCTTTTGATACCTGTGACAATGCAGATTTTGAAGTACAGCCTTCAAATGCCATTAAGGCAAAGTTCTTTCTGCCATTGTCTGGTTCTCCCCAGTTGATGTCAAACACTTTGTTGTCTGCATCAGGATTGCACTCTGTGGTGTCAAAAGGGAGACTGTTCCAGTCAACATACCCTGAGGTGAAAAGACTTTGTTGAGAGGGTTGTTGAGGCTATGGAGGATGTTGAGCAGCTGGAAAGGGAGGGATTGATTGTTGGCTCTGCATCTGTTGAGCAGGCACTTGAACATATTGTACTTGTGGCATGTATTGCTGTTGAGGAGCTTGTGCCTGTACAAAATGAGCACTCCCTTGAGTTCCATTATTCCTATTATAATTGGGGTTATAGTTATTTCCAGATTTGATTGGTTAAAGCTAGAGCTTCTACACTCTCTAGCAAAGTGTCCCAACTTCTGACACTTGTGACATCTCAATTTAGATTTGTCAAAACCAATTTTTGTATTACTGGTCAATCCTGGAAATTTCCTTCCTGACCTTTTATAAAACTTGTTAGTTTTAATGCTTAGCATGGCCAGTTGGTGTAAAATGTCCATTTCTTCTAAGTCATCACTGCTAAAGTTTTTCAAATCATCCATGATAAAACATAGATTATCAGCAGTTTGACTTTGGTCATTATTGTCATAACCTGGGAAAGATCTTTCTGATGAGATCCCAGTTGTTATGTCAATATTGTCATAAGATCCATAGGAACAAGTTGGTGAATCTTGTCCCAAAAGTGTTGTACTACCTGGTAGGTAGTCATCAGCAGTTTTACCAGATGATTGTAATTTCTTCTTTTGATCAATTTCTCTCTCAAAAGTAAGTAATCTCCCATGGAGTTTTGTAAGAGTGAGGGAGCTAAAATCTGGTGAGGATCTTAAAACAATGGAGTATGTTTCCCATTTGTCTGGTAAAGACCTTAAAAATCTATGTAGCATAGACACTGTTGTATAGGTCTGACCATTTAACTTTAGCTCAGATATTAATGAGGAGAATCTTTCAAATTGTTGAGTTAAAGTTTCCCCATTAATATGAGCAAATGTCTCATATTGTTGAGCTAAAATCTCTCTGGTGTTGGCAATCACCCCTTCAGTTCCTCCAAACGGTTCTTTAAGACAATCCCAGAGTTCTTTGGCACTTTCACAATGTAAAAGGCCAGAGTATATCTCATTTGGGAGAGCCATTGCCAACATAGAGAATGCTTTTGCATCTAGCTCAAGTTTTAGGAAATCATCATCTGTATATTCTTTAGGGTCCTTAGGGACCTTAACATTAGTTTCAAGATTGACATTTACTGGTTTGTGAGGACCATATATCACAGATCTCCAATAACCTGTGTTGGTCTGTGACAAGGTATGTGCCATTCTCTTTTGCCATATGTTGTATTCATTTCTTACAAGCATGGCAGGTTTAGTGGCAGAACCAGTATTATGTGGATCCATTTTAAAGAGTATAGATTTGTAAGATGACTCTTTTAAGTGATGGATGTTGATAAAAAGTGAACTTTTGATCTTTTTATTGAGTATCATTAAGAGCTTTGTGTCTGATTCTCAATTTGTTAGATTGATATGTGATCAGATAAACCAATGCTCTGATACCAATTGTTGGGATCAGTTTGCTCTTTTTGCTAAGTAAGAACTTGCTATCTTGACACTTAAGTGTTTAGCAAGTCCTTGTATATCAGATTATTAGCACAGCGGAATGTATAAGTTAAAGCAACACTTTTTTATACTAAGGAAGAGTTATTACTCCCCCTTGATGATTGAAACTAATAAATGACAAGTATTTATTATGAATCTAAGTAGTAAATGAGAATTAGATACTTATACAGATTCACAATAAATACTGAAATGGAATAGAACAGTGAGAGTGTTTGAAGGATTTTTCTATTAAAATCAATGTCTAAAATAGAAGGTTGAAGCCTCCTATTTATAGACGTTTACATACATGTATCTTGCCCAAAAAGCAAGTACAGAAACAACAGAAACAAGTTGCACAAGTTGCAACATTGAAACTAACAAATACAGCTAAAAGTAATAATAAACAATAAACTACTGATGCAAAAGGCGGTGGAAAATATCTGATGCTAAGTGCTGATGAATGACAAACTACTGATGAGTAGTTTGTCTTCAGTACTTCTGAAGTGAACTTGTCTGGTTTGGACTTCAGAACTTCTGATGAAGTTTCTTCTTCAGCACTTCTCATATCTTCTCTTCAGCAGTTCTTTGTTTTCTTTTCAGTACTTCTATACTTAGCCAAAATGACAGAAGTGAATTAGACTAATGTTTCCAAAAGTGGTTTCACCAATCCTCTTTGTCCTAACAAACCAAACTATTGAAAAATTGATTGTCCGTTATACATGAGGATTTGTTTATCTACTTGAACATTTGATTATTCATGATACTTAAAAGCATGGAATATAAACTATTTGCTATAAACACACCTAGAGTCATTAACCTTGACTAGGGCAACTCTATGCTATACTTGATACTTAATGCATTTACAAACTTGCTTACATGTATGTATTATCAATTTACAACTTATGTGATATTGTTACACTTAATCAAACAACTGGTAGAGGATGAAGTACTTGCTCAACAGTTAGTAGAGTACCAAATAACCTACTCAACGATTGGTAGAGGTCATTATGCCTACTCAACAGTCGGTAGAGGCCCTAACAACCTGCTAACCGATTGGTAGAGGCTATCGTACCTGCTCAACAATCGGTAGAGGTTCTTACTCACTGACTGGTAGAGGTCTTTTTCCTGCTCAACAGTTGGACTCATACATTGTATAAGATTCAATCAGAAGGTTAATTGTATTATTTTACATGTGTGTTTAGAGTCATAAAAGGACACAAAACCCTAATGTAAGGTAAATTGGTGATTGCGGTTCAGAACGTAATCATGAATTTATAGGTACGTTAAGGTAGTGTGAAATTCTATCAAGGTTTACAGTAGATACCCTATTATAAACCCTAGTAAATTAATGGTCCATTTTAACTTTGATGGTCATCTTGTGCATACTTGGAACGTACAGTTTAGTGCTCCATAGGACCCTTATCTCAGACCTATATTACTAAAAATCATAATCACGTCGCTCTTAAACTTTTACCACGGACACCTTAGCCTGTACCAGATACCCACACCTCTTCCCAGTAAACTCTCCAACTCCAACTTCGGGACGAAGTTTCTAAAAGTAGGGGAGACTGTAACATTTCGTATTTTCAATTACGTTTGTTTCTATTAATCAACCAATAAAACGTCGCATTTTATTAGTCAAGTATGTTTAAAAAAAATATTTTGTGACATTTTCGGGCTTATATAATCATATTATGATCTTATGATAACATGATAATAGTAAAATAATTACAAAAAAATAAAAGGCATGGAACGGGACTCGAATCCGCGTCCATGGCCGGCCCAAACATAACAAACGTCTTAACCAACTGAGCTACAACCTGTTTTGTGACTTCTATCAAACACAAGCATACATAAACCCTTCCTCATTATACACAGTTGACTCGTGAAAGTCAACTGCGTGTCCATTCTTTCCAAAATCACACAATCCGCGCCTTTTAATTTCAATTCGTTTATGGTAATGATTTAACCAACCTCGTCTGCTTATTACACATGCCAATTAACCATTAAAACTTTCCAAATCTTGTCCAATTACGCGTATACCCATTCAAGACGGGTCAAAACTTCCAAATATACGATTAAGAGCGATTAGTATAAATTGATTCCACCCACACAGGCTAACATCGCCGATAATCATATCCCTATTCTCCAAATATCCTAAAACTCCTCCAAACCTGCGTATTTTGCTTGGTTTGACTTTTTCGTTGACCACTTCGAATCTCACCAAATCACACTGTAAGTCAAAATTTGTTTGATGGTTTTGTTATTCGGCCCTATGCAAACAATAGCCCCAACGATTCAGGAGCTATTGGTTGTTAATTGTCGAGATTAGATAACTAGGGTTTATTCTTGTTCGATTTGGGGATGTTGGCTCGCCACTGTCATCGTTTAAAGTTAAAACTGATTGAATATTACCAGCCTTATTTATTAAGGCGTGGGAACCGGCTCAAACACCGGTTCGATCCCCGTCTACCCTTTTTATTTTTCAAAACAAATCATGAACTTAACCAATAAACCCTTATAACTATTTGGGATCAACAATAATCGTTCTTAGGGTCTAGACCAATTGGTCTGGGCTTGTGATTTAAGACACTGACTCGGCCAAGGACTCGGGTTCGAGTCCCGGCACAAACAACCATATTTTTTGTTTCCTTTTAATATATATATACTTTCTATATTATTTTAAAAATAGTTTTCAAACACTAAAAGTGCCTTAAAAATTATATAAAAATTATTTTATGTTAATCTAATGACAAAGTTTATTATACAATTTTTAGTTTTTCAAAATTATTTATTTAATATATATTATTAATATTACATGTGTATTTAATTATAATTTTAAAATTCAATAAAAATATCTAAACAAATTTATAAATCCCACAAAAATTATTTTAAACTTGTAGATCCATAAATATTTCAGAAATAAACTTTTATTCCAGAAAACCGTTTATTTATTACTTTTTAATAATTTTTATTATTTTAATCATAAATAAATCATAATAAATTCATTTTTCACTATTTCATAGCAAAATTTTACATAAATTATCTTTGTTCATTTAGAAGAGAAATATAAATTTTAATTTGAAATTTCATTAATTCTAATATTTTTAGATATTAAAACTATATTTTGACAAATAAAAATAAATATACTAAATATTCAGTTTTTGAGAAAATAATTTTATAAAAATTATTTTCATATTTAAAATCTTATAATATGATCACCATTAATCAAAAATCTACAAATAGTCTTTTATTTAATTAATTTCTGATTTTCTTTTGTTTATTAACAATTTACCTAATTAACAATTAAACAATTACTTATCCCCAAATTAGGAAACCTAGAAATACTTGTAGACTATAAAGACTTAGACTTATTTATTGCCTTAAACGTAGGGTAATACTTGGGAACGTTGGACCACACTTATTCTATTTCACAAAACTTAACACTTTGCTAAGGTGAGTTTACGTAACCTTGTTTATGCAATTCTTTATACTTGAAACTTTATACTTAAGCAATTCTACATACATGTCTAGTTGTAAACTTTGGTGCCTCATGACTTAGACAAAGACTATTACACTTAAACTTAAACTTGCATAATCATTAACCCTGATCAAGCCGGCGATATAGAATGATAGATCTATTGGATTGACAACCCCACCCAGATTCGTTGACCATCTTTTATGGGGAGCGCGGGTGATTGTTATCGTTCCAACGTTATATTAAGGTGAACCGTGGATGCGGGATGGACCTAAACTATGTCGGAGGATTGATTATGTGTATATTATACTTGTTGTTTGTTCATGTAGACTTAAACTTACATTAGACATATGAAATGCTAAACTTTTATTCTTTTAAAACTTATTGCTTGACTTGGCTTATGTATTCTCACCAACTTCTAGTTGACCCCCCATCTTTTCTAAACTCAACAGGAAATATTGATACTTGAAGTCTAAAGCTAGCATGAGGAGTTATTTGAAGTTTTAAGTTTCGTTTGTTTGTTTGTTTGATGTATTAGATTTCATTCAAGACTTTAATGTAATTCAATATTGTAATGAAATATAGGATTATCTTAACATATGTATTACCATGAGCTACTGAACAATCATTCATACGTGACACCTCGATGTTTCCGCCATCGGTTTGGGTGATAAGGGAACCTCCCAACGCCTGGAAGCTTCCAGGCACATGACTCTCATACGCCTAGAAGTGCTATATAAGTTGCGAAACATGCGTTAACAACCTAAAATGCTACCCGATTAACTACTAATCACTATCAACATCATATAAGCATGCCTATGACTAATATAGATATATCACTAGCTAGGGACATATACGAAGTGCACTAAGTCCCCAGTCAGCCATTCGTGCGTACTGAGCAATTGGTGTAAATAGTGCACATGAATGGCAGCACGTATATAAGTCTATTCCATTAAGCTTAATTAGCGCATTCCTAGTTTTTACCTACCCTTTAAAGAGTTTCGGGTTCCTTAACTGATCAGATCTGATTGTAAAATACTTGAGCTCTGTTTTCTTAATTGAAAAGCATTTGATAGCAGTTACCTATGTGTTTTGGTATGTGTTGAATCATTATATTATTAGAAAACTATTTTCCAAGGATTACACACTTGAGATTATAGAAAACCCATGATTCCTGGATTCATTTTGGTGAGTCCAACGGTTCTATAAGCGGTATGAGAACCGAGGCTCGTAAATTGTCCAAAAACATAAGGTTTTCACAGATTTAGTTGGTGTTGAAGTTTGAAACCCATTTTGATAAAAAAAAAAAAAAACCCCATGGTTTTTAAACTTCGGATGATGATTTATTGTTCAAAACATGTGTTTTTTGATTGAAAATTATTCTAAACCCAGATTAGAAACTTCCAAATAATCTGATCATCAAAACATCACTGGGGTTAAAGATTTGAACCAAAATGATCATTTTCGTCAAAAACAATGTTATACCAGATCTTCAGGGCGAATAGGTTCCAGGGACACGAATAGGTTTCCCATTCATGTCATTCATACAAATAGGATTTTCATTCACTCCAAACCATATGAATAGCTCTTATCCATTTGTGTTAAGAAAGCTATTTGCCCCCAAGCATCAATTCGTCGGAAATACCCCATTCGCCCCAACTATACTTCAAATCATTATCCATTCGGCTCTGATGCTCATTCTCCCCTATAACCCTTTCACCCCAAGCATACCCATTCGTCAATAATTGTAATTTTTTTTTAAATTTCACTAAGTGTTTAACCGTCAGGTAACCAAATTGACTTTTATCATGGCTAATCCTTGGGGACATTTAAACCAACCTAGACCATCATATGATCAACAAATAAGCGTTCCGACCAACCCATGGGCATATTCGGTACAGTGAAACACGTAACAAATATAACAACATGTTGTCGTTGGGACAGTTTCGCGGGCATTAGCTGATCAACAACACATGACTAATTAGCAAATGCGTAGTTCGAACCGGGCACCTAAGTTACAACATATGTCTAGTTATCATTCATGGAAAGGGAGTTTCTTGAAATTCAAAGAGAAAAGAACGTGTTTGATTAGTTGAACGTTTTGCAAATGCGTTACCGAGTCACTAGAGCCACTGTCTTGAAATTCAAAGAGAAATGAATGCGTTTGATCGGATCTCCATTAATGACTTTATTATCAAGCTGAAGAATAAATAATTCAATGGAAAAAGAAAAGCAAACCGAGCCTTAATTTCTTAAAATCTAGAAATATATTATGGTGTCTGTCTTTCATCTTCTAATGCTTCAAGTTCAAAACCACAAACGGCGTTTATTTCTAATTTTGCTCCAGAATCAGCATATTATTTTCATTAAGCTTTTCCTCCTCCTCCATCTGATCTAATATCTTAGTGTAGCATAAATCCTTTTGCACATCTGGCTACTCTAGCTCAAGCTATGCGGTGCATCTTCATCAGGAATAAATGCCACACAATTTAACACCTCGGGACTTGAAAATATCACTGTAGAAGCTGTCAAATGAAGATTATACTCAATCAACAAAGAAGAAATGGAGTAGATGGACATTCAATGGAACTTGTTAATGTGGTGCGAAGAGTTAAATATTTCATGGACAAAATGGGTCGAAAATATGTTCTTATCAACAACAAAACTAAGTTTACTTTTAACAGATCCAAAGTTATGTGTTACAATTGCGGTGTCAAAGACCACTTCGCCCATGAATGTGATAAGCCGAAGCAACAAGGCAAACATAATCCCTTCACCATTAACCGTACCAATCAATTTAATTAAAACCAAAGACAATAAGCTTAGACACATCCTGAACAACCAGGCTACTATAGTTTACAAAAATACAGCTCGAGCACTGGTAATTCAAGGCAATGAAGGTTTTAATTGGAATCTTCAAATGTGAGAAGAGGAAACCCAGCAGAGTGGCGTAGTATGTTTTGTAGAGGAGATTGGGTGTGTGGATGAAGAGGTTGTTGGTGAAAGACGTATGAATGAAACTGATGGTGACGATGATAGTTCTACAGATTGTGATTCTGATTGGGATACAAGCCTGAATAGTTGGGATGATGATGTGGACCAACTACTTGTAGGACTATTGGACTGACCAAAACGAATCCGAGAATCACAGGGTATTTATAATCTTAAGTGTGGAATCCTTGGAAAATAGTTGTAACAATATAAAGATTCACACACACCAAAACACATAAGCAGTTGCTATCAAACGCTTTTTGATTAATATAAGAGAGCACAAGTGTTTTACAATCAGATCTCATGAGCTAAGGTACCAAAACTTACAAAACTCTAGAAACTCTAACTAGGGTTTGGCAAATATCATATAAATACTGTTGCCATTCGCCCAATTAGAAGTTACGAAGGGGTTAGGGGATGCGACTGGGTTGGGGATAATGTTAGACACACGAATGGCAGAGCCATTCATGTCAAAGCTTGCCATTCGCCCTAACATATTTACCAAAATACTCCTAGTATTATTACAAATACTTGTTTAACCTAGCTAACGACCTATAGCGACCTATCACTAGATGGGAACATTCAAAATAATGTATTAACAGTCTCACCCTTGAACCTAGCTGGTGATCTACATACTTAACCTTTCACCAAGCTGGGGACATACATGAACCTGAAACATTAATGGTTTCCCACTAGTTACTAGGATTAACTGTGATTAAAAAACTCAAAACACGGAGAGGATTGCCTTTCATAATTGTTTTCAAAACCAAAACCAAAACCAAAATTAAAATTAAAATTAAAGTATTTTTCTTTCAAACCATTTATAGATCTAAATTAGCAGTTTAAATTAAGACTTGGTTAAAATAGTAAAAACTAAAACTTTACACCAATTCCATGTGGAGATGACTTGACTACTCAATATTGCATTTTACCTTGTTTTTTATTAGATGACGACATCTACATCAATGTCCCAACCATAAATGCGATAATTCAAAGGATGCTTTTAATGGGGCTTTTGAATGTCAGTTTGGTTCGGCTTTTACACATAACAAAAACCGATAACCGAAGTTTGGTTTTAGGAAAATCCATAATCGGAACCGATCGGTTAATTGGGTTAATATGTCAATTATCGATTCGGTTTGGTTATATTCGATTAATTACCAAAAGCAAAACTTGTGCAAAGTTATAAACATAAAATAGTTAATTAAGTGTTTTGAACCTTTTTCAAGCATACAAATACATGCAAAATATATGAAATACCCAGAAAATACATGAAAATACGTATCAAATACATAGTTATCAAAAGCGATCGGCAAGACCGCTTAGGCGACCAATTTCCTAAAAACGACCAGATCCTGCTTTTCCCTCGTAGATAAAAAAGCCATGATCTGATTTTTAAACACCCAATTCCCTAACCAATATCATTGACCAATCCTTCCCAATTTATAGATATATAAACAAATCTCAATCAAATCATTTTTTTAAATACATATGATTTTTAAAAACTACATATAAACAAATCTGCACATCGATCCCTAAATCTGTTTTATTGAATTATTCTTCGATATATGAATACCTCAACTCATTGATTTACCTCTAACTGATTTTGTATACTACATAATTATCAAAGGCGTGTTAGTTATTTTAACAGGTATGCAATTGATGTCAATGACTACTCTAATCTTTTGAATTGATGACCTTATGGCCTTAATGTTTTACTATTTTCTACATTTTGCACTTTTTTTTTTGGTTTTCAAGTATTAACAATTTGCTATTTGGATATTTTGGTGACTTTTAATGATTGTGGTACTCAATTATATTGATTATGATTTTTGATGATTTTATATTTTATGATTTTGTTGATTTTTAATTTTTAATTTTTTAATTGCGCTTTTATATTCTCAAACCAACCCTTTTTTGCTTTTCTCTCCTAGGCCACAGGCGAAGCCTAAACGCCTTGAATGCGCCCCACGCCTTTAATAACTGTGATGGATATACATAAAAATACATGATATACATAGGAAATGCACGGGAATATGTTTCAAATACATGGATATACGTAAAAATACATAAATATATAACTATCGGTTCGGTTTCAGTTATTTTGGTTATGGTAGAAGGAAAAACCAAAACCAATCGGTTATGTCAGTTTTGGTTATGTTCGGTTCGGTTTTTTATTCAATTTCGGTTTTTCAATTTTCCGTTTTCATATGCTCAACCCTATGTGCAACACTTATAGCCCATCCTTACACTGACCTTGGGCGAGCACCTATTTCATCACCCGGTACTAAATATAAAAATCATGATGGAAAAAAAACACTCAAAAGATCTCTAGCCATTATTTGGCTTATGGATAAAAGATTGTTCATGATGAGGAACGACCAAAATATCCTTTAAATGTACACTTTTAGAGATCTTAGTGTGCCCAATGTGACAGAAAGGGAGAGTTTTACCATTACCAAATGTGACCTTCGCATCACCTGCATAATTTGTTGATTTATTGATGTTGGAAGGGAATTTGTCATGCGATCTGTGGAACCCGAGTAAAACCTCCAATCCGAATAGGAGGTGGTAACATGAAATTGTGCATATAAAGCTTTTGCATAGTTGGCTCCCAAAGTAATATATTGAAATGCAAAACTCAGAAGTTTGCCGTATCGGTTTACGTGGTGACCATTATTACGACAAAGTTGACAATGCGGGGTATGACAAGCTGTTCACTTAAAAGTTTAAACCTTCTGCCTAACACTAAAACTGAGGACATGCCTTTCATAGTTTGCCAAAGTTCATTCTTCGGATTTTGGATCAATTCAACTAACGTGTTGTTATACGCATTTTTTAGCGTAACCCAGATGGCCTCAGCAATCAGGAGGTCGAGAACCTCCGTAACAACTTCTTTTAAAGGACTCGCATGAAGAATTGGATGGTTTTCTAGTCAGTGATGTGCCAAGAAGCAAATTGAGGGTTTGGGACCGTTTTATTATCTTGCGTAGTTTCAACAGTAGGTGCCTTAGACGATATGTCGACATGGAGAGATGATCGTAGACAGTGAGTATCGGGATCATTTGATTTTTTTCTAGTAGATATAGTTGGAAGGAAAAAGTTTGATGGTAAGCATATGGAATAGGGTACTGTTTAAGGTACCATCGGTGTTGGGGGAGGAGGCTATGATTGGGCATAGAATGGTGTTGAATGGGATATGGAAGAATACTGAAGAGAAGGGAGATGGACGATAATTGGTGCATGGATACCATGTAAAAGTTAACTTTCATCTCGCAATTAGAGATATGAGAACTTTATGTAAAACATACATTTACACATAGGTTATAAAGGGTTGAGTTATTTAAGAATTGTTGATGATGAAAGCCAAAAACCAAATATTCCATTCATCATCGGTTAGAAAAAATAAGGGTTCTGAGTCATCTAAACTACCAACTTTCTCCTTTAAGATTTTATCTAAGAACACTGCAAACTGGTGGATTCTATAATTGCTTGCTACTTGGCAAAAGACTAGAAGGCTAAAGAGCTAGTTTGACTAGTTAATTATTGACTAGGTCAACAAATGAATATTGAAGACCTAAAACTTCTGGAATGAAGAAATGATGGTCAACATAGGTAAAGAGTTGTGGCATGTAAAGTTGACTTCAGTTGTTTGTCAAAACCAGTAGTTTAGTGTCATTTGAGTTCAGTCGTTTGTAACAACTATATATCTTGCTGTAATCTATAAAAAGCTGGCAGTTACATTTTTGTTACGTTGTTAGATGTCACTTTCATGGTGACATCACCATCTATTCTCAGCTTTATATAAATAGCACAATACACTCTATACTGATGTACTGACCTGGGTACCTAATTTTGATAACTTGAATCTAACATGAAAAACCCAAGGTTCAATTGGGAGAGAGTAAGAGCATCTGGTGAGGGGGAATCTAGATTATGATGTACTTTGTTGCTCATGAATAAAATATATGATGACTTCATATCATTTCATCTATATGTTTACTTAGTTTGGAAATTGTTACGTACCCATAAGAATCTCAAGCTAAGATATCAACTTGCTTTTGGGTGATGACTTCATATCATACCAGCTCTGTAGTGACTTCATATCATACAAGCTCTATGCTTTTGGGTGATGTCACACCACTAATCAAAACTAAATGTTAAAATATACCCATATATATGTATGTGTCATATTTAGTATCACTTTTATTATATTTATTGTTACATATTGCTTGAACATGTTGCATAAGAATATTTTGCAGGTGGTCATAACATATGACAAGGTGTTTTCTGATATTTGGAGAGATCCTGACTTGGCAGCTTATGTGGAAGAGTAGATGCTGATTTGGAAAGCTCATATATGTTGTGACATGTCCAGATGTCAAGCCCACATTATTGGCCCAAATTCATAGTTTGTATTTGGGATCAGTCTTGGGCTTCTTTATTGTATCAGCCCAAGTTCATCGGGTTATTAGTAGGTGAATCCTTATCGTTGATTCATAAATGAAGTCGGTGGATCCAAGGGTTGTGGTTTGTCTTCGAAGAGTATCTGATGGATGCTTCTAGTTGAGCTATAAATAAAGTCTTTCTCTATCATCCAAGAGTTCAGATCACATTTCTACTTTTTGATTACTTTCTCTCATTTTAATCTCACCTAGGGTTTCACTATAAACAAGCTTTGTTTAGGTTTTGATTTCTTGTTTGGTGTAATCACAGATCATCTGTCGATGATCTGTTGGGTTGGGGTTTAGAGTTTGTTGAGAGTTATTTCTATAATCTTTAGGTTTTAATTGTTTTTGAGTATTATTGATAATAAGTGAATGAACCATGAAATTTCACATGGTATCAGAGCTATAGGCTTTGACCTGGTTATTCACTGGGTAATATATGTGATCTGTTCTTGTTTTGTGACTATTGTGTTCTTTCTTGGTTCTTTATCAAGATCTGAGGGGTTGTCTTCTTGATTAGCTCTGTGTGTAATCTGATGACGATTGTGCACACGTTTGGAGTTTATTAGCTGATATTTTTGGCTTTGGTTTCTTGAAGGCGATGTGCTAGGGGTCGTAAAAACATGTGGGCCTAAAATAACTTATGTTTAAGGGTAATTCGGAGTCAATTATATGTCCGGAATAGCTCATAATAAACACGCGATTAAAACCCGAAAACCCTAATCGGTTTAGTTGGATATTAACTAGTAATTAGGAGATTTTTTTTTTGAAACATGTGGGCCCTACAAGCCACCTTGTGGCCGGTTATAGGTCAAGGCCAAGCCACACTATGTTTCTTCTTTAACCATCCAAAAGGATTATGTGTTTTGCATGCTTAAAAGTTTGTCTTATCTAAAGTACAATTAAGCTTTTATAAAAGATAAGCCCATGCATAATATCATCTCCAAAACAACACTCAAACACTCCTCTTCTCTTTGAAAACCCACAGCCAACAACCCTGCACCATAATCCATTTTCATTTTTCAATCAAATACTTCTCAAAATCAATCATTTCCATACCCTAATCAAGTGTGTACAAGGAGCTTGGAGCTTATCCATAGGAAGACACACTTAAGCCCCATTTCCACTTGAGTTTGAGTCTTCCCTAGCTTGTGCTAGTTGTATGTTTCTTAATCTTGCTTCTTGTTTACGTTTGTTTTTACTTATCATGTGTTAGAAACAAGTTGTACATGGGTTAGGATAATAAACTTACACATAATGAAACATATGTTTTACAAGACTAAAATGGGAGTGTTGATACATTGTTATGGGCTGTGAGTTTTTAAGGAATCATTAATGTTTTTGTTAGTTTTAAAAGTTAACATAATCTTACACATGTTAAATGTTTTAGCATAATGTTTAACTAAGCTTTTGATCATGAGAAAATATATTTTTTTACAAGTTTAACAAAGGTTTATAAAGATGTTCATATGGCCGAAAGTTTTACATAACTATGTTAGTGTTTTTATAGTTTCACAAGTTCACATACACATGTGTTATAAGATGTTTTGGGTGATTTTCATAAAAATAACTTGAACATGTTTAAAAGTGGTTTTGATCATCATAATATAACCATCTAAAACATAATAACATGATGAAACTTAAAAATATTACAAGATCTAAAAACTACATCTTTATTAACCTTAAATAAACATATTGGACATTATAGACTTAACACACTAAATACACCTGTTATTAACCTTAATATGACTATATTGAACTATTATTAGTGTTGGAACATAATAATAAGTCATATTGACAAAGTTGATAAAGTTTACTAGTTTAGTGTAAAATTGTCACTTTTGAAACATCTAGGTAGAAAAAGTAACTTTTTGAAAGTTAAAGGTATTATTTTGTAACTTTAAAAGTTAAAGGGTATAAAATGACATTTTAGAAACTTAGATCTATAAATGTGACTTTGGAAAGTTAGGTGTTAAAAATGGAAGATGTTAACTTTCCAAGGTTGTTTTGTAAAAAGTTAGTAAACGTACAAAAATGTATTTTTATAAAATAAGGGCTTTTAAAAATATAGGTTACCAAACATGTTAGAAAAATATAAAAACAAAGGTTTTTATAAAAATTTGGTAACTTAAAGACTTGGTAAATTTTTGTGTAAAAATGAACACTTTTGTATATATAGGAATATAAAAGTGTTGGAGCATTTTGTTATAAATAATCAAGTCTTGTTTTGGAAAATAAAAATGTTATTTATAAAGTTCCAAGTAAATATGTAGAAATTAAAGGTCGATAAATGTCAAGAAAACATATTGTTGGGAACTTAGGAAAAATAACAAAAGCATATATTTTGAAAGTAGGAAAAATAATATTTCGACGACAACTATATATTCCTACAAAAATATATATAAACAACTTGTGTATTTCGGGACATGAAAATATATAAATACAAGTGATCAATGTAACGTATTTATACCACGACGTGTTAACGGGCTAAAATGTAAAAACGGGCGAATAAGTATATATTGCATAATTGCATAACTTCCTACAAGATACGTATATATGTTATTGCGTCTAAATGTGGAAATGGAAACATATATTTTATGAACTAAAATATATAACTTGGGTGAAAATACATAACACTTTCCTAAGTGTTGAAAATCGATTCATGGGAGAATTAACGAAAATGATCTACAAAGATTTCACGTTTAAAACAAGTCTATGAACTTGACAATATAAAATATGTTATCGAGTCAACAGGATTCTAGTATATTTATTTAATGGGAAAGTAAATATACGGTAAAGTGAGTCGAGTCGAGTGTTGAAAATGTAACATCGATCGACAAGATCCTAGTATAACTATTTAATGGGAAAATAATTATACGGTAAGGTGAGTCGAGTCGATAATGATGTAAAACAAGTTAATTAATACAAGAGTATAAGTGTAACTTATATCAAGGGTAATCCATCACCAACGAACCTAGGATACACGTTTAATTAAATAGGGAATTTAACTAAATAGTGGTGTTGGACGAGCTACTCTCTTTATTGGATTTGCTTACTTTGCTCGAGGTGAGTTTCACGGCCCCATTTTACTGCTTTTACTTTTTGGGGGAAAGATATGTTAGGGACATATGTGATATGTTGAATACTTGAGTTTGTTGTTCGTCACTCCGGGTGAGTCCTCGTTACTGTAACCATTTATTTGTGTGTATGTTTGAAATCGAAAACCGAAGGAATATTTGGATAGTATTATTGGTGTCTGACAAGGCCCACCCCTAATCGATAGCGTCGATTTATGCAACTGTGTATGCCAGGGGTGCACGTATTCTGAACTAAGTTGTTATTTTCCGAGAAACAACTATGAGCGAGGCATTATTAGTCTTGGTTTGGTTATGGGCTCAAGTAAATTGTAGGAACTTGCAACTCCTATAATAGTCACTACTTGTGTTTATTTTCCAAAAGTGTTGTTAAAATGTTTTGTAAATCAAAACTTGTGAACTCACCAATATTTTATATATTGACGATTTTTAACATATCTTTTAGATAACTAATTTTATGGAAGTCTAGATGGCTAGAGCGGGCGGGGATCTCATAAGACGTCGGATATTTTGATAAGGTTTTACTTTTATTTTCCTTGGGTTGGAATATAATAGTGAAACCTCTACTTTTGGCTTTTAAACTATGTTCTTTTAAGTATGTACGAACATGAAACTACATTTGACGTTTAAATAAATGATCATTTTCTTAATTACTTATAGTTTGTGTTAATCTTGGTTTTATACTCTTCGAATGTCGCGTCACGTGTTTCCGCCATTGGCGTGGTGTGACAGATTTTAACTTGATGATATTAACTAATTAAATATAAATATAATATTATCATGGGTTGAGTTATTCTACAAAGGCTACAAAAAAAATGAGAAGGGTGAGAATGATACAAAAAACATAATAAATCATTAAATATGACACAATAAGCCACAAAATATAACACAGTGCCAAAAAAATATAACACAATGCTGAAGAAAAAAGACACAATGAATTGAAAAAATGACACAATGATGAAAATAAGAAAAAGACACAATGGTACATAAAAGACACAATGATATAACACATATTCTAAAAACTACAAGCTAAACCCCAAAAAAACGAAAACCTAAAAACTAACGTCATAGGGTTCGATAAGACGATTCCAATGCCGCTTGAATGAATTCAATCGGAGTCCATTTGATACACTTCCTATGACTTCGTATTTTTCTTTCACTGTTTATTTGATCCTAACCCTATTATGATAGCATCAATTTCGTTTTATCAAGAGTTGATATGAGGTATGAGGTGCTTTTGTAACTAATTAGCGAGTACCTCAAATAGTCGGGACATCGTTTGTTGTCCGTAAAAAAAAAAAAAAAAAAAAAAAAAAAAAAAAAAAAAAAAAAGTTCATATATAAATCTAAAGAATACTTATTCAAAGTTACTTTTTTTTTTTGAACGGCAAATTTCATTCCTTGTGGGACTTGAACCCATGACCTCCCCCTTAGGTGTTCCTAAAAGCTTTGCTTCTACCATTAGGCCACAAACCCAAATGTTATTCAAAGTTACTTATATTTATTAATACAAAACTTGTAATTTTATTAAAGTAATTATAGCATCACACGGTCCTTAAATCTGATCTAACAAAAGGACCATTAGTGTACAGATAAGACAACTGATTCACTATACTTTTACTATACTGTCTGGTATTGAATACATGTCATTTAATGGGTACATCACATTCATTAACGCTTTTTTCTCTTATTGATTGTGATATTTAACTTTTGAAAAATGTGTGCCTATCTAGGTTTTTTAGAATGAAACTCACACACTTATATAATTTGGATCTAATTAGGCTCCACCTTTTATAGTAAGACTCGAACACTTGATCTTTTGGAAATGAGGCACCACTAAACACAAGCTAGCTAAGAAATCATTGTGCTAAATATTGTTACAAATGTCCTTAGTTTAGTAATGGTTTCTTTCAAAAGTGTGTTTTCATATATCGCATTTATACTCCCTTTCTACATCACTTGATTAACAAATGGATAATTGATTTCAACCCATAATAAAAGAACGCACAAGGCGTAAGTGAGATACAAATGAGCTTTAACTATGTTCATATCAATATCAAACTTTAAGTTTGTATATCAACATTGATAATAATTGAACTCAGATAATTTATATCATGATAATAAATCTGTACTTTTATCATTGGAAATCAACAGGAATTTGATATATTTGTTCCTAACTTGTGTTAGCAATAATTGGTTATGTAAATATTATAGTTTTTTATACAAATTATCACATATGGTTAAATATTTTTACGAATACCTATGTAAACACTTGTAGCATTAAAATCTGAAGATAAATTTTTGAATACTGATAAGTGATGTGGAGCTCGGTAAATTTTTGAATACTGAAAGTAAACAGAACAAAAAAGGTTGTCTCGGTAGATTTTAATAATACATATATGTGATGTGGAGCTCGGTGGATCAACCAATTAACAACTATTTTGGCATGCATTGCATGTTTATACTTCACGCAATTCAAGATGCACTTTTCTAATGATTTAATGTCTACCACATTTGCCACCATCACACTTAAGTGAAACCAAAGGAGGTCAAGATGGTCCATCACTCTCCGGTCACTAGAATCTGTTAGATGTATATATACTTGATATATGGAGGGGTTTTTTTTTTTTTTTTTTATTTATTATTATTATTTTTTTTAACAAAAACATGAGTTGCACATCATAACTTAACTTTATGTAGCATAGAAATAATCTTATTATAGCATGTATTAACTTAGTGTAGCATAACATAACCTTTTTAGTAGTAACTAGTAAAGATTATAATCTTATTATAATTTATAAACCCTACCAAAATAGTTTTGGTTCCGTCACTCACACACATATTAATAACAAATGTTGCTCATAGAATGAAAGATACGAAAGAGGGAGTTTTATGATTATTTACATATTCAACATAAGTCGTTGATGAGTGCAAAAAACATAGACAAAACATACACAAACAAATGTAACCCTTGGATGAAAAAATAAAAAAAGGGCCAAAGTGAAAAACAGTAAAAAGCAAAAGTAATAAAACCAAAAAGATAACACACTAATAATTCCACCATAAAGATTCAAAGGTGTTATTAATCATATGTTCTTGCCCGGAAACATACCTATCTTCATGATCATCACCACCGTACATCACCGGTGGCGGGTACAACCACCCGTCCGCCACCGAGTCCGTGTACACGAACTCGTTTTTCAACTCTAGCGAATCGAAACTCGTTCCTAAAACCGGAAGCTCAATTATTTCATCAAGTTCTTCTGATGCGGTTTCTATGCAAGAACTTGGAGAGTCAAGTTCTGTCATGGCAGCTGCTTTAGTTGCCGCGGCCTGTACATCTCTAGGAGAACAAGAAACAGGCCGCGGCAGTGATCCCACTAGCTCAGGGAAATTAAGAATAGCTGAATTACCTTTTATGCAAACGGCGGCCACATCATGTGCCCTGGCCGCCATTTCTGGTGTCGGAAATGTCCCTAGCCAGATTCTTGATTTTTTTCTTGGCTCACGAATTTCCGACACCCATTTTCCCCAACTCCTCATCCGGACACCGCGATAAACTGGGTGCTTCGTGGTTGAATCGCGGCTCCTTTTGACGGTTCTTGTTTCGGGGTTTTGTGAGTTTGGTAAGGGCTGAATTGATCCATGAGAATAGTGATCATCATGTTCCATTTGGGTACGAACTGCTGAGTGATGGTTCTTTATTAGGGCATACGTGTAAGGTGAATGAGTAGCCGTCATAAGCACATTATGTTTGTTTGTGTCAATTTTGTTTGAAAGCTAAAGAAAGAAAGAAAGAAAGAAAGTTATTATCTTTCTGTGATTGAAAGATAGAGTTTGTATCTTCTACTATATTTTTATCAGTCAGCAATTAAACCCTCATTTCCCAATGAGTGATACACATACATACTTATAACAAGATATTGGGTGGGTGGGAGGGAAGGGGGGGGGGGGGGGGGGGGGTAGGTTTAGGGGGTGGGGTTGGGGCTAGAGAGAAAATGGTTGCTACGGTCCAGAGAGATGAGGTTGAGTACAATGGGGTCCTTCATAAACAAGTACCACACACAAACTTGCTTTTTCAAGAAAAAATTCACCTATGTTTTTGCAAACTACTATAGGTAAAGTTCTCACTAGACACTGTTTCTTTTCCCTATCCTTTTTGTCTTGCATCTTTTTCAACATAGCTAGCACCTTCATAAGATTTATCTTTTAATCTATTATATATTGTTTGCTGTTTCTGAACATTAATATTTAATTTCACACGAAACACACACATTGTTAAATATACTTCAATAAATTAAGTCACATGCTACAGCTACAGCACTCCAGGAGGATAAGTACCCTAGCCCTGACCATTCTCACCCTGCCACGTCAAAATGAACCCAAAGTATCGTAGAACCGTAAAACCGCTAGCAGTACTCTAGGCAAAGAACCCTAGCTAGTGGTTTCAAATGGATATAAAGATTTTACTTCATGGAGAGTATGGTCAAGTGGTCAACGCATTAAATGGGATAGCACACAAACCAAGATCCCTTGACATCAAACGTTGTCGTGATACTCAAATCTGCAACCTTGCCTAAGGGGTGGTGACGGCATTACCTAGCCACAAAGTAACCGAAAAGGGGGTACCTGAGGAGTGCCCCGTCTAGAGGTGTTCAAAAAAGCCGGTTTGTGGACCAGAACCGGTGGAACCGACCCGACCCAAACCAGTCTGGGACCGGTACTGAAACGAACCGGTTCGGTTCCATTTTGAGCCTGGCGGTTTCAAGATCGATTCCTCATCTCGTCATCACGAACCGACCGGTTTCAAACCAAACCAGTTAAAAAAAACCGGTATTTTTTATTAAAAAATACTGAAGTTTAAATAAAAAAAATATATATAACAAAAATTATATAAAAAGTTTCTATACATACAAATATATACCCATACATCTAAAAAAATTATAAGAATCAATAAAAGCTGAACTTTACGTAAAAAACAAAATTTTGTGTTGCTTATTCTTTAAAAAAAGTGCGCGCAAGAATCTGTTCACGAACCGAACCAAAACTGAACCAAAATCGGTCTTAGAAACCAGTCATTCAAACCGACAAAACTGGTCAAAAACCGAACCGATTTGACCCGGAACCGGTACTGTAGCGAATCGGTTTGAAACCGAAACCGAAACCGATTTGGGAAAAAAACCGTTTTGTACGCCTCTAGCCCCGTCCCCCCTTATATTGTGTCAAAAGGATATGATATAAACTCTTCCAACTAATTATAGCTAGTTAGAGGTTTCATATTTTATAAAAATGCCATATATATAATTATGTGAACTGTTTTTTCACTCGTAAATAAAACAAAAGTTCAAAACAAAGTCGTTAATTTGAAGCACGAAATTAAATGTTACTATTTATAAGAAGTTAGACAGCTGGAAATAAGTCGTTGACAAACCAGAAAAACTTCATGGTGAAAGTTGTAAGGTGTCTGATAGACTATAAATTTCTGGAAGAAGTTTCAAAAAAAAAAAAAATAGTTGCCTTCACGATGTGCCTAAAAGAGTTAATACAACCCTCATTTTATATGATTTGAACTCCAACACTTTTATTTTATTGTGAGGCACACCTTGGTTAATTAACGAACATAAGTACAATCTGACTGAACTGATTACTTAAATTTATATGTGAAAACAAAAACTAAACGAACAATTTTGGTATATTAAATGACGGTAAGACCACAATTTTCCAAGGGAGTGTTTGGGATTGAGTTGAAAAATGACTTATTGACTTATTAACTTTTTTAAAAGCAATAAGTTAATAAGTCATTTGAAAGAAATCAAATCCCGGCTTTTCAAAATAACTTATTGGCTTATTATTTTTTTCAAAAAGTTAATAAGTCAATAAGTTGTTTCCAAACTCAATCCCAAACATGCTCCAAATACACGAAAACATTACCATGATTATATAGCTACTTCTTTTATCATCTTTATGTTCGCTTGTGGTACACAAAATATGGACCCATATATAGTCATCAACTCAAAATAAACGTTAAAAACTTAAAGCTAAAAGCTCTTTTCAAAACATACCCATATTAAAAAAAAAAAAAAACAATTCACTTTGTACGCATTATAGAGGATACATGAAATGCTAATTAATACCATTTATCCACTTGAAATGCTCATGTGATCTATAAGTAAGATTGAAACAAATTGATGTTGCTTAACCACTAAAGGTTCGAATATCAATCATTTTTTTTTGTTTACAAGCGGTTATGTTAAAATATAAGTATCTATCAAAGTGTTACTATGACGATTCGAGCTAGGTGGATCAAGACGGAGGAAATGGTTCAGGAAAGCCTAAGATGGAAAGTTTTAATGACCATGTAAGTGTACCTGGGCATTTTCGCTATATTCTTTTTAGAGTTGTGATTTTTTTGGTTTATGCAAAATTTTTACTTTAGATCCGTATTGGTTTAGAAAAAAATTACTTACATATCGCATGATAAACACAATGATAAGTATGTTATTACATATGTTATTTTGATATGACATATAACTCTATAAACACAAAAAAACATGATGAACAAGAATATTGTTAATATCACAATGAATACGAAGAAAACGCTTGATTCAATTGTTTTTATAATATTTAGCTTATATTTTTATATTAACGGTTTACCTATATGCAATTTAGAATATTTTCATATATGTCACTCACAAATTGTGTATGATAAGGTGATACACATACGCGTATCATTACAAATATGTAATTTATTCTATATTTTATTATATCAATGTGTTTTTATTACATATTAACATATGTGTGTTGCATTACCTTAATTATTAGCCTTGTCTTATGTTATACTAATTTATCTACTTGTATATACGCAACTGGTTGTGTAAATGGTTACATATGTGCACTTTGTTGTGTAAATGATTACATATATGTAATCAATATCATTGTTTACATAAATGTAACATAATTTGTGTTCTTGTGTTTAAGATTCTAGCATTTTCATTTATTTTATAATTTATACTAGTGGGGTGCCTGAGCGATGCGATGGAAAACAGAACACTTATGCCGCTGATTTTAGGGGTGTGTACAAGATAGTATGTTCAATTCAATTTTGTAACGAAAACCACGTTAGTTATAATTATTGATGCACTTTGTGTGTGGTCGTCGCTGTCGAATAGACTAGGGTTGAGCCATGTGTTGTAAAATATGAGATTGTGATGATCTATACAGGCATTTATGGATCTGATGCATTTGTTTAAGTGGACCAAGCAAATGAGGAAACTCATTCGTACCATCGTTAGGTAAAGTTTCTCATTCGTGTTTTGTTAGGTACAAATGGCCTCGTTCATGCCTTGGAGGGTATGAATGGGGATCTTTTATAGTTATCTATAAATAGCAATCTCATGTGTTAAGTTCATTAAGATTGAGAGTTATGCTTTGAGAGTTCACTGGGGGAGATCATGCCCGATCTCCCCTAGCCCCGAGATAGATGTTTATCCTACTGATGACAGTGTCTGTAACCGTTTCTATTATAATACGAACCTGTGTTGACGTGGTTTTTATCTAATTCTGATTCGTCTCCAATCTCCGTCTAAAACCGAGCTATAACTGTTTAAACGATCATGTAAACATTCTAAACCGTTTTCACAATAATACATTGGACTCTAACCTAGTTAGTTAAAAAACTGGGGATTCTAACCTCGTTAGAAAAAAAAAATAAGTTTTATAAGTTCATGCATAAAGAGAGAGCTAACAAAAATTACATATCTAAATGTGTTTATCCTAAATAACAAAGTCTTAAAAATCATTATTATTAGTTGAATTGCTCTATTTAAAATAAATCTACAACAAGCACATCTAGCACAATGCTTGATAGATATGGATCTAGTTTAGAAAGATGTTAGAAAGGTTTTTACTTAAGAAAACTCGATTAGATCATATCTGAACACTTAGGGTTTATCAAAAATGTGATGAAATGGATTAATAGGGGTTTAGATGATGAACACACCTTAAATCTTCACTTGTTTTAGGTATAGAACTTGATTTAGCTTAAGGATCAAAAAAATAAAGGCAAAAACTCATTTCTATAGGTTTGGGTTTGAGAGAGAGCACTTGGAAGCGAGTTAGGGTTGTGAAATGATGAAAATGAGGCAAAGTGACATATATATATATATATATATATATATATATATATATATATATATATAGGATCCGGATCATATGAGAACCTTATTGAGATGTGAGAACTAGAGAACCATTTGTAGCCATAGATCATAGTGATCCAATGGTTGAGAAACCATTGTGGAGTTTTTTTTGTCTTTAGTGAAGATTAAAATAATTCTTATTAAGTTTACATAAAAAACCACTTTTAGGGGCATTTTAGGTAAAGCACATCTTGGCTTGACTGACACCTCTCTGACCCTTCTGACCCCTTGTTTCCAACATCCATATATAAGTGGCACAAAAGTGGTTTTTCAAATTTTTTAAACTCACGTTCATCTCTCTCTCTCTCCCACACGTTGCACCAGACTAAAATCAAAAACCGTTTGATCGAAGATAATAAACCGTCCATCATCGTCTTCGCGAGAATCACTGATCCTTTTGCAACACTCTCATATAGGGTATGTTTTCTGTGCAAAAAAATGTGGGCATTTTTTTTTCAGTGGTGTTAAACTGTAGGGTTTTTTTTTCCTGATTTATTTTGTTCCATTCCCGTTTACAAAACCCCAAGCATACCCAACACCATTTTCAGGGGTTTTAGGGTTTGTGACATGCGTGTTTATTTGTTGTTTAGGTTTTTTTTGGTTGTTGTTTGTAGCTGGTGTCAAACAGTAGGGGTTTTTTTTTGTATTTAATCGGTGGTTTTTTTTTTCGTTTTTCATATATTGTTCGATGATGGTTTTTTTTGTGTGTTTTTTGGGGTTATGTGTTTTTGCATGTTTTTGGGGATAATGGGGGGCTGATCGTTTCCATTTTTGATAGACGGACGTTTTTTGAGTAGGGGGGTTTTTGGGTTGGGGGTAATGAATAAACAAATAACATAAGAATATATAGGGGGTTCGGATTTTTTATGTGATTTTTGAGGTTGAGTAGGGGGTTTTTGGTCGATGAGTATACTTTTTGAGTTTTGGTTGAGGGTTTGACATTGGGGTAAAATGGAACCCACAGTGGATGGAATGTCCTCTTTTTTTTTCATGTGATTTTTTTTGTGTCTTGTTTTCAGATAACATGGTGGCTGGTACAAGAAGTTCTAAACGCCCTCGTGTGGAAGATTCGACAGTTGGCGCAGTTATACGTGTCAGTCCCCGACGACGAGGTTAGGTCATTTCATAATATATACTTTTTCTCTTTTCGGGTACTTTTTAATTTTCGCCACGTGATGGTTTTTTTGTGCAGTGGGGAATGACCCAGACCATCCCATACATGTCGGGTCGTCTGTTTCGCCCGTGCCCCTATCTAAAAGGAACAAACGACCAACACGTGACGCTGACACAGGGACGGAAGGTGGCTACGTGCCTGACACGATATCGCCGAAGAAAGGCGCTAAGTCTCCCAAAAAACAGGTATGGGGTAGTTTAAAAACCCGGTCGTCCCCCCGGCAGCTTTACCTGGGAATATCGAAACTCAGTGTTCGACAACAAGAGGTGGTCCGTCAAATGGGATTCGGGGATTTATTGCATTTCCGCGTAGATGGTATCCCGGTGAAAATTGCACACTACGCAGTTGACATCTTCCAGCCTGAGAAGATGAGGATGTGGTCTCGTAAACAGGAGGTGGCCATAGATGCGCAACTTGTACATAAGGTGTTTGGCGTCCCTTGCGGAGGCATCAAGTTTTCAAGTTTTGCTGAACCGGAGAAGTGGGACCCCGCGCTGAAGGTCTGGCGTGATCGCTACCCGACTAACACCTACGTTTCTACAAAGCTGATTGTGAATAAGATACTCGCAGACGATTACGAAGACCTTTTCATATTCAAGGTTGATTTCATAATGTTGTTCGTAACAACGATGATTATCTCGCACGTGAATGGTCTTTGAAAAGAAGAAATTCCAAAATGTTTTACCAGGGCAACGCGGTTTGAGGAGATTGATTGGTGCGACTTCATGGTAACATCCCTCATGACATGTAAGCAAAAATGGAGGCGGAGTGACCCTGCATGCGCATTTGCTGGTCCGTTGACCTTTTTAACGGTATGAACAGTTACTCTTGCGTATTTATAGTTAACATTTTTGTTCCTTTTAGGAATTCACCTGTTTTTTTACATGTTTTTCCTATTTTTTTTTCATGGGGGCAGCTACTGTATGTTGACTGTTTTGCCGTTGATGGCATGAACACCCCAGATGGTGTGCGTGCCATGCATCATTGGTCGTTGGAGTTGCTAAGCAGGCGGCAGGAGCATGAAATACGACATGGTGGCTTTGGGCTTGGCAAAGTGAAGGAGGTGACAATGGCTAGAGATGGCGATGTGGAGGTAACACATGTTTTCATTTTTTTTGCCGTCTGTTTTTTTTTTTTTTTGAACTACATGCCCGTGTGCGTAACATCTTTTTATATGTTTCTTTTTGTTTTTTTCAAAAGGTGGAATTGCGTGTGGCGCGCGAAAAGTTATCGGAGTTCAAGTCGTTAAAGATGCAGGTTGGGGCAATTTTTAGTTCCTTAACGTCAAGATACCCGCTTAGTAGCAGCGTGCGTCGTTTGGAAGCTGAGTACCGTTCAGAACCGTGTCATGTAACTGAGAAGGGGAAAGAGCTTGAGACGCCAACAAAGATGATAAAGCACGTTGTTTCAGACTTAGCCAAGGAGCACAATTCTGATGCGCCTGTCGATGAACACCAAAGTTTTGAAGGCGAGTGATGCTAAATCGCACACGCCCAGGCGACTGTTTTTTGGTTACTTATTTTTTGAGCCTTCTGTTTTACATTTGATTTTTTTCAGGGGTAGCGGGTGCATCCGGAACAGATTCGTCGGACTCAGAAGGTGACGGGCGATGGTTGTTTACGGGATGCGAGGCTGGGAGAAGCAAAGCTACGCCACCACCGAGCGATGCTCAGGAGTACGCCACCACCGAAGGCAAAGGGACTCAATCACATCAACATGCTGGCGACGTGACAGAGCCCGGGGACACACGTGCATGCTTCGACCCCGAAAACGAGGCGGTGGGTGACGTTGGTGTCAGTGGCGATGGAGGAAGGGAACTAGTCGAACAAATGGATGCGCATAGGATGAGGTTTGGGCTGCCAACGATACGCACACCAGTCAAGGGTACGTTTAAAGAACCTTTTTTTTTTTGCAAATAACTCCACTCTTTTTTACCAGTCGAGTGTACATTTTTTTATAAATCTGTGTTTTTTTGTGGTGTGCGCGATTTTGTGTAGCAGGCTCACCGGGAATGACGGCCGCTTCTGCCAGTCAGCCAACCTTTAGCCTGGGTTTAACACAGTTGACCCCACCGTCAGACAAAAAGTTGCTAAGTCCGCCACCCGAAACCGTACCGGGGGAAGTGACCCTGAGCCAGCCCAGTTTCAGCCTTGGCCTCACCCAGGAGCACCCACCTGACGCCGCAGGGGGAAGGATGGAGTAAATGCGGATGAGATTGTTGTAGGACAGGTTACCAAAACAGCCGACTCAAGTTATACGCTCGCCAAGCCTGCAAAAGGTCAGGGGGGGGGGGGGGCACTAACCCTGGTGTAAATTATATTTTTTTCCATGTTTTTATTTACAGTGGTGTAAAATATAGGGATTTTTATGTGTGGACTGTTTTTGCTTCCCCACACACACACCCAACTTGTTTTTTTTTTCTAAATTTTTTTTGTATTTTTTTTCGGGTGTTGTAAAATTCGTTTTCTGTTTTTCTTATAGGTCAAGGAAACCCGTCGTCTGCTGCGTTGAATGTACAACCTATTTCATGGGGGACATCAAGGAGTATGGTGGCTAGGCTACCTGTTGTGGTGAATAGTAGTGATGAACTACCCACAAAGGCCACAAAGAAAGAGTTGATGGTGTGGGACTTCCTTTTCAGGACTGCTGACAATGCACTGCTGATGCAATTAGCGACTGATGAGGTGTGACAACTCGGGTAAATCTCTCTCTTGGTTTCTATCTTTTGTTGTTTCCTTCGTTATTCTTTTTGGTACTTGTGCAATTTTCGGGACGAAAATTCTTTTAACGTGGGGATGATGTGACACCCGGCAAATTCTGGTTAACAACGTTGTCTAGATGAAAGTCTACCTTAGCGAGTCACGCGTATATTGTACTTAACTGGGATAGTTAAGTCGGGTTATGGTTCGGGAACTATCGGTTTAGTCTAGAAGATCATTGGATGTTGGTCTAGAGGTTCATTAGATGTCAGTCCTTAACCAAGTGTACAAACGGTGACGATTTGTAGGATCGTCAGGGCATACGGAACATACAAGTCTCGAGTCCCGGGAATTGGTGAACAAGTGTGAATATGTGTATTTACATGTGTTATGTGTTTTCAATCATTATGTGACTTGTCGGTATGTGAATATGTGTTAACATATGTTAAAACGGGGGTTAACGCGCAAAACACACGAAACCAGCCCCTATAGGCGATTAGGGAGGCCTAATCGCCTATAAGGGAGGCGAGTAGGCCCTTTAGGGGCGAGTAGGGGACCAAATGCATGACTGTTCATGCGATTAGGCCCCAATTGCATGAACTTACATGCGATTAGGCTTCCTAATCGCGTGTAAAGGCTGCACGATCGCTAGTTACGGGCAGGACGACTAAAAACGACTATAAATACCATACTTGACCTCCTAAACTTCATTATACAAACCCTAGTCGTCCCATAACCCGCCCCAACACACACACAACCTCTGGAACGCGATTTTTGATCAAAACGCAAGGTTTCAAGCTTAATCCATCATTCTTTTACAAATCTAAGGTTTGGTTTACATCCATGCAATCATTATAAACGTTTTTATTCAATCCCTAATAGTCCAGACCTGTTCTAAAACAGAAAAGCTTTCTGAAAATCGTTAATAAGTGTTGTTAATCGGATTTTAACTAGTATACATGTGTTATGTGTGTTTATGATTAGAAAGCTAGGGTTTTTATGATTCAAGATGAATGAATGACATGTTATTATGTTAGATCAGAATAATATTGATGTTATGTTAATGAAATCTGAGTAATTGATTATTAGGGTTATGGTTATGCATGTTAATGTGGTGTTTCATGCTATGTGTATGGCGTTTGGATTACATGGTTGCATGCAGGACTGATAATACGAGGTTAAACGAAGGATTTTGGTTTAAACATGTTTAGAATAGTTGTTGGGATGATATTGGGTGGTTACACACGTTCTGGATCTGATTTGGAGCGTTAAACGCGCGAAAAACCGGAACAGCAAGGTTACAGGCGATTAGCAATCCTAATCGCCTATGTTAGAGGCGATTAGGAGGCCAATCGCCTATGTTTCATGCGATCAGGCCCTAATTGCTAGTAGTTACATGCAATCAGCCCTAATTGCTAGTAGTTACATGCAATCAGCCCTAAATGCTAGTAGTTACATGCAATCAGCCCTAAATGCTAGTAGTTACATGCAATCAGCCCTAAATGCTAGTAGTTACATGCGATTAGCCTTCCTAAATGCCAGGTGACCAACCTAAATGCTAGTTGACTTTTTCTAATCGCGTGTACTGCTGCTGTAAGTATAAATTAGCATTCCGAGACCCGATTTGACATGTAGGAACATGCTAGGAACCTCGTAACATGTCTAATAACTTGGTAACATATGTTTGGATGTAATTCGGTGATACGTGAGCTATGTGCTATAACTTGTTGTGCGTTAACGTATGTTAAAGTGTGGTTGCATGATTGCATGTTTGAGAGCGTAAACATAACACGGGGAGTCTCGGGTCACCAATGGGATGTCGAGTCTTGTACTTTGGGTCAGTTAATCAGTCACGGTGTTTTCAAACGAACTTGGTTATGGTCTGGACATCTAGGGACTAATTAACCTGCGGGTTATTAGTCTAAGTACTTGTAACTGTCATATGTTAGGTCGCCGCTTTACGGGACTAGCATAGCAGCTGAGTTTACTCGTGTTAAGGAGTAACGCAACTTAAGGTGAGTTTACGGCCCCTCTTTTAAACTGGTTTCATATTCTCGGGGGAGAAAACATGTGTTAAAACGATTATTTGGTAACTACTGTCATACTATGGGTTTCTATTGTGTACTACACGATCTTTGGAAGTCCCGGGGGGAACCATGAATGTGCGGGTTTGCACAACGGGGAAATGTGAATAGCGCTATTGGGAGTGACCAACCCCGCTCGTCGACTTGGAGGGTCGGCGGGTGCATATTGTCTCAAACAGGAACAACAGGAACAACAGGGTTACTACATCGGGCACACATTTGGTTTGCGAGTTAGTAATGGTTTTCCAATCGTGGTAGTAACAAAACATACGCCTAGCTAGCGTACACTGGTTTTCGATTTGTTATAGTATGGACAGGTTGACTTGGTACTTGGATTACAAAACCTGTAAATTCACCAGCATTTTTGTGCTGACGTAAACTTTTACATGTTTTCTCAGGTCGCTAAGGTAGCACTACTGGACTAGGGCGCACGCGTCTGCACGGCGTCTAGTTAGAGTCGCATGGTTTTCATATGTTGAACATTGGGTTTACTTTTGAGATACTGTTTTGAATAAGCTTCCGCTGTATACGGGGATTTTAAACTATGTTTTGAAATTTCATTATATTCATTTAGACTTGTTTATTGTGATCGTTGGTTTGGATCCTGGTTTGTCATGCGCCTCGCGGTAAAACTCCGCAAGTGGATTTTGAGGGTGTGACAGATTGGTATCAGAGCCAATGGTTATAGTGAACTAGGACTGCATGTAGAGTCTAGTCTATAGCCGAGTCGCACACACTAGACGATCACATGGTACTAAACATTATGGTGGTTTACGTATGGTCTTGTCGGGGTGTCTCTAAATCATTTGGTCTTTCTACGTTACATCATCCGTTCTATCTTAGGTCGGGTTACTTGCTTTCTAGGCAGTGTAGTATATTGGAGTGAATCGTGTACTCTTGAGATTTGTCCAAGGCTCGGACTTCTCCCTTTCATACTCCAATAGAAACACTTGCCATAAACTACCGTAGTATTACGGTGTATAGCTAAGAGTCTATGTTCGGTGATTCGAACTTTGAACTAGGAGAACACTTGGAGGACCATGTAGAGCGGTTTATCATTTTGGGTGCACACAAAATCATAAACCGAAATGCATGGAAGCCCTAGTGAGCTCTGGGTTTGAAGGGATAGTCCTGGATTGGATCCAGCTTTGATCTTGTAAACATTAGTGGTTATCTTTATCTGCGAAACTAAATTTTCTCGTTCTTTCTGCCAGAATCATGTCTGGAGTAAGAGGAGGACGTGGAGGTGGTCGCAATGGTGGACGTGGTGGTGGTCGCGGTGGTGCTGGTGGTCGTGGAGGTATTAACCTATCGCAGGCTGATCTGAACAACTTGCTCCAAGCTGCCTTCCAGTTAGGGCACAATGGTGGTGGTAAGTTGATTTATCCATTTTCTTTGCCTCATTAGTGAACCTTGTTTGCATTCTTCGGGGGTTCTCATGCGTTTCATTTCAGGTGGTCCTGTTAACCCACCCCCACCCATGTGTACCTACAAGATGTTTCGGGACTGTAAGCCCCAGGAATTCTCTGGCACTGAGGGTGCGGTGAGCTTGCTTAGGTGGCTGGAGAAAGTGGAGTCAGTGTTTCTGATGTGTAACTGTCTCCCAGAAGATCGGGTTAAGTATGCTGCTGCGTTATTCCAGGATGTTGCATTGACTTGGTGGAATAACATCACCCAGAATATGGGTATTGGGGAGGCGTATGCTATGCCTTGGGAGAATTTCGTGCAGCTGCTGAAGCGTGAGTACTGTCCGAGGGAAGAGGTGCAGAAGCTAGAGCACGAGGTGTGGAACCTCAAGATGACTGGGTCTGAAATTGAGAAGTATACTGTGAGGCGTAACGAGTTGGCAGTGTTGTGTCCTGATCTGCATGTGCCAGAGTACAGGAGGATTGAACACTATGTCTCGGGGTTAGTACCGGAAATCGCAGGGTTAGTGGCTGCGGGTAATCATCCTACATACGCAGAGGTGGTTCGATCGGCTCATAGGATGACCAACTTAAAGGTGAATGAGGGTATTCTGCCTGCTAAGGGTTCGACTGTTAAGGCCCCAGAGAACAACAAGCGCAAGTGGGATAATGAGGGGAAGGGATCTGGGCCAGCACAGCAGGGTAAGAGGTTTGATAATGGGGGTTCTTCTTCTTCGGGTATCAAGCAGGGTGGTTATGCGGGGAAACTGCCCAAATGTAACAAGTGTGGACGTCATCATCAAGGGAACTGCGACAGCAACCGTTGTCATCGCTGCCAGCGAATTGGGCATTTTGCTAAAGATTGTCGGGTTACACTTCCATCGACCCAGGCCCCGACTACTAACTCAGCTCCTACTACTCAAGGGACTACGGGAAGACAAGGATGTTACAACTGTGGTGAGACGGGGCATTACAAGAAGGATTGCGCAAAACTGAAGCAGGGTGGAAACAACGGAAATGGGAACAACGGGGGCGGTGGCAGGAATGCACGCGCCTTCGTCATTGGAGCCGCTGAGGCTAGACAGGATCCTGAAACAGTTACCGGTACGTTCCTTCTCAATAATCGTTCTGTTAGTGTGTTATTTGATTCTGGTGCCGACAAAAGTTTTGTATCCATGGAAGTTAGTCGACTGCTAGACGTAGTACCCGTACCATTAGAAGCTAAGTATATTATTGAGTTGGCTGACGGTAAAAAGATTGAAGCTACTAGTGTCCTTCGGGAGTGTCAATTAGAGTTGTCGGGTTTATCGTTCCCCATCGACCTTATGCCGGTACCTTTGGGTAGTTTTGACGTTGTTGTAGGTATGGATTGGTTGTCCCTGTATCGCGCGGAGATTGTCTGTTATGATAAGGTTATTTGGATTCCTCTCCCTGATGTAGAATTCCTTTCTGTGTACGATATCAAGGGTGGTGTTTCGCTAAACATCATCTCTAGCATGAAAGCCCTTAGGTGTCTTCGAAAGGGTTATCCAGCCGTTTTGGCACTTTTATCTGTTTCCTCTGGTGATGAGAAGAAGATCGACAACATTCCAGTTGTACGCGAGTTTCCTGATGTTTTTCCCGATGATTTATCTGGCCTTCCTCCCCATCGTCAGGTTGAGTTTGGCATTGATCTTGTACCAGGGCTGCTCCTATTGCTCGGGCCCCCTACCGTCTTGCACCTCCCGAGATGCAGGAATTGTCTAGTCAGTTACAGGAACTCTTGGACAAGGGTTTCATCAGACCAAGTTCTTCCCCTTAGGGAGCCCCGATTCTATTCGTCAAGAAGAAGGATGGAAGTTTCCGATTGTGTGTGGACTACAGAGAACTGAACAAATTGACCGTCAAGAACCGTTATCCTCTTCCACGTATTGATGATCTATTCGACCAGCTCCAGGGTTCTAGTTACTATTCCAAGATTGACTTGAGGTCCGGTTATCACCAGTTGCGGGTAAGGGAAGCTGACGTGGCAAAGACTGCCTTTCGTACACGTTATGGCCATTTCGAATTCTTGGTCATGCCTTTCGGTCTCACGAACGCACCGGCGGTTTTCATGGACTTGATGAACCGCGTTTGCAAACCATATCTGGACAAGTTCGTCATTGTGTTTATTGATGACATTCTGATCTACTCCAAGAACGAGACCGAACATGAGAAACATCTGCGGTTAGTTTTGGAACTCTTGCGACGGGAACAACTTTACGCTAAGTTCTCAAAGTGTGACTTTTGGTTACGCGAAGTTCAGTTCCTAGGACATGTGGTTAATGAACTAGGAATTCATGTCGATCCAGCTAAGATCGAAGCGATCAAGGATTGGGGAGCACCAAAGACGCCAACTGAGGTGCGGCAATTCCTAGGCCTTGCGGGCTACTATCGTCGTTTCATTCAGGGGTTCTCGAAGATCGCTCAACCCCTCACCACTCTTACTCAGAAGGATAGAAAATTCGACTGGGGTGAACCACAAGAGTCAGCGTTTGAAGAACTAAAATCCAAACTGTGTTCTGCTCCTATTTTGTCTTTACTTGAAGGCCCTGATGATTTCGTTGTTTACTGTGATGCTTCTATTCATGGTCTCGGTTGCGTGTTGATGCAACGCGAGAAAGTGATTGCGTATGCTTCTCGCCAACTCAAGGTGCACGAGAAGAACTACACCACCCATGACTTGGAGTTGGGTGCCGTGGTATTCGCGTTGAAAATTTGGAGACATTACTTGTACGGTACCAAATGCACCAACTACACCGATCACAAGAGTCTCCAACATATTTTCGACCAACAACATTTGAACATACGGCAGCGTCGTTGGATTGAACTCCTGAACGACTATGATTGTGCCATTAAGTACCATCCTGGCAAGGCGAATGTTGTAGCAGACGCCTTGAGCAGGAAGGAATCAACTAAACCTCGTCGCGTTCGGGCGTTGCAGCTCACCATTCATTCATCCCTACCTGATCAACTCCGTTCTGCCCAGTTAGAAGCTTTGAAGGAGGAAAACCTTAAAGCTGAGACTATGCACGGTGCCGACAAGCACCTCGAGCGAAGGCCTGATGGCCTGCACTATTTCGCAGAACGTATATGGGTTCCTTTATTCGGGGGACTACGGGAGCTTGTCCTGGATGAGGCTCATAAGTCCCGGTATTCTATTCATCCTGGTTCGGATAAGATGTACCAAGATCTGAAGGTGCTTTACTGGTGGCCAAACATGAGGTCGGATATAGCCTCATACGTGAGCAAATGCTTGACCTGTGCTAAGGTCAAGGTGGAATACCAGAAACCGTCGGGTCTCTTGCAACAACCTGAAATTCCGGAATGGAAATGGGAACGGATTACCATGGATTTTGTCACGCAACTTCCTAAATCACCAGGTGGTAATGACAAGATATGGGTGATTGTCGATCGGTTGACGAAATCAGCCCATTTTCTTGCTATTAAGGAGACCGACACCATGGATCGTTTGGCTCGTCTTTATTTGAAGGAAGTTGTTTCTAAGCACGGGGTGCCAGTTTCTATTATCTCGGATCGTGACTCCCATTTTACTTCTCACTTCTGGAAGTCTTTGCACAAGGCTTTGGGTACCCAACTAGACATGAGTACGGTTTATCATCCACAGACTGACGGTCAGAGTGAGCGCACGATTCAAACTTTGGAAGACATGCTGCGGGCATGTGTAATCGATTTTGGCAAGGGTTGGGAAGCTCATTTACCGTTAGTAGAATTCTCATACAACAATAGTTATCACACGAGCATCAAGGCGGCTCCGTTCGAGGCACTGTACGGACGGAAATGCCGTTCTCCTCTTTGTTGGGCTAAAGTGGGTGAGAGTCAACTCACTGGGCCTGAGCTAGTGTACGAAACTTCGGAAAAGATCGTACAGATACGTAACCGGTTGGCAGCGGCACGGGATCGGCAAAAGAGTTATGCTGATCAGCGTCGCAAACCATTAGAATTCCAAGTTAATGACAAAGTACTTCTAAAAGTCTCACCATGGAAGGGCGTCATACGCTTTGGGAAGCGTGGCAAACTCAATCCGCGGTATGTCGGCCCATTTACGATCCTGGAACGGATTGGACCGGTGGCATATCGTCTTGATTTACCGACGGAGCTCGGTAACGTACATAACGTCTTCCATGTGTCCAACTTGAAGAAGTGTCTGGCTGACGAGTCCCTCATCGTTCCACTGGAAGAGATCAAGGTTGATGATCGTCTTCGGATTGTGGAAGAACCTGTGGAGATTATGGATTACAAGATTCGTAGCCTACGTCATAGCAAGATTCGCATTGTGAAGGTTCGCTGGAACTCGAATCGGGGACCAGAGTACACTTGGGAACGGGAGGATCAGATGAAGTCTAAGTATCCTCATCTCTTTCCTAAGGAAGCGTTCGAGTCGAGATATGTCTCTTCTGCAGCTGAATGAATCTCGGGGCGAGATTCCTTTTAACGTGGGGATGATGTGACAACTCGGGTAAATCTCTCTCTTGGTTTCTATCTTTTGTTGTTTCCTTCGTTATTCTTTTTGGTACTTGTGCAATTTTCGGGACGAAAATTCTTTTAACGTGGGGATGATGTGACACCTGGCAAATTCTGGTTAACAACGTTGTCTAGATGAAAGTCTACCTTAGCGAGTCACGCGTATATTGTACTTAACTGGGTTAGTTAAGTCGGGTTATGGTTCGGGAACTATCGGTTTAGTCTAGAAGATCATTGGATGTTGGTCTAGAGGTTCATTAGATGTCAGTCCTTAACCAAGTGTACAAACGGTGACGATTTGTAGGATCGTCAGGGCATACGGAACATACAAGTCTCGAGTCCCGGGAATTGGTGAACGAGTGTGAATATGTGTATTTACATGTGTTATGTGTTTTCAATCATTATGTGACTTGTCGGTATGTGAATATGTGTTAACATATGTTAAAACGGGGTTTAACGCGAAAAACACACGAAACCAGCCCCTATAGGCGATTAGGGAGGCCTAATCGCCTATAAGGGAGGCGAGTAGGCCCTTTAGGGGCGAGTAGGGGACCAAATGCATGACTGTTCATGCGATTAGGCCCCAATTGCATGAACTTACATGCGATTAGGCTTCCTAATCGCGTGTAAAGGCTGCACGATTGCTAGTTACGGGCAGGACGACTAAAAACGACTATAAATACCATACTTGACCTCCTAAACTTCATTATACAAACCCTAGTCGTCCCATAACCCGCCCCAACACACACACAACCTCTGGAACGCGATTTTTGATCAAAACGCAAGGTTTCAAGCTTAATCCATCATTCTTTTACAAATCTAAGGTTTGGTTTACATCCATGCAATCATTATAAACGTTTTTATTCAATCCCTAATAGTCCAGACCTGTTCTAAAACAGAAAAGCTTTCTGAAAATCATTAATAAGTGTTGTTAATCGGATTTTAACTAGTATACATGTGTTATGTGTGTTTATGATTAGAAAGCTAGGGTTTTTATGATTCAAGATGAATGAATGACATGTTATTATGTTAGATCAGAATAATATTGATGTTATGTTAATGAAATCTGAGTAATTGATTATTAGGGTTATGGTTATGCATGTTAATGTGGTGTTTCATGCTATGTGTATGGCGTTTGGATTACATGGTTGCATGCAGGACTGATAATACGAGGTTAAACGAAGGATTTTGGTTTAAACATGTTTAGAATAGTTGTTGGGATGATATTGGGTGGTTACACACGTTCTGGATCTGATTTGGAGCGTTAAACGCGCGAAAAACCGGAACAGCAAGGTTACAGGCGATTAGCAATCCTAATCGCCTATGTTAGAGGCAATTAGGAGGCCAATCGCCTATGTTTCATGCGATCAGGCCCTAATTGCTAGTAGTTACATGCAATCAGCCCTAATTGCTAGTAGTTACATGCAATCAGCCCTAAATGCTAGTAGTTACATACAATCAGCCCTAAATGCTAGTAGTTACATGCGATTAGCCTTCCTAAATGCCAGTTGACCAACCTAAATGCTAGTTGACTTTTCCTAATCGCGTGTACTGCTGCTGTAAGTATAAATTAGCATTCCGAGACCCGATTTGACATGTAGGAACATGCTAGGAACCTCGTAACATGTCTAATAACTTGGTAACATATGTTTGGATGTAATTCGGTGATACGTGAGCTATGTGCTATAACTTGTTGTGCGTTAACGTATGTTAAAGTGTGGTTGCGTGATTGCATGTTTGAGAGCGTAAACATAACACGGGGAGTCTCGGGTCACCAATGGGATGTCGAGTCTTGTACTTTGGGTCAGTTAATCAGTCACGGTGTTTTCAAACGAACTTGGTTATGGTCTGGACATCTAGGGACTAATTAACCTGCGGGTTATTAGTCTAAGTACTTGTAACTGTCATATGTTAGGTCGCCGCTTTACGGGACTAGCATAGCAGCTGAGTTTACTCGTGTTAAGGAGTAACGCAACTTAAGGTGAGTTTACGGCCCCTCTTTTAAACTGGTTTCATATTCTCGGGGGAGAAAACATGTGTTAAAACGATTATTTGGTAACTACTGTCATACTATGGGTTTCTATTGTGTACTACACGATCTTTGGAAGTCCCGGGGGGAACCATGAATGTGCGGGTTTGCACAACGGGGAAATGTGAATAGCGCTATTGGGAGTGACCAACCCCGCTCGTCGACTTGGAGGGTCGGCGGGTGCATATTGTCTCAAACAGGAACAACAGGAACAACAGGGTTACTACATCGGGCACACATTTGGTTTGAGAGTTAGTAATGGTTTTCCAATCGTGGTAGTAACAAAACATACGCCTAGCTAGCGTACACTGGTTTTCGATTTGTTATAGTATGGACAGGTTGACTTGGTACTTGGATTACAAAACCTGTAAACTCACCAGCATTTTTGTGCTGACGTAAACTTTTACATGTTTTCTCAGGTCGCTAAGGTAGCACTACTGGACTAGGGCGCACGCGTCTGCACGGCGTCTAGTTAGAGTCGCATGGTTTTCATATGTTGAACATTGGGTTTACTTTTGAGATACTGTTTTGAATAAGCTTCCGCTGTATACGGGGATTTTAAACTATGTTTTGAAATTGCATTATATTCATTTAGACTTGTTTATTGTGATCGTTGGTTTGGATCCTGGTTTGTCATGCGCCTCGCGGTAAAACTCCGCAAGTGGATTTTGAGGGTGTGACATGAGGCGAAAAGGCGGTAAGTTTTTTTTATACGAAACGGCCTTTTGTGTGTGTACGTATACGTGTTTTCTAAACTTTTTTTTTTGTCTGTTTGCTTTTTTTTTTTGTAGGCAGAAGGCTCGTGGAGGGTGCGTAGACTTGGCCAACATCGACCCAACTGAGTTTTTCCCGTGAGTGTGTTTTGCCCTTTTGTTTTTTTATCTCCTTTTTAGATGCGTATATGTTTTTTAAGGCACCACGGCGCCTTCGTTTTTTTTGGCGCTAACGTTTTTTGTACATGTTTACGCCAAACTAAAAAAAATAATAATAAACAACGGCAGTTATGTGCTGTTTGAAAACCGTTATGGGATGCGGTCTGAAGCCCCACTGATGCAGTCGCTGGCAGTGGGTAAGAGGTTGTATGGGTCAGTCATTGACGCCTGGACTAGTGTTCTGAACAACGACCCGATGTACCAGGGGCTCGGGGGGTCCGTCGTTTGTTTTGTGCCACCACCACCGTCGTGAGTAAATCAACCCCTTTTTCTTTGTTTTTTGGTCCGCTATCTTTTCTTATACGTTTTTTTTTCTTTCCTCTTTTTCCTTTTTTTACGCAGGTTGACTGGATGCTACAGCTGGACGATGACCCAGGAGGCAGCCGGGTGGCGGGTTTAAAAAATGGACTCTCGGGCGCTCTTTCTGGCGACGCGGGAGCGCTTGACTTGTGGGGCGTCGACATGGTTTTTGTGCCTGTTCTAGAACACGAACACTATTACGTGCTGGTTTTTGACCTGAAGCGCGTGGATGTGTGCGTTATTGACAACATCGTGCCTAGGAAGTCGCCCATGGTGCTATCAGACAGTAATGTCTATTATGTTAAAAGCACACCGTTCAAAGTGGTAGGTCCAAAAAAAAAAATTAAAAAAAATTTGTAACTGATTACGCCCATGGTGCTCTTTCTAATGTTATATCTTATGTGCAGAAACATATTTTTGACGACTACCTCGACCTTATGAAACACCCCAAGGCGGCAGCACTAAGGGAATGCAGTATTAGGCCGGTACCTTTGCCCTGGGCCACCACGAAGAACACAGACGATTGTGGCGTGTTCGTTATGCGCCATATGGAAAACTACTGCGGGGTGTCCGTCCCTTTCAAGTGTGGGTTTAGCCTGAATGGGAAGCGCAAGCAGGCCCAGTTGGATACATTAAGGAAGCGGTATGCATCGAGCATCCTTTTGTCGTCCACGAACATCTACAGCGAGCGGGTTTGGCGGCGTCATTAGCGGCGTAACTTTTTGTTGTTTGTGTGTTTGTTTTTGGGCTGGGGGGTATGATGGTACTAAAAAAAACAAAAACTCCAAAATCGTTATGGCTTTGTCTGTGCATGGATGGGTTTATCCTTTTTGGGCTGGGGTGGGTATGGGGGGGTATGATGGTCCCAAAACTTGTTTTCTTTTTTTTGTTGTTTTGTTTTTTTGTTGTGCATGGATGGGTTTATCATTTTTGGTTTGTGTAGTGAAAATTGTGGTGCATGCATTTTTCTTTTGACCCACATGGTTTTTTTTGTTGCTGTAGGTATGTATGGTAGTGAGCTTTATATTTTTTTCGCTACACGAGAAAAATACATGTAACCATGCTCTCAGTATCCCCTTTCTTTTTTTTGTACCCCCGGTGTAAAATCAAGGGCCAAAAAAAATATATTAATAAAATAACATAACTGAACCTTTATCCCATCCCCCACAATTTACCCCAATGTCAAAATAACAACCTGTAGTTTTTTAATATAAGCCCTACTTTTTTTTTTACATTTTTTTTGTCTACACCTGGCATCAAAAGAAAAGTAGGTATACACTATTTTACCTCGATGTACAAAATAACAAAAACCACAAAAAAAGCACAACGTACAAAAAATACAATGTAATGGTGGGGACACCGGTGTAAAAAAAAAAAAACAAATAAACCACTGACATTTTTTTATATCCCAGTCTGAAATTTTGTTGGTTTTTTATAAATGATTGGTATAGTTGAAAAAGGCAATGCCTAAACTCTTTTTGTCCCGCCCCTACAGTTACCCCAACGCAAAAGTAACAAAACTGTTAGGTTTTTACATAAGGAGTTTTTCTTTGTACACTAGTTTCCAAAAAAAAAAGGGAATAAAAAGTGCAAAAATCCCCCTAGTCTGAATTTTTTTGTTTTTTTATACATGTTTGGTGTAGTTGAAAGAAATGACTGGACCTTTGGATGGCCCACTTTATCCCATGCCCCCTCCCCCACAGCTTACCCCAATGTAAAAAAGTAACAAAACTTAAACCCCCCCCCCCCCCAATCAACATCATTCACGTGGGTTCCATCATGATTACCACCATGAAATATTTTGTTTGTTTTTTTTCAACTACTAACATGATTACCCCCACATTGTTTGTTTTTTTTTGGGAGACCAGTGTCTTTTCTGGCTATTTATAGCCCAAAGAAGTGGGGGGGATTCTATCACTTTGCAAAACAACACCATTATCAAGCCTAAAAAAGAAAGGTATGGGTTTTTTTTCCCTTTTTGTAGCTAAAGAAGCCAAAAAAAAACATGGGGGCCGTTAAAAAACTGGAAAGAAAACCACCTCTGTTAGTTGGTAGGAAACAATGGTGAAAAAACACTAATGTAAATTTTTTAAGAAATATAAAACCACTGATGTAAAAATGTTCGTTCTCACTGTTAAAAATAAAATACAATAATAAACCACACCACTGAGGTATATATATATAATTTTTTCTAACTCTCCAGTTTTTTCGTTAGCAGGATGGGTGGTGGTGAAGAAAGGCCGTTCAAATTCCCGCGTAACGAATGCAAGGGAAAATTGGTGCAACTCTAGAATCGTCCTCAAAACCCCATTAATCCGCCCCCCAATCCAACGCCCCCACCCGCTGCACCAATGCATCAAGGACGTGTCCCAGGCATATCGACTTTGCATCAGGGTGTCTACACCCCACCCCCGAAATCTACTTTTACCCCAGGGTCTCAAGGCACCCAGACAGGCATATCAACCTTGCACCAGGGTGTCTACACCCCTCGACCGAACTATGGATAGCTACCGTTGTATCCAACCCATAGCCCAAACTATGGACAGCATCCGGTGTATCCAACCCATGGCCCAAACTATGGACAACATCTGGTGTATGCAACCCATGGGGGCAGCAGGAGAGGGATGGAGGTTAATGCGCCGAACAGTAGTTCTACGACGTGGGTTCCAAGAGCAGCTCCCAGGGTGAGTGCGTCAAGGCCACCGAAACCCCCAAAACCAGCCCCGGCCGTCAATGCATCAAAAGTGCCGGTAGCAGAGGAGGGCGCATCGCAGGGGGGACCTGATGCAGAGTACTGGCCATCCGACGAGGACGACATTGTAGGCTTTGACTGGCCATCCGAAGATGAGACAGATTCGGATGCGGTCATGTCGCCAAAGGGGCGCTACTGAAAAAAAAACTAGGTATCTTTGGGGCTGAACATGGGAGCGACGATATATGGGCCAAATGTGTCTAAATAAGGTGTAACTCTGTTTTTCTGGTTTTATGTGTTTTAATAGGCTAAGTCCAAGTGTGTAGGTTGTTTCCTGTTTATCTTTTTTACACCGATGTAAACGCCCTCTCTCCCATCTGTGTGGCTGTGTAGTTTATCGTTGTTGTTTTTTCCAGTTTCCCAGTTTGCAGAATTTTTTTTTTTTTTGGTTGTCTTAGAAATGCATGTTTATTCATTACAGTAGTTTTTTTAAGGGGGGAAAAGTAACAAAAGTGAAACCCCCCTTGCGCTCTCGTGAGAGATACATGTAAACATGTTCTCGGGATCCCTTTTTTTTGTACCCCCCGGTGTAAATTCATGGGCAAAAAAATGGGATAATAAAAATAAAAAATATCAAAACTGAACCTTTATCCCACCCCCCACAGTTTACCCCCAATGAAAAAACACACAATACCATAATATTATATTTATTTTCATAAACCCGACGCACAAAAAAGCACACGCCCACCAAACTACCCCTCCCCCCCCCCCCCCCATAGCAAAAGACACATGGCCAAAAAAAAAATGGCCGCTCACGCAGATTCTACAGGCGAACGCGTGGGAACGGACATTTTTACACCATGGCACCATCGTTTTTGCGAATCACAGTCACATTTTAAGTGTTATAGTACAGCACATAGGTTATATAAACTTAAACTAAAAAATCAAAAAAGGGGTGACCTAGGCGACGTGCTGTCGGGGCTGCTGCGACGTTCTAAGGATCTACAATTTTTTTCTTCGTGGGGCAGTTCCTAGAGTCGTGATCAGTCACGTATTCCAGGCACGTCTTGCATTGTCGTGGGTTTTTCTTCTTCCGGTTTGCCGCTTTCTCACCCGGGCCCACCAACCGCCGGTTTGTCCCACACCCTTTGTTCCGGATGCCTTGCGGGTTACTGCACGAATCTTCAGTCTCATCCGGCACACCTAGCAGGTCTGCGATTACAGCATCATGCACGCCGTCTTGTTCGTCACCCTCGACACGTTTCGCCATAACTTCATCCTTCATGTTTTTGAATTGTTCTGAAAACGCACATAACAGCTCGGGCGATCCACTAAGCCGATCCACGCACTAATTAAACATCTCAAGCAGACCATTACGCATTACGGCGGTTGAACTCTGATCCACTCCGTAACGAGCATCAAGGCTGTACACAGACTTTGGAAGCACATCGCGCCTCCAACGAGCCATAATATACTTATCCGGGATCGCCTCGACTTTGGTATATCTAAAGACACAAAAAATATGGCGGCATAAGTATCCAATTCGGGTCCAAGAGTTACACGAGCACGTGGTGTCCCCTGCAGCAGCATCCACCTTAACCTGCATGTGTAAAAAAAGAAAAAAAAAAAGGTAATTTTTTTTTATACACCAATGTAAACAAAGTAAAAAACTGCAAAAGGATAATACCGTATAATCATTCACAACATCCGATCGTTTGTCAAGGTGAGTAACAGTGTACACCTTGACGCCATCGACATCTGATTGGTTTGTAATGAAACAGAGCAGGTACCCTTTCTGGATCTCCTTTCGCACCTCGTAGAACATGGTCTGGGAATACACAAGTGCACACTGCTTTTCGATTGCCAGGCCAGTTTTAAGTTCAGGGGCCCTCGTCTCAGTTTGGTGTTCCGCGACTCTCTGGTGGTACCTTTGAGTGTCCATTGTAGTATCAAAGCACAACAGGAATTGCACGAGTGTGTTCGCCCAGCTGGAGTTCACCTTAAATAATGCGTTAGAACTTTCACAGCGGGACGTGGTCTTCATCAGGCAGGACATCGGGATATCGCGAAAATAAGCAGGCACCCAAAGCTCCCTAATGTTATACATGTCCCTAAGCCACTCGTTGTCCGTTAGTGCATACTTATCCATTAACTTCCCCCATCGCCTTTCAATGGTCTCCGGTTTTATATAAATGTTCGAAACCAACTTATGAATCGTTGTACGCACTTCTGAATTATCCACACTAACTCCAGCAAGCTGTTTTTTTTTTTTTTTAGTTTTTTTCAAAACCAAAAACATTAGTAACCTGTAAAAAAAAATCTGTTTAATATTCCACAGCAGGAAACAACAAGCAGTTACCTTTGCGGGCAGCTTCTTCATAATGTGCCACATGCACAAGCGATGCCTGGCCTCCGTAAAAACGGCGGGCACAGCTTGTTTCATCGCGGGATCCTGGTCCGTCAAGACAAACCGAGGCTGCTTCCCATGCGCTTCCAGGAACGAATTCAGTAGCCAGCAATACGACCCTATAGTCTCGTCAAATAGCAGCCCAGCCCCAAACGTTACACAGCGTTTATTGTTGTCGACTCCAGTGAACGGGACAAATATGAGGTTGTACCTATTAGTTTGGAAAATAATTAGTAATCTGGAAAAAAAACACAAAAAAAAATGGTTAAATGGATAAATGGGCCTGCCACTAGCCTGTTAGTTTGGTACGTCGCATCGAATGCAAGAACCTCGCCAAAATGTTGATAGTTAATCTTTGATATCTCGTCAGCCCAAAAAACATGTCGAAGCTCGCCGTTAACCAAGTTGTACTTGAAAGAAAAGTTAGGAAGGTGCTTCACCCGATCATTTAGTTTCTCAATGATCATCGCTGAATCCCGGTCCCCCACAAACATACGGATGCTCCTGGCAAAATTCTTGTAATCAACGGGAGTCCCTTTCACATTATGGTGCCCGCCCTTTAGACTAACTTGCATTCTATGCGCTACGGTTGGCCCTACTTTGTTCAAGCTCGCTCGATGAATGAACTCCATACTTGCAAAATCCAACTTTCTCCCTTTTTTCGTTAAGTCTCGGTTGTAAGAAGGAACCAACATGTGGTTGTGTGTTTCTTCGAAGTGATATATCTCCCACAAACGCGTCACGTTGCATAGTTTAGCTCGAATGTTGGCCTTGCAGTCAGTTCGCTGGAACGTCGACTGCCTAACCTTCAGAGAAGTTTCGTCTAACGAGTCAAAAGTACGCTTGCTTTGTGGCTTGCCTGCATTGGAACATAGTATATACCTATGCGTAATCACACCATTCACCCGTTTCACCGTCCCACACCTAGTTGAAAACCCGCAGTTCCCAGCATACGACTCATACATTGCTACCACGTCCCCCCACTCTCTATACTTAGCGCTCATGTTTGGTTTCACAGAGTCGCGAACTATTGGTTTCCAGTAACGGGTGCCATTTGGGGTAAACCAATAATCACAACCAGACCCTGCATGCAAAATAACAAAGGGGAAAAAAAGATAAATTCTAACAACTTACTTGTTAAGGACAGGTTTTTTTACACCGGTGTCTTAAAAGGGGAAAAAAACAAATTTTATGTTCAATGAGTAAATTCCATTTTTATTTTTCACACGTTCATCACAATGAGTAAAATCCATTTTTGTTCAAAAATATCCCTCTTTACATATATCCTTATTCTCAAAAAACAACCATTTTATGGTACACATCACACTTTACACTGGTGTTAAAAAACAAAAAACAAATATACAAAATAAATAAAAACGAAAAACAAATTTGCTCTTTCATATACAATCTCACAATGCCTATTTTTTACCATTTCTTTTTACAGTACCAGGGAAAAAAAGAGTATAAAAAAATAGTAACAATAACATACGATCGAAAAAATCAAAGACGTACCATCATCTTCCACGCCAACGGGTTGGCTCACCGGAGATATGTGGGTAGCATCAACAGACGAGCCACCTACACCAGACGAGAAAACACCACCCTCAACAGACGTTTGCAAGACACCGGGTGTTTCGCCGTAAACATCTGCTGGCTGTTTCCCCTTATCAATCGTCACATGAACCGACGACGAACCACCCCCAAGGTCTGGGTGAATTTGAGGGTTTTCACTGATGAATCTAGCAACGTCTTCTAGATCTCTAGACGAGATAATCTCCCTACTTTGGACAGGCTCTTTCGATTTCTTCATGGGTTTTGTGTTTTTCGTTTTTGAAATTGAAAAAGTGATCGATTGTTTTCGTATGAGAGGTTTTTGGGTTTTGCATGTAGTTTACAGGATGATTTAGGTGGCTTCTATATAAAATATCAAAATAATAATAGTAATGGGCGGGAGAACAACTGTGTATATTGGGATAATAAAAATATCACTGACATGTTAATAATTGTTTACTACTAAATTTCCGCACTAAGCATAATTACTTGCCCATAAGAAAATGGATTACCTATAATACCCTTTAATAGAATATGGGATTAGTAGATAGGTGTCACATTATTATTGGTTCAATGGAGTTCTCAAGTTCTCACAACTCTATGGGGTTCTAACACGATCCTAACCCTATATATATATATATATATATATATATAGGGGATGGTTCTGTAGAAAACCCTAAATATTGAGGAAACTATAGAAAACCCTTAAAAAACCTACTTCCCGAGCTTTTTTTTTAAAAAAAAATCAAGGCATGTAATATACATGTTTTTAAGTGTTTTGAGCCAAAAAAATCAAAAAAGCGCCGAAGGGTTTTTTTTTTAAAAAAAAAAATAAGTTTTGCATCATAACATATGTTACCAGTGCAAAAATAATCTAACGTATGTTATGATGCATAACTTATTTTATTTTCTTAAAAAAAACTGTTCGGCGCTTTTTTGATTTTTTTGGCTTAAAACACTTAAAAACATGTATATTACATGCCCTATTTTTTCAAAAAAAAAAAAAGCTCGGGAAGTAGGTTTTTTTAAGGATTTTCTAGAGTTTTCTCAAATTTTTAGGGTTTTCTATGGATACTTAGCCTATATATATATATATATATATATATATATACACACACACCCTGTTTTCATTCGTACCCTCGTAGGTACGAATGAAAACTATTTTCTTTCATTTCGTGCCTTTCAGGGCACGAATGGAAGTTTTTGTTTTTCATTCGTGCCTTCGATGGCATGAATGGAAACCCAGACTTCTTACTCGATCCTTCGAGTCACAATCTTGTCATTTTAACATATGTTATCACACCAAATCACATAAACATGCATTCATATGTTGTCAATCATTCATAGCACATATAATAAATACTTCATAAGTTACCCCAACCATGTATTTTCACCAACAACGGGACTCAAGACTCGTGTGTGTGTATGTGTTTTCCCCAATGATTCCCCGAATCATTAAACCATGGACATTTCGTAAGTGTAAACCGACTCCCGTTGATTCCCCGAATCATCGAACCGACTCAACTAACCCAATTAAGTACGTTAAATAAATGTTTTCCTAAGGTAGACTTATATGTTTGTAAAAAGTATTAACCTGAGTTTGCCGGGTGTGCACTATTTTTATTGTTTTTTAATTAAAAATGATATGTTACGTGATTAACAGTGTCTATAAGTGATTGTTAACTAAAGCCAAAATTAAAAAGACAAAACAATACCGAAATCAACAAAATATTGAATTAACTGAAAACCGATTACCCACAAACTGAATTAACAAAAAATTGGTTATCGGTCTTTTGTACCCTCGTTTAACCAAAATTAACTTAACCGAATTATTCACTTAAATCGTTTTTAATGTGTGTACATTGAAATCGACGGACTTGTGGTGATTATTGAAATATATACTTAAATTATATATGAGTAGAGAAAATAGTCAAGAGACATGAAAAGTTACCATCGTACAATCATTTTAGCCGATAGCAGTTAGATCATTTTTATTTATCTTCAAAAGGGATGTTCACTGCTTACCTATAAATTGTTTTATTTAGTTTCACCCAAGGTGATCAATTGTATATCCATAATAAAAATTGAACATGTAAATCATTCTTTCACATATGCTCACCTTGCACATTAGAATCACCTATCACCATCATCATGACATATCATTTTATACCAATTTGGTTGTGTTTTTTCCTAGGTTTGCATCGCAACTTTAGAGTGTCTTGAGTAAGTGACAAAGTTCTACGGGGACTTCATTTGAGCAAGAGGTGCACACGTAAAAATAGAAGTACGTGTTATGAGTTATCGAGTGTTGATCCTTTACAAAACAAAAAATCTAAAAAAGTGGCCTATTCCTTTTATGGTACACACATTTTGTCACTTTATATTAGATTTGTGTATCTCGAGAAGCTCCCAGAGGATAAACTAGCTTTCATAAATTTGTGACTTTTATACCTCTAGTTCATTAATTTTACATTTTATGCATCCGTTTTATATATTTATGCCTCATTTTTTTTGTATTTCTAAGTAAAAGTTTTAGTCCAGATTTGGCTTTTAACCAAAGTTAAATGTACCAAAGGAAAAGCCATCTGGATAAACTGAACTGATTAGTTATTAAGTTAGACTAACCGATAACTTAGGGGGGACGGGGCGCCTACCGAATTGTCCACGGGTACCAAGTACCAGCACGGTATCACCGCCGCCATACACGCTGGTAGTGGTCCCGTGGACCGTTTTGCCGATGTTTTTTACCGTGCTGGTACCGGCTGTTTTTGTGGTTTTTATAAATGTCAAGTTTTCATTTTACCCCCGTATGTTTTAGTGTTTTTTATTTTAACCGTCTGTTTTATATGTATAACGTTTATTTATTTAGGGTTTTGTATTAACTGTATGTTTATTAGAATGTAAAGTAAATAAAAAACCTTGCATTAATAAATACTAAAAAATACATTAAAAACAAAGAAAAACACTTAAAGTTTGCGCAACATTCGCCATGCCTCGACATGGTCGAAAGCGTTGCCGTATCGAACCTCATACTCATATTGAGCGAATTCGATAGCCAACTCCTCGTCAAGCTCCGGATCGTCTGTCACTTGTTGCTCGTATAGGGTGGTCCACCTCTCACATTTGATGTTGAGGTCGCCCCACTTGAACTGGAGGTCGCGAACAATCTTGGTTGTGTTGTGGCCAACGTGTTCAACGAAGTCGCTAAACACTCGAGCCCAAAACCCCTCGGGGGGGAGGAGTCGAATTTCGGGGTCGTTCGATGCATCCTTGTGGCAAACCACAATGGTCATTTCTTCTTCTCCGGTCCATGGGTTCATTTTTGTGTGTGTTTGGGTTTTTAAACCGTGGTAAATTGTGGCTTTTAACCCCATAGTTTGATCACTTTATATACAACGACGGTGACACTGTTAAGAATTAATTCGCTGACCGTTTAGGTGAGTCAATTCAATTTACTTGACGGTTTCCAAGATAAAAACTTAAATTTGGCTGACCGTTTGGTGGAACGGTTGAAATAGTAGAATTAAATGTTAAAACCGTGTAAAAATGTAAAAAAAAAAATTGGGTATGTAAATGAAAATAAATAAAATAATTAGTGGAGTGCTGCCTACAAAAACGTGTTTCAGTGAAGTAAATCAGTGAACTGATGTGGCAAAGCAGGATTGGTTAGAATCAGTGAAAGATAACTTGAATTCTACAAGGGCCCCTTGAGGCCTTATGTTTTGGATTCGGTTACAATAATAGCCGAACCAACCAAGCTATGCACACCTAGACAATGTTTGTGTTACCAGCTGCATCGTGCGGGCACTCTACTAGTATATATATCAATTCATAATAAAAGAACACAAATACAAAAATTTAACAATGGAATCGAAGATATACTCCTGCGGATTGTTAATATTCTCGAATGTATTATAAGCCAAAGCGAGGCGCTTTGGGGGGATGGGAATAGAAGTGGGGGGTTTTAATATCACCACCCATTATAATTCCTGAACCTCCGAATAACCCACCACGCTGACATGATAATAGACTCGATCAACGATCTGTTTTTGGTAGATGACGATCAGTCTATCTGCTCCATTCGATCTGAATGTGAAGTTTAGAATAAGTCAACTTCATATCCATTCATCTTTCAATTGCATGCCAGGCCTTCAAAGCTAACTCGCTTAAACCAAATCCATGATCCACTTATTCCACATGTTTGGCACAAAATTGCAAACCAAAGCAGGTCCACTTTTGCATACGCTTGCCATGCTAGTTAGATAAGGGTGGTGATATTAAAACCCCCCACTTCTATTCCCACCCCCCCTCCAAGCGCCTCGCTTTGGCTAAAGCGAGGCGCTTTGGTAACTTTTTTTAACTACCTCGGTCCGAGGTAAGTTATTCTGATTTGACCCCAAGCGCCTCGCTTAGGCCTAAGCGAGGCGCTTGGAATCCAGCTTTTATTTTTTTGGTAAATTTTGTGTTTTGGATTGGTTTTTTATTTTTATTTTTATTTTTTAATATAATTATTGTAAAAAATTATAAAAATTAAAAAACAAAATAATAACCACCAACTTTTATCAACATTGCTCCAACTCAACTAAACAAGACATTTAAGCCAAAGACACTTTCCATCCAACACAGGGATTGCTCCAACTCAACTCAACAAAGACATTTAAGCCGAAGACACTTTCCATCCAACACAGGGTTCACTAACAGTGGTGTGGTCTACCTTTTTGCTTATGATCTAACACCAAATCTCATTATCTGTCAACGATGAAGGCAACCTGAAAACAACCGGATGGTTGGTAGCTATAGGTAAGAACATTGTGGATGAGGATTGTTTATCTTCCCATTGATTTCAAGTGTGTTGCCTTCATCGTTGATAGATATCTCTCTGACAACAACTGAAGGCAACCTGGAACTAGGTGATGGCTATACCGACGTGAGGGTAGTCCATTGGTATTAATGGCAAAGTGATTTGTAAGGGAAGAAGAAAAGAATGTTATATATGTTTACCTTCCTATTGATTTCAAGTATGTTTACCTTCCCATTGATTTCAAGTATGTAAACCATCCCATGGAAACTCTGAAGACCTTTACGGAGGTTTGACAAAGGGTCATTGGTCTTCAGAGTTTCCAACCCCTAATACATTCATCAAAGGATATTCATATGAGAATGCATAGTACAAAATTCTTTTGACAAACGTCTACCTGATATCCAGCTGCTGGAATTGTTTACCTTCCTATTGATTTCAAGTATGTTTACCTTCCCATTGATTTCAAGTATGTTTACCTTCCCATGGAAACTCTGAAGACCTTTACGGAGGTTTGCCAGAGGGTCATTGGTCTTCAGAGTTTCCAACCCCTAATACATTCATCAAAGGATATTCATGTGAGAATGCATAGTACAAAATTCTTTTGACAAACGTCTGCCTGATATCCAGCTGCTGGAATTGTTTACTTTCCCATTGATTTCAAGTATGTTTACCTTCCCATGGAAACTCTAAAGACCTTTACGGAGGTTTGCCAGAGGGTCATTGGTCTTCAGAGTTTCCAACCCCTAATACATTCATCAAAGGATATTCATTTGAGAATGCATAGTACAAAATTCTTTTGACAAACGTTTGCCTGATATCCAGCTGCTGGAATTGTTTACCTTCCCATTTATTTCAAGTATGTTTACCTTCCCATTGATTTCAAGTATGTTTACCTTCCCATGGAAAATCTGAAGACCTTTATGGAGGTTTGCCAGAGGGTCATTAGTCTTCAGAGTTTCCAACCCTTAATACATTCATCAAAGAATATTCATGTGAGAATGATTTCGTACAAGATTCCTATGCAAGCAAGTCAAATTCAGTTGTTGGACCAACTTGAGATATGAGTTTGATTAGCTTGAATCTCTCTGATCCATGGTATCCACTAACCGTAGCGATTATCGCGTGTCATGGATCCTTTGAAAGTGGATACCATGGATCAGAGAGATTTAAGCTAATCAAACTCATATCTCAAGCCGGTGTAAGTTATGAAATGACACATGCAAAATGTAATGTCATGCACAATGTGTACTCACAGTGACATCGGACACTTTATATGAGTAAAACGATCGCTTTACAATGCCGAAAACGACTATCATCACTCTGTATGGGTGGCTTCTTGGCGCCGATCCTACTGTCGATTTCTTTCCACAACCATTGCTCCAACATAACTTATTAGTTTTAGGTTTATAACAATCTCACTCTCTCTCCCTTCGTTCTTCTCTAACCTAGTATCTTCTTCCCCAACTACAACACCATGAACCCTAATCTTCTAACCTTCATAACTTACTCAAATATTAACTATGGTGATTCATAAGCTAGGATTATGAGAAACAAGTGTGGTGATAACACACTTGGATTGGATGAGATATTGAGTTTCTAAAGCATTGTTTATGATACTGCAGGAAAATGGTACAATCGGATGATTAACCATGTGGACTTACCTGAAGAAGGACTTGTGCTATTTCTTTTCAAACCCTTCCATCTTATGGAAGTTGCTAAAATTGTTTAAAAATGTATTTGTGAATAATACATTCATCAAAAAGACCATCTCTTTGTCAGTCACCCTCATAGGAAAATCGACTCTCACGCTTATGCGTAGATCAAGGAGATTGATGAAGATATTCATCAAGACCCTTACAGAGGGTCACTATTCATATACCATTGTTGTTGGATGTTCATGTGAGAATGCATAGTACAACATTAAAGAAGGACTTGTGCTATTTCTTTTCAAACCCTTCCATCGTATACCTAACACACTACAATAATTCACTATTTTATACATACAACACACCTTCATCGTTGACCGTGTTGGAGCACTGTTCTTATTGATCTTGATCTTCACACTTGCTTTTGACAAACGTCTGGCTGACCTGAAGTTCCTTTGAAACCAGGTAGAAAGGAACTAGGTTGCAAATATAAAAATCCATCACATCACGATTTGCATCCCGACAGAGTTCGTTGTACTGCTTGTCAAAAGAAATCGCGTGATGATAGTCGTTTTCGGCGTCGTAAAGCGATCGTTACTGTAATGATCATAAACATTCCAAATAAATGTAATGATCGCTACGGTTAGTGGATGCCATGGATCAGAGAGATTCAAGCTAATCAAACTCAGGGCAACCCTTGTTTGATTATACTTGTGTACAGCCTTTATCAGGTTCTTTTGGCCACAGGTACAGAAAGGTTATAAATGTTCATGTCGTTTCAGGTTGCCTTCATTGTTGACCGATATCTATCCGATAACAACCCTTGTTTGATTATACTCTTTATGTATGAATAGTGACCCTCTAGCAAACCTACCTCTGTTTTGAATTTGTTGCTTCCATGGAGAAGTTATCAATCTCATTGTAATGATCAGGAACATTCCAAATAACTGTATAATTTCAGCTTTTGTTTAACTATTTTAGCAACTTCTATAGAGAAGTTATCAATCTCACTGTCCAACAATTCATCTTCCTTGTCTTATAACCCTTGACATCGCTGTTTGATTATACTCGTGTTCAGCCTTTATCAGGATGCCTTCATCGTTGACCGATATCTCTCCGATAACAACTGAATTCATCTTCCTTGTCTTAAAACCCTTGACATCGCTGTTTGATTATACTCGTTTCAGCCTTTATCAGGTTGCCTTCATCGTTGACCGACATCTCTCCGATAACAACTGAATTCATCTTCCTTGTCTTAAAACCCTTGACATCGCTGTTTGATTATACTCGTTTCAGGTTTCCTTCATCGTTGACCAATATCTCTCCGATAACAACTGAATTTTACCTGCTTTCCTGAAAAGTTGTACTGGTTATAGAGAGAAATCAACAGTCGGATCGACTGTTGATTGGTATATAGAGAGCAAACCGACGATCATTCAAAATTTAAAGTTACCGCTAACCTCTGCGCCATCATCGACTACAACAAACCGACGATCTTCCTCCACGGCACTCCTAATGGGCCTCTCTTTATTTCACGGTACGATTTGTGTTTTTGTTGCTTTTTAAATAATAAGTTTTGTGATTATCAAACCCTAACGTCGGAGCAATGATTTATTATTATTAATTTATTTATTGTTATTTTATTTCTGTTTTGAGGGTGTAATGATGATGATGGTTATGATTTGACAAACGATTTTTGAAAAGTATCAACATTCGGAAATTAGTAACCAATTACGAAACGCGTCAAACAGAGACCGGAAGTCCAGCATGTCGATTAGAGATGCAAAAATCGTGTTTCGAAAAAATATGGGTATCGACTGTATAGTCGGAGCACCAAGTAGAATGATTCATGAAAGTTGAACAAACTTGGATGTTTCAACCAATACATACAAACGAGCAATAAACGACCCGTAACGCCTCAAACGAATTTTGTTGTATTGGGAACAACTAAAAACAATTTAAAATGAATTAAAATTAATTTTTAATCAATAACAACTATTTAAATGAATTAAAACAAGTTATTTTTTTTTAAAAAAAAGGCCAAAGCGCCTAGCTTTGGCCAAAGCTAGGTGCCTGCTGGTCTTGATTAGACCACAGGCGCCTAGCTTTGGCCTTGGCTTTTTTTTTAAAAAAAATTAACTTGTTTTAATTCATTTTAAATAGTTGTTATTGATTAAAAATTAATTTTAATTCATTTTAAATTGTTTTTAGTTGTTCCCAACACAACAAAATTCGTTTGAGGCGTTACGGGTCGTTTATTGCTCGTTTGTATGTTTTGATTGAAACATCCAAATTTGTTCAAATTTCATGAATCATTCTACTTGGTGCTCCGACTATACAGTCGATACCCATATTTTTTCAAAACACGATTTTTGCATGTCTAATCAACATGCTGGACTTCCGGTCTCTGTTTGACGCGTTTCGTAATGTTTAATTGATCGTTTGTGGTTTTCAGAAGTCCCATCCGATCATTTTACTAATTCCCGATTCTTGATACTTTCATAAATCGTTTTACTAATTTCCGATTCTTGATAATAATAAATTATTATAATAATAAAACAAAGGTACTAAGTTACAAATATAATAAAAAAATATTATAATAATAATAATGTAATATAGTCATGGTTAATGCTCAAAGAAGTCAACCTTTGTTGACTCCTAGGAGTCTTGAAGACGAAATGAATTTTACAAGATACTTGAAACAAGGTATGGATATGGAGAATATGCAATGAGATGATTTTGTACAAGATTCCAATGCAAGCAAGTCAATTTCAGTTGTTGGACCAACTTGAGATATGAGTTTGATTAGCTTGAATCTCTCTGATCCATGGTATCCACTAACCGTAGCGATTATCGCGTGTCATGGATCCTTTGAAAGTGTTTACCATGGATTAGAGAGATTTAAGCTAATCAAACTCATATCTCAAGCCGGTGCAAGTTATGTTAGCGATATATGTCATCTTCTTCTTCTTCAACCGGATGGTTGGTAGCTCTAGGCAAGAACATTATGGATGATGATGATGATAATAACTTCTCTTCAGTTGTTAGCTCACTTAAATCAGGAGTTATGGCTCAGTTCAAAAGCAGCTTTGTTGCTGCCTCGTCATATTCTCTGGCGGTTCCATAGGTGGAGATGTACGAACTCCCTCTGCCACCAGTTCTCAAAGCTTGGCTCTCATGCCAGCTGGTTGGTAGCTCTAGGTAAGAACATTGTGGATGATGATGATGATAATAACTTCTCTTCAGATTCTAATTGCACCGGTGGAATTGGAATTGGAATTGGAATTAATGTTAGGAATTGGAATGGACAAACCAAGGCCTAAGGTGAATCCGTTTGGTGATGGTAAACCTAGAGAGGCTTTGCTTCAGGAGAAATGTGTGGATTATCGGAATTGAATACTTTGAGATGACACGCGAAGCTTTAGACTCCAAGCGGATCCCTTGATCATTCACTTATTTAATTAAATTTAACGCGCATACCGCATTCGACTATACGGGCTTTTTTATTTTTTCTAAAAGTAGAAAAAACTATAAAAACATTAACAACTAACAAAAAATATTGTACAACAAAAGAAGAAAGTGTTCCTCTATGTTATCAAGCATGTCAAAAAATGATAATTTTCAAATATTGCAGATCAAGGTCTGCGTTAGTACTTTTTTTTTTTTTTGAAAGAAGAATTTCATTCACAAAAAAGGCTCAACAAGTACTGAATATATTTGTTAAAATCTTTGACTATACGTGGTTCATGATGTCAAGTTTAAGTCGTTGATTCATTTGGAAATCGAAAACGCCTATATAGACGTTTGATTAGAGTTAAGACCTTTGTTTGTGGTTGATTATGTAAAGTTTAAGTCGTTGATTCATTTGGAAATCGAAAACGCCTATATAGACGTTTGATTAGAGTTAAGACATTTGTTTTTTATTTTATTTTAACTTTTTAAAATAATTATATTAAAAAAAATTAAAAAAAATAAAAAACCAATTCAAAACACCAAAAAATACCCAAAATTAAAACTCTAATCCAAAGCGCCTCGCTTTTACCTAAGCTAGGCGCTTTGGATCAGCTTTTTCTGCCCCCTGCCACCTCATACGATTTGACCCCAGGCGCCTCGCTTTGGCCTAAGCAAGGCGCTTTTGGGGGGTGAATAGCCGGGGCCTTAGATAATCCAGGTCCACTTTCTTAATTTTCTGTTAAAAAAAAAAACACACAACAACAACCTTACCCAGTAGATCCCACAATTAGCAAAGCTTAGAGTAGGGTCTGGGAAGAGTGGGATGTATGCAAACCTTACCCCTATCCTTACGGATAGAAAGACTGCTTCCAGATAGACCCCCGGCTCCACAACACACAATCGACAAGCAAACAACACGAAAAAAGTAATAGATAGCTACTGCAATTTAGAGAAACAGTGAAAGCGTCACATAGTAAAACAAAGGTATATATGCCATCAAAAAACAATAAAACCCATACATACCCAAAGACAAATCACCCCTACAGACCTCCTACCAGTGTAAGAAAAAGTCTAAGCTCCTAGAACTATGCTATGATACAACCAAACCCTCCCCTAATAATCCTTAACCTTAATCTTATGCCTCCACGAACTCCTATCCTCGACCATGTCCTCAGAGAGGTGCATCTCTACTAAATCATGCCTAACCCGCTCATCTAAAATCAATTTGGGTCTGCCTCTACACCATTTTCCCTCTACAGTGAGGGTTTCCGTTACTCTAAATGGGGTCGTCATTTGCTGTCACACCCTCAAATTTCCACATGCGGGGTTTTACCGCGAGGCGCATGACACACCAGGATCCAAGTCAACGGTCACAATAAACGACACTATATGATATGAAAACAACGTAAACTGCCATTGAGTTTCAAAACCGTTCTAACACAGCGGAAGCAAAATGTATTATTACAACTCAAAAGTAAAACTCAAAGTCTGAAATGTTTAACAAAACATGCTTATGATTCCTAGACGCTGTGAGACTCCGTACGCCTATCGACAGCTGCTACCTTAGCGACCTAAGACAAACATGCTAAAAAACGTCAGCAAATAATGCCGGTGAGTTCACAGGTTTTTAATGAATACCGACTCCAATGAATACTAACTCCCAAATGAATACCCATGGTCAATCCAGACCACGTGCATGCAAAACATATGAATACCTGTTACTACTGCGATTGGAAAACCATTACTGAACTCGAATACTGTGAATGCGTGAATACTGCCCGAATGAATACTGTATATTGAATGCCGAATACCTAAGAGACAATATGCACCCGTCCGACCTCCAGTCGACGAGTGGGGCCGGTCACGCCCAAATAGATCTATCCACATTTCCCCCGTTGTGTATCCCCGCACATTCATGGTTCTCCCCGGGACTTCCAAAGATCGCATAGTAATATAATGAATACTCCAAAACATAATGAATACTCCAAAACCCAATGAATTCGTGAATACCAAAACATAGTTGACACACCTTTCATGAAAACATAGTTGACACGCCTTTTATGAAAACATAGTGACACACGTTTAAAGAATACAACATGTTTTCTCCCCCGAAAATGTAAAACCAGTAAAAGAGTGGGGCCGTGAAACTCACCTTAGAGTGCGTCCTCAGTAAACTAGAAATCCGATACGTGTGTAATAGTCCCTACTAGTGGCGACCTATCAATGAGTTTACATAAGTGTGATGACTACTAACCCGAAGGCTAATCAGTCCCCAATTTGTCCAGACCGTGACCGTGTATGTTGAAAACATGTTTAAATGTTAAACCGACCAGACCAGACAAAACCCGACATCCCATTGGTGACCCGACATCCCACGTGTTAGCCACACACAAGATATCATGCACATATGCAATTAAACACTTAGCATGCGCAAACATTCACCCTATCTAGCATAACGCCCAATTAACGCATAAACAAGTCCGAACACGTGTTACCAAGTTATTAGACATGTCACGGGGTTCCTAACATGTTCCTAGGTGTCAATCCGTGTTTCGGGATGTTAAAATATACATATAGCAGCAGTATACGCGATTAGGAATCAAACATGCAATTAGGAAAAGTCAACTGGTGATTTGGAGAGTCAAACTAGTGAGTAGCATTGTAATTGCCAGACAAAATGGCGATTGGGCTCCCAATCGCCTATAGTTCATGCGATTGGGGGCCAATCACCTTTAATACAGGCGATTAGAAACCCCTATTCGCCCTTACTGTTCTGTTCCGCCTTTTTGCGCGTTTAACCCTCCAAATCAGATCCGAAACATGTGGAAACACCCAATATCAAACCCAAAACATTAATCCAACTATTTCAAGCAAAAACCCCTAATTTATCATCGCCCTAGCCATCCCGAATGCATGTGTTTTCCCAAAATAGCATAATTATCATGTAAACATCACATCCTCATGCAAAACTTACCCTAAATAGCATATATCCAGATTTCATCACATAATGACGTTGTCCGACAATATCCTACTGTTCTAGCATCATCCTAGAGTAAACCCTAACCTCAAACAATCAACAAAACACAACATATCATCATCAATCCTCCATAATCATTCAAACGGGTCAAAACGCCTAATATCAATATTACACATCTATGAACCTTCAAACTCCTAGGTTATCATCATATTAACTCATTTAGATCAGAAACATAATAATAATACAAGAACAATCATGTTTAAACGATAAAAATCCTATCTTGCATGAATACATCACATATAACAAGTATAGAGGTTTGGGTTTCTTTAGAAACTGATTTTAATGAGTTTTCAAAGACACAATTGTTTAGAAATCAGGTCTGGACCTTTAGGGATCAAAACAATATCATTACAAAGGTTTGGCATGAAGAACACACCTTGAAATTGTGAGATTATGAGGTGTAAAGCTTGGAAATGTGATTTCTTGCTCAAAAACGCGTTGCAGGGGTTGGATAAGGTGTGGGGTGGCTTTGGGGTGTATTAGAGTTTCACAAATGATGTTTTAAAACATAAGGGTGGTATTTATAGGCGTTTTTAGTCGTCACATGCAGAACAGGCGAGTACACAGCAGCTATTGGCGATTAGGATTCTAATCGCCTATACTATAGGCGATTACAATCCTAATTGCCTATACTATTGGTGATTACAATCCTAATTGCCTATACTATTGGTGATTACGCGTAATCACCTATAATGTCATGCAATTACGCGAAATCACTATTTTAACACATATAAACACGTATTCACATACCGGCAAAGTCATATAATGATTGTAAGCACATAATGCATGATAACTAACACGTTCCCATCCGTTCACCAATTCCCGGGACTCGAGATTTACGTGTGTGAGTTAAACCCGACGATTCTACAAATCACCCCATCCGTGTTCACATGGTTATGGACCGACACCCAATGATCCCTCGAACCATTGTAACGACTCCCGATGATTCTCGAATCATCGACACGACTCAACCGACCTAGTTAAGTATGTTTGAAAACGTTTTTCGCTAAGGCAGACTTATGTGTTTTATAAAATGTTAACCTAAACGTGCCGGGTGTCACATTTGCCTCCTCTTCACATGCCCATACCATCTCAATATTCTCTCCTTTATCTTGTCTGTTTACGAATGACAATTAACAGGATAGGCTTTACGATTTAAAAAGAGATAACGGAGCAGCTTGTTGTCCGCTTACCCACTACCTAAATGTATCTTTATGTGATTTAAATATGATATGAAGGGATGTTCAACTAGCTAAAAAAAAATATTTAATTGCTCTCATATAATATGTGACGTCAATTGCTAAATACATTTGGGTGTTTTATAAACGTTTTTAATACGTGAATAAGTATACGAATATGGTTTTAGTTTTTGTACCGTCCCATATCCAAAAAAAAGGTAAATAAGTAGGCTATTTGGAGATTTTCAAATGTATCATAAAATTCGATGAATTAAATGTAGTTAAATTAAAAATCAATCACTTCAAGGTTCGGTGGTGCAAGAGCGTCATTCCTTATTCCTTGCCATCTCATTTTTTTCTCCGAAAATGGCGCCCCTCCCTTATTTCCTAGGCGTCATTTGCCAATTGTAAGCAGAATAACGAAAGCTAATGAGTGGTTAGGTGGGCCCTCTTTAAATCAACCAATTATTTTTTTTCTTTTTATTCTAATTTCTTGTAGTTATGGGAAGAGGGGAAGAAAACCCCTCTTTGACATAGCACAACATTTAGCCTAATAAACCCCTGTTGGAAAAACCAGAGCGCGCAATTAAAAATTGGTGTAGGTGTTTTTCTTTTTATTTGTTAATGTATACACTAAGGTGTTGTTTGTTTTTGAAGAGGTAAAAGGTCTGCAGTCTGCGGACCACGTCTGCAGACATCTGCAGGAGAAGAGGTGGACCAAAGGTCTGCAGTCTGCAAGAAAAAGATTGTTTGTTTTTCAACTTCCGCATATCAACAAGAATCCATATCAACAACTTTAATCAACAACAATACCCATCATCCATACCAATATAAGAAAGAACAGCTGCTATAAATAAAACAAGAAGAAAAAAAAATTATAAACTCTAGATCTGATCGAAAGAACCAAGTTTGAACTTTTTAACAATTCCAAATGATATCGTTTTCGTTTAAATATTATAAGATCTGCAATTGATGGCTAGATCAAAATCCTATCAAACTAATATAATAATATTATTAATAAAATTGATACATGACAAAATTTAAAGCGATGAAGCTCCGCTGTAGTAATTGAAAATAAAAACACACAATATTAAATTATCATAACTCTTGCAATCTTATCTCAAAAAACAAATGGGGAGAAGCGACGGTGGCACGGCCAGGGTGGAGGGAGGTGACAACGCGGGGGAGGAGAAGGGTGGCTGTGGGTGGGGGAGCAGGTGGTGGCGGTTGCAGGTGGGTGAAGAAGGGAGAGGAGGAGGGCGGCAGCGACGGCGGTGGTGGGGGAGGAGGGAGACGACGGTGGTGGTGGAGGGAGGAGGGGGAAGGTGAGGGAGGAAGAAGGAGGAGGATGATGAATTGATGATGAAGAAGATGATTGGTTGCTGTGTATTATGTTTTGTGTTATTTGGGTGAGAAGAGATGAAAAGAGGTGGGTTAAAGTCTGTATGAGGAAGAGGAAGGGCAGAGGTTAGAAGAGATTATGTCTTTTAAAAAACAAACGAGCTGCCCGTTTCAAATGTCTGTCCGCGTCTGCGCGGCGCAGACATAAGAGGCTAGAAGCTCTTCCCATCAGAAAACAAACACCACCTAAATAAAGATAAAAACAAAAGATCTAATGATTTGAACTTCAAAAATTGAAAACTAAATAAATTTAAAATAATCCATGTATATATATAACTTCGATAAAAATAAAAATTAACTAGACCGGTCCGAAGCAGAACACGATAGTGTATCTGTGAATGTGATATAGAAAGCCACTAGGATCACTAGAATACAGCGTTTGTGGAACCCATGTCCATAACATATTGTTTGTATTGAATTAAATTGCATCACTGTGTTGTCTATCATGATGGAGTAAGATATTATTTGTCCGTCATGAATTATTTTCATGCATATACTGATGGCTAATGCCCAAAAGTAGCCATGACAACGACCCTCGTAAAATATAAGTTGTCATACAAAAAGTTTTTCCGTCTCTTCTAAATCACCAAAGTTAACTTTATGTGTAATGCATAAAAGTATCTTGTCCACCACAATTTTGGAGCTCAAGAAACATCCATAATTGGATGATAAGGATGGACGTGGACGATGTCGCGACAATATAAGGGTAGCCACTCTATTGTCCGTTCGTGTGTGTTTGCCGGTCTGGTAGGAAATATGGATGGGTACGGGTGGGTCAATCTATAAAAACAAACACATATAATTGTTCTGTCAAATTGTTTAAAATAATCATATATGAAAAATTAGGATGTTGATATTTAAAAAGAAAGAGAAAGAATTAAGCGTTCAATAAAATGATGTGGTATGATGTGTCAATGTTATGCTATGGACAATGTTCCGTACATGTATTTACATTGTAGTGATTGTAATAAAGCAAACACATATGCATACGTGTGTGTGTACGCACACATCCATGAAATTGTTTAGGATTATGTTATGAAAAAAAAAAAAAAAAAAAAACGGTGTAAGAGATTATAAAGGAAGGTTAGGTGTTCAATATAATGTAGTATGAGATGTCATATTTTATGTTATGGAGAATATTTCGTACATACCATTGAATCGTAGCAATTGTAATAAATAAATGTATTTCGTGCATCCATATTTGTATCATTTATTTTTGGAACATATATATCTTCTATATCTATATTTGAAAAGGGATTGTGTTACATGGTATTCATACATGCATTCTCTCCTTTGAGAGTGTCATGTAGGATCTCATGTGGCACCAATTAAAAAACAAAAGTGATTGAGTTATTTTAAGAAAAAAAAAAGAATTTAAAAACAAATTTTGATTTTTCTCTCTAATATTTCCTCACCTAATTTTTAAACGTTGATATCTTTTATATATGAGATTTTTTAAAGAAAAAAAAATTACACCAAATTAACGAGCGTTTTATTATCTTTACAACAAGTACCATAGTGCTATATAAAGCCGGAGAAAAAAGCGACTATTTTTTGTGAGGTTTCATTCATACAGGAAAAAAAACACAAAGTGTTCAGTTTATTCATTAATCATGTATTGGCAAGTCATTAATTATGTTCAAACCAATAAATATGTACATTGTTTTAGGTTAGGTTTTAATATTAGAGTTATACATTGTTTAAGGTTAGGCGTTAACATTGGAGATACATTGTTAATTGTTTTAGGTTAGGTGCTACCCGAAGCTTTCCTACATGTAACTGTAAAGCGCATCAATCTATTTCATATGTAAAATTGATATATCATATTATTTCTCAACCCCGGAATACTTCTAGGATATAAAACTAGTGATATATAATTAGCTAGGTCCATGAAACTTTATTTTACACGATATTGTAAAAAGACAAAATTACATAAATTAATCTTTATGTATGCCTAAAATTGCAGGTTTCAACCTTTATATTTAAAATGCACGTAAATCAACCTTTAACACTAACCCAGATTAATTTTGTTATTAACTCATGTCACATGTAGGTCATCTTAGTGCATTTTTGACATTTTACCATTTGAAATTAAAATTTTAAAAATAAAAGATACACATCTAAATACATTTATTTAATATAAATAAATACATCCAAACCTTTGTTATGCATCTCTTACTCTCAATTAGGGATGAGTATGGTACTGGTACCAAAAATACCGGTACCAAAATTTCCCAAAAGTGGGTATCAGTACCGAAAACAATAGGTACGGTACAGTACCGGTATTTGAATGTAAAAATCGGTAAATACTGGTACCGTACTGAACCGGTAACGGTACCAAAATTGATTCAGTATTAGTACCTAGTACCATTTGCTCATCCCCACTCTCAATCCAAGAAACCCTACAAAATTTTACAGAGATAGTGACCGACATTGTTATCCATGATAAATCGACTCCCCATGAAAATGTCCACCGACCAATGAAATATTATGACACTAAGTTTCACTTCTCAATTTGTCTAATTTCGTTTCATCCAAGAACCATCACCAAACCATCAACAAGCCACCAACGTTGGACACCCCGGCGTTTCATCGGCGGTCACTCTACATCCAACCAGTGAAACTACGCTCGAGTTTCGCAAAAGTGTGATCTTTTACATCATTATGTTTCAGAATCTTATCGTTGACGGATTTTTATCTACAAAATCGAAGGTGCTTTGAATTGAAACACTGATTGGTGATGACATGTAGGTTCTAAAGGATATCGAAATTGATGACGAAAAAGTCGTTGGTAATTAACGTCCTAGGGTCGTTGGTCGTTTGGGTATGATACATTTAATTTTGTGTTCTCTGGTGTCGATGGATTGGACATATTAGAGAAATATTTTGATGTTTATACATATGCTTATAGCTTCAATTCTTTTACTAGTTTTTTCTGCTATTGTAAATTAATACATAGGAGACATATATAGATGGATTTAGTTATCACACTCATGAAATTGTGATGAAGGAAGAAAATGGAATTAAAATTAAACATAAAATTTGGAACATGAAATTTTAGGCATACATAAAGGTTTATTTCTGTAATTTTGTCTTGTAAAAATGACTAGATGGAATTCCGGTGATGGCGTTAATTTGGTACATGGCGGTAATGAAGGAGAGAATAATGTTTCCATGTTTTTAGAAGTTAATGTTGGTATTAATGGAGAGAATATGGTGGATTTGATTTATTTTTTTATTAATAATGGTTCAAATTCAAAAGCAAAAGGTTCGGGTGGTAGGAAATTCAAAAAGAAAAATAATTCTAAAGTAAGGGTGATATCCCCACAGGCCCAAGAGAGACAAAAAAAAAGGCTCAGAGATGAGACTAAACCTTTTGGGCTAGACAGTTTTATTTGAGATGCTAATAGAAGCCCATTTAGAGTAAAAAACTTTGTACAAGAGCCCAATAGTCCATATATGTTTCACATGCCAAATTTAAACAAAACTGTGTGCCAGGGTAACAGGGCGGACGATGTGTAACACCCCAACCGATGGCGGAAACATCGGGATGTCACGTATTGATGATTGTTCAATAGCTCATGGTACTAAATAGAAGTTGAATATTACTAAACAATTTACAATTTGTCATACAATTTAATAAATACATCAACTTGATTTACATAACTAGATCCAAAGCTCCTATGTGATCCAAAACTTGTACAACTTCCAATAGCAAATAAACCTGAAACATGTTAAGTTGAAAATATGGGGGGGGGGGTCAACTGTAAATAGTTGGTGAGAATACATAGGTTTTGCATATAGTTGAAAACAATATGTTGTATAGCAATCATTGTTGAAGTATAATAATGAGTAATGATAGAATATGAGTCCGACATGTAACAATGCGTCTTTTGTACAATCAAACCTTGTGTCGACTGAGACCTAACTCGCAAGTTAGTAAAAGTGTAACTGTTATCGATCATCCCTGAATTTATGCGGGGGGATGGGTTTGTCAGACCTATAGCGCTATAATCTAAACAGGCGGCTTGATCAATGTTAATGATTGTACTGTGTCTTTTTGTTACAGTCAAATGATAGAATGAGTAAATGATAGTGTATAAAATGTTTATAATTGAATCACAAGTTTCAACAATGTAAGAATGAGTAAATGATAGTATATAAAATGTTTAAACATGTTTCACCCCAAAATGTAAAACAGAAAAAGGGGCTATGTAAACTCACCTTAGTGTTAGAATGGAGGCCCTTGATATATAAACAATTGTGGCTCGTGTGTATCCAAATATCACCCTATTTCAAGGTAATAAATAAGTGTTGGGGAAAACTTATTAAGTCTAAGTTTTCTAGTCTAAAACATGCTAGGGTTGCTAATTTGGAGATTAATAATTGATTTATGATTAAATTTGAATAATTTAAATAAATATAGAAATAATTAATGAAAATGTTTTCTGACCAATATTATCCAAAAGTAGTTGAATTATAAGGTAATAAATGTGAAAATAATTTTTATAAAATTATTTTCTTAATTAATGAATATTTGTATATAAATACTTATTTGACAAAATATAGAGTTAATATTTAAAAATATTAAAAATTATAAATATCAAAAAAAAATTTATATTTCTGATCTAAATGATTAATAATAGTTTATGTGAAATTTTGATGTAAAAATAATGAAAAACGAATTTATTATGATTTATTTATGATTAAAATAACAAAAATCGATTAAAAATATTAAATTAATGATTTTTCAGAAATAAAAATCATTTCTGGAATGTTTATTGTTTTATAAGTTTAGGATAATTTTTGTGGAATTTAATAAAATCGTTTTGATATTTTTATAGAATTTTATAATTATAATAGAATAAACTTGTAATATTTATTATATATAATAAATAAAAGATTTTTGAAAAAATAAAAATTGTAAGATAAACTTTTCTATTAGAGCATCATAAAATAATTTTTGTAGAATTTATAAAGCAATTTTAGTATTTTAAAACTATTTTTAAAAGTAATAATACATATATAAGTATAAAAAGTTTTAATAAAATTTTGTATGTGCTAGGGGTCGAACCCGGGCCACTGGCCGGTTCGTGGTTTAAATCACAAGCCTAGACCATCTGGTCTAGACCCTGAGAACGAATAATCCTTGGTTCATATTAATTATATAGGTTTTCCAATTATACAAATATATTGTTTTCAAAAAGGATGAAGGGGACGGGGCTCGAACCCTTGTCACTGGGGCGGTTCATTGTTTTAAACAGAAGGCAAATACCAACTGATCTACTGATCAGTTGGTGATAAACTACCATGCGTTATAAATATAAATAATAGTCTGCACGATGGTTTATCCCCAATTCGTATAATATGAACCCTAGAATCTTAATAATCAAAACGAACGATTAATAACGAAATTAACTATGGGGTTAATGATGTATAGGGGCCGATTAACATATAGGAATGAAAAATTGAATCATACCGGTTGCTAGAGTCTTCGATTTGTGAGTCAAACGAAAAGTCAAACACGATGGGTTTGTGATTATCCAGCAGTGTTAGAAGAAATTGGGTGTGGGGGTTTTGTTATTGGCGAGTATAGACTGAGGAGACGGGTTCAATTTATAGTGTCCTCGTTATTTTGGAAGGTCATGAATGTTTGACCAAAACACGCGTCTAGATCAGCAAATAAGGTATGATTAGGACGATTAATTGTTGCTGCATTAACGTTTGATTGTGTCGGTTCAAAATCAATCAAAATGGTTTCCAAATCTGGTCCAAAACGCGTAGACGTGGTGGGTTTTCTAGGCGGGTCGTGGGTCGGGTTGTGCAGGAAATCGGGTAAGGGTGGTGATGGTGTGGGCCGGGTATAGTCTTGGGCTGGGCTAGTTTTGGGCTCCGAATTTTTTTAAAGGAAAAGTTGGGTTTGGTTGGGTTTAGTATGTTTGGTTTTGGATTATGGATCTTGGGATGGTTTCATGTTTAAAAAAAAAAAACATAACTAAACTTCCATAGATTTTTTTTATAATTATTATTATTATTATTATTATTATTATTATTATCATTATTATTATTATTATTATTACTAACGTTTTGAAATAAATCATATTTAGACATGGTTATTTCTAAGTAAAGTGGTGATTTTACTAGCTTAATAATTGGGGAAAAATATGCGATGTTACAGTCTCCCCTACTTTTGAAAACTTCGTCCCGAAGTTGTTATAAACACAGGGTTAAGAGTGATTGGGTAAAAATGAATTTATAGGCAATAGAATAATCTGTATCGAATAGTTTGGTTGATATGTGTGAGTTTTAAAGATTTGATTAGGTTCGTTTGAAATAGCAAGGAGAATAAGAATCTAGTAAAACACTAAAGTTAAGTTTTAGGAATCCTAAAAGAAATACATAAGTTGATTGACTATAGAAAAACTAAATGAACTACCAGGCAACTAGAGTTTATAATTTGGTTATTTACAAAAAAAAAAAAAAAAACCTTGATAGAATTTCACACTACCTTAACGTACCTGTAAATTCGTGATTACGTTCCGGACCACAATCACCAATTTACCTTACATTAGGGTTTTGTGTCCTTCTATTGCTCTAAAACACATGTAAGTAATGCAGAAATAATCATGTGGTTGAACCTTTGTTTTTAATGAGTCCAACTGTTGAGCAGGAAAAAGACTCCTACCAGTTAGTGAGTAGGAACCTCTACCGATTGTTGAGCAGGTTCGGTAGCCTCCACCAGTCGTTGAGCAGGTTGTAGGGCCTCTCCCGACCGTTGAAAAGGCATGATGACCTCTACCAATCGTTGAGTAGGTTATTTGGTACTCAACTAACTGTTGGGCAAGTACTTTATCCTCTATTAATTGTAGCAATTATTACACACATAAATTGCAAATTGATAATATGTTTATGTAAGCAAGTTTATAAGTATGACGAGTATAGTATATGAGTTGTAGTTGTATAGATTTAGATATTGATATAGCAATTAGTTCACATTCAAACAAGCATGCATCCAAATGTTATGATTATACCATATAAACAACTCTCAGACAAAAATTTCAAGACTAGAATTTATTACTTGAATCAAATAGCGTCAATACATAGAATAAAAAGCAAACAATATTCAAATGGTGGGACTTGCTGTTAAGTAGCTGGAGGGTCTTGATCTCGGTTTAGTTTAGGGCATCGGTTATGGAAGTGATTTGGGTCTCCACATTCATAGCACTGACCATAGTTGTATCTACCAGGACGATTAGGATTAGCAGCCTGAGCAGGGTTGGTTGGTATTAGGGTTTGGGGTCTCACGACATGTGTTGACCAGATGGCCATACTTACCACAATTGGTGCACAAGCGACACGCTGAAGCAGTGGGATGATGTCGTTTGCATGTGTTACACAATGGAAAGTTTCCTGTATAGGGTTTCTTGTTTGAAGCTTGTGTAGTGAGGTTTGCATCAGGATCCCTGCTCTTACGCTTCTGGTTCTCAGTAGTTACCGTGGCTACAATACTTGCTTTCTCGCCTTTCCGGACTAAGGTCCCGTTCTTTACGTGATTGTCAGTTAAGGTAGCTGCTAGACGCTTGGCCTCTTCGAGGGTAGCAGGGTTCCTTCCCCATACCGTGTCCTGAATCTGCATGGGTAAACCACCAATATATTTCTCAATGGCTACAGGTAGGGGAGTGACCTTATGGGGCAACAACAGACTGAGCTCATGGAAGCGGGTATTATAAGCAAGGTTTTCCCCACTATCCTGAGCAAGGGTGTGGAACTCGTCCTCTAATTTCTTGACCTCGTTACGTGGACAAAACTCAGCTTTCATTATCTCCTTGACTTGATCCCAGGTCATAGCAAGTGCAACTTCAGCTCCACGGGTGCGCTTTTCCTCATTCCACCAAGTGAGTGCTCGTTTGTGAAGAACACTCATGGCATAGCGGACCTTAAAGTTATCGGGACACTCACTGTTAATGAAGGTATTCTCAATACCCTCGAACCATTGTAGGAGACCAGTAGCTCCTTCATCCCCACTGAACTTAGGAGGATTACAGGTATTAAAGTGTTTGAGAGTGCAGACTGGGAGACCATTCCCGTTTCCATTCCCGTTCCCATTGTGATTTCCGTTGCCATTTCCATTTCCATTGCCGTTTCCATTTCCATTGCCGTTTCCATTCATTTGGATGACTTGAGCCAGTAAGTTAGGAACCAGAGTTGCGATCTGTTGCGCCATTTGTTGGGAAATGATCGCAGCCAGTTGGGCATCACTTCCATTGTTATGGTTAGTGTCGTGGTTATGGTTGTGGTTGCTGCTTCCTTCCTAATGATTGTTACCACTGTTAATGCGAGTGCTGCGACATGGAGGCATGATCTGTAAGAGACACAATGAAGGTTCAATGAGACATGAAATGAATGAGGTAATATAAGGAATGTAATCATTTATCCATTAATTATAACGAATAAACGAAAACGTTGACTTATCAAAGATTTTAGATTCTAATAACATAGTGAAGACATGCTTTAGCCTATAAGTGAACACTCATCCCGAGAATTCCCAGGTAGGCATCCGGGTCCCTCGTCTGATTGGGATATATGCGCAATGCCAGCCTAGACAGAAGACTCAGAATACAGGCGTTCACCCTTCCAGATTGCACGTGTTCGTTATTAAAATCTAGAACTTCGACGAGATCTCAAGGTGGTTCAGGCTAAACCTGAGGATTTTGTCCTATTAGTCTAAGAGTAGATCCAGTGATGGAGAGCAATCTTCTTGTAGGGACTAAGATAGGGATAAGAAGTGGGAGGAAGATAGAGATTAGAAACAAGTAGGGTTGCAAGTAAAAGGAGCAAGTACTGATTATAATCCTATGGTTATAGACTAGATTATTTTTCTAATAACCTAATTCCCTATAACCATGGCTCTGATACCAATCTGTAACACCCCAACCGATGGCGGAAACATCGGAATGTCACGTATTGATGATTGTTCAATAGCTCATGATACTAAATGGAAGTTGAATATTACTAAACAATTTACAATTTGTCATACAATTTAATAAATACATCAACTTGATTTACATAACTAGATCCAAAGCTCGTATGTGATCCAAGACTTGTACAACTTCCAATAGCAAATAAACCTGAAACATGTTAAGTTGGAAATATGGGGGTCAACTATAAATAGTTGGTGAGAATACATAGGTTTAGCATATAGTTGAAAACAATATGTTGTATAGCAATCATTGTTAAAGTATAATAATGAGTAATGATAGAATATGAGTCCGACATGTAACAATGCGTCTTTTGTACAATCAAACCTTGTGTCGATTGAGACCTAACTCGCAAGTTAGTAAAAGTGTAACTGTTATCGATCATCCCTGAATTTATGCGGGGGGTGGGTTTTGTAACATTTCATATTTAACTATTTATACGTTACGGACTAAAACGACAAGCCCTATTATTGGTGATATTTTTATCCCCAATTCGAAGCCCTAGGAACTTATACATTTATAGACTTGATAAACTTAGACATATTTATTACCTTATAGGGTGATACTTGACATATTTGGGCAACACACTATTTTTCAAGGGATAACATTTTACCAAGGTGAGTTTTACATAGCCCCTTTTCTATTTATCACCATTTTTGGGGTGAAACATGTTACAACATTATTTATGCAATTCAATCATCAATGTGTCTATGTGTTTTTCTATGTTGCATTATGTCTTGAACATGACTAGGGTAAGCACAATTCTAGCATAAACATTCATCAGCCAAACGGTATACATTGATAGATCTATAGGTCTGACAAACCCATCCCACCCGCATAGACTCAGGGATGATCGATAACAGTAATAACATTTAACTAACTTGCGAGTTAGTCATCAGTCGACACAAGGTTTGGTTGTACAGAGACGCATTGTTACATGTCGGTATCATACTCTATCGTCACACAACCCTGAGTGTTGTACAAACTATTGTTAGCAACTATTTCTCAAAAACCTATGTAATTCTCACCAACTTTTGTTGACCCAAAATATTTTCAATTTAACATGTTTCAGGTTCTATTTGCTTGAAGATTTGTATTGATGCTTGAAGATATGTGTATAGTTTCAATCAATTTGATGTACAAATTCTAGAACATTTGTATGTAAGTTATTTAAATCAATTATGAAACTTATTGTTCACCATGAGCTACTGAACAATCATCAATACGTGACATCCCGATGTTTCCGCCATTGGTTGGGGTGTTACAGATTGGTATCAGAGCCATGGTTATAGGGAATTAGGTTATTAGAAAAATAATCTAGTCTATAACCATAGGATTTAACAAGTACTTGCTTCTTTTACTTGCTATTCTCTATCTCCCTCCTACTACTTATCCCTACTTTCATCCTTACAAGAAGGTAGCTCTCCATCACTGGATCTACTCTCAGACTAATAGGACAAAATTCCCAGGTTTAACCTGAACCACCTTGAGATCTCGTCGAAGTTCTAGATTTTAATAACGAACACGTGCAATCTGGAAGGGTGAACGCCTGTATTCTGAGTCTTCTGTCTAGGCTGGCATTGCGCATATATCCCAATCAGACGAGGGACCCGGATGCCTACCTGGGAATTCTCGGGATGAGTGTTCACTTATAGGCTAAAGCACGTCTTCATATGTTATTAGAATTGAGAATCTTTGATAAGTCAACGTTTTCGTTTATTCGTTTTAATTAATGAATAAATGATTACACTCCTTATATAATCTCATTCATTTCATTGTGTCTATTACAGATCATGCCTCCTCGTCGCAGCACTCGCAACAGCAATGGTGAGAACCACGAAGAAGGTGGTGATAACCATAACCACAACCATGACCAAGTTCCTAACCACAACAACAATGGGGTTGATGCTCAACTGGCTGCGATCATTTCTCAACAAATGGCGCAGCAAATCGCAACTCTGGTTCCCAATTTACTCGCTCAGGTCATCCAATTGAACGGCAACGGGAATGGTCACAACAACGGGAACGGGAACGGCAATGGCAATGGAAATGGACCCCAAGCCTGTACCCTTAAGCATTTCAACTCTTGTAACCCTCCAAAGTTTAGTGGTGAAGAAGGAGCTACTGGACTCCTCCAATGGTTTGAGGGTATTGAGAATGCCTTCATCAACAGTGAATGCCCCAACAACTTCAAGGTTCGTTACGCCATGAGTGTTCTCCATAAACGAGCACTCACATGGTGGAATGAAGAAAAGCGTACTCGTGGGGCCGAGGTTGCTCTTGCTATGACATGGGACCAAGTCAAAGAGATCATGAAGGAAGAGTTTTGTCCTCGCAATGAAGTTAAGAAGCTTGAGGATGAGTTCCACACCTTAGCTCAAGACAGTGGGGAAAACCTTGCCTACAACACCCGCTTTCATGAGCTTAGCTTATTGCTGCCCCACAAAGTCACTCCCCTGTCGGTAGCCATCGAGAAGTACATCGGTGGTCTGCCCATGCAAATCCAGGATACGGTGTGGGGAAGGAATCCTGCCACCTTGGAGGAAGCCAAACGTTTAGCAGCTACCTTAACTGATAATCACGTAAAGAACGGGACCTTAGTTCGGAAAGGCAATAAAACAAGTATTGTAGCCGCGGTAACCACTGAGAACCAGAAACGTAAGACCAGGGATCCTGCTGCAAACCTCACTCCACAAGCTTCTAACAAGAAACCTTATACAGGAAACCATCCATTGTGCAACACATGCAACCGACATCATCCCACTGCTTCAGCATGTCGTTTGTGCACCAATTGTGGTAGGTATGGCCATCTAGTTAATACATGTCGCGAGACCCCAAATCCTAATGCCAACCAACCCATCAACCCTGCTCAAGCTGCTAATCCTAATCGATACAACTATGGTCAATGCTATGAATGTGGAGACCCAAATCACTTCCGTAACCGATGCCCTAAACTGAACAGAGATCAAGACCCTCCAGCTACCTAACCGCAAGACTCACCATTTGACTATTGGTTACTTTTATTCTATGTATTGACGTTATTCGATTCAAGTAATAAAATTTAAGTATTATCATAACATCTGTGTGCATGTTTGTCTGAATGTGAACTAATTGCTATATCTGTAATCATACTTGCTTATACAATAATTAGTTAACTACCAAACGACCAGCTTAACGATTGGTAGAGGTCATCATGTCATTCCAACAGTCGGGAGAGGCCCTACCACCTGAACGACTGGCGGAGACTATCAGACCTGCTTAACAATCGGTAAAGTCATAAAAGGACGCAAAACCCTAATGTAAGGTAAATTGGTAATTACGGTCCGGAACGTAATCATGAATTTACAGGTACGTTAAGGTAGTGTGAAATTTTATCAAAGTTTTCGGTAGTTGGCCAATTGTAACCCTGGTTTTCCCTTAACTTCGGGACGAAGTTCCTAAAAGTAGGGGAGACTGTAACATTTCATATTTAACTATTTATACGTTACGGACTAAAACGACAAGCCCTATTATTGGTGATATTTTTATCCCCAATTCGAAGCCCTAGGAACTTATACATTTATAGACTTGATAAACTTAGACATATTTATTACCTTATAGGGTGATACTTGACATATTTGGGCAACACACTATTTTTCAAGGGATAACATTTTACCAAGGTGAGTTTTACATAGCCCCTTTTCTATTTATCACCATTTTTGGGGTGAAACATGTTACAACATTATTTATGCAATTCAATCATCAATGTGTCTATGTGTTTTTCTATGTTGCATTATGTCTTGAACATGACTAGGGTAAGCACAATTCTAGCATAAACATTCATCAGCCAAACGGTATACATTGATAGATCTATAGGTCTGACAAACCCATCCCACCCGCATAGACTCAGGGATGATCGATAACAGTAATAACATTTAACTAACTTGCGAGTTAGTCATCAGTCGACACAAGGTTTGGTTGTACAGAGACGCATTGTTACATGTCGGTATCATACTCTATCGTCACACAACCCTGAGTGTTGTACAAACTATTGTTAGCAACTATTTCTCAAAAATCTATGTAATTCTCACCAACTTTTGTTGACCCAAAATATTTTCAATTTAACATGTTTCAGGTTCTATTTGCTTGAAGATTTGTATTGATGCTTGAAGATATGTGTATAGTTTCAATCAATTTGATGTACAAATTCTAGAACATTTGTATGTAAGTTATTTAAATCAATTATGAAACTTATTGTTCACCATGAGCTACTGAACAATCATCAATACGTGACATCCCGATGTTTCCGCCATTGGTTGGGGTGTTACAGGTTTGTCAGACCTATAGCGCTATAATCTAAACAGGCGGCTTGATCAATGTAAATGATTGTACTCTGTCTTTTTGTTACAGTCAAATGATAGAATGAGTAAATGATAGTGTATAAAATGTTTATCATTGAATCACAAGTTTCAACAATGTAAGAATGAGTAAATGACAGTATATAAAATGTTTAAACATGTTTCACCCCAAAATGTAAAACAGAAAAAGGGACTATGTAAACTCACCTTAGTGTTAGAATGGAGGCCCTTGATATATAAACAATTGTGGCTCGTGTGTATCCAAATATCACCTTATTTCAAGGTAATAAATAAGTGTTGGGGAAAACTTATTAAGTCTAAGTTTTCTAGTCTAAAACATGCTAGGGTTCCTAATTTGGGGATTAATAATTGATTTATGACTAAATTTGAATAATTTAAATAAATAAAGAAATAATTAATGAAAAAGTTTTCTGACCAATATTATCCAAAAGTAGTTGAATTATAATGTAATAAATGTGAAAATAATTTTTATAAAATTATTTTCTTAATTAATGAGTATTTGTATATAAATACTTATTTGACAAAATATAGACTTAATATTTAAAAATATTAAAAATTATAAATTTCGAATCAAAAATTTATATTTCTGATCTAAATGATTAATAATAATTTATGTGAAATTTTGATGTAAAAATAATGAAAAACGAATTTTTTATGATTTATTTATGATTAAAATAACAAAAATCGATTAAAAATATTAAATAAATGATTTCTCAGAAATAAAAATCATTTCTTGAATGTTTATTGTTTTATAAGTTTAGGATAATTTTTGTGGAATTTAATAAAATCGTTTTGATATTTTTATAGAATTTTATAATTATAATAGAATAAATTTGTAATATTTATTATATTTAATAAATAAAAGATTTTTGAAAAACTAAAAATTGTAAGATAAACTTTTCTATTAGAGCATCATAAAATATTTTTTGTAGAATTTATTAAGCAATTTTAGTATTTTAAAACTATTTTTAAAAGTAATAATACATATATAAGTATAAAAAGTTTAAAATTTTTTTTTTGTTTGTGCTAGGGGTCGAACCCGGGCCACTGGCCGGTTCGTGGTTTAAATCACAAGCCTAGACCATCTGGTATAGATCCTGAGAACGAATAATCCTTGGTTCGTATTAATTATATAGGTTTTCCAATTAAACAAATATATTGTTTTAAAAAAGGATGAAGGGGACGGGGCTCGAACCCTTGTCACTGGGGCGGTTCATTGTTTTAAACAGAAGGCAAATACCAACGGATCTACTGATCAGTTGGTGATAAACTACCATGCGTGATAAATATAAATAATAGTCTGCACGATGGTTTATCCCCAATTCGTATAATATGAACTCTAGAATCTTAATAATCAAAACGAACGATTAATAACGAAATTAACTATGGGGTTAATGATGTATAGGGGCCGATTAACATATAGGAATGAAAAATTGAATCATACCGGTTGCTAGAGTCTTCGATTTGTGAGTCAAACGAAAAGTCAAACACGACGGGTTTGTGATTATCCAGCAGTGTTAGAAGAAATTGGATGTGGGGGTTTTGTTATTGGCGAGTATAGACTGAGGAGACGGGTTCAATTTATAGTGTCCTCGTTATTTTGGAAGGTCATGAATGTTTGACCAAAACACGCGTCTAGATCAGCAAATAAGGTATGATTAGGACGATTAATTGTTGCTGCATTAACGTTTGATTGTGTCGGTTCAAAATCAATCAAAATGGTTTCCAAATCTGGTCCAAAACGCGTAGACGTGGTGGGTTTTCTAGGCGGGTCGTGCAGGAAATCGGGTAAGGGTGGTGATGGTGTGGGCCGGGTATAGTCTTGGGCTGGGCTAGTTTTGGGCTCCGATTTTTTTTAAAGGAAAAGTTGGGTTTGGTTGGGTTTAGTATGTTTGGTTTTGGATTATGGATCTTGGGATGGTTTCATGTTTAAAAAAAAACATAACTAAACTTCCATAGATTTTTTTTATAATTATTATTATTATTATTATTATTATTATCATTATTATTATTATTATTATTACTAACGTTTTGAAATAAATCATATTTAGACATGGTTATTTCTAAGTAAAGTGGTGATTTTACTAGCTTAATAATTGGGGAAAAATATGCGATGTTACACGATGCTATTTCTTTTGGGGATAACAGAGAACAAGCTGGAGGTTCTTCTCGGAAGGTTGTACAACAAATCACGGAGGAAGGGATTGACCTTGAATCAGATCGCACTGTATGTTTAGGTAATGCTATTGGGGTTGACAATGCAGAGAAGTTTGTAAGTCAATTTCAGATTTTAGTCAGGGAAGAAGGGTCTCAACAGGTGAAGTCATGAATATTTTGTCTATTAAATTAGAGGTATGGGTGTTCCTGGAAAAGTAAATGGGTTAGGGAATTAAGATTGCAAAACGAAGCCAGTTTTGTTGTGCTGTAAGAGACGCATCACACTGATTTGTCTCAGGTGGACTTGGAAAGTTGTTGGGGGAGAGACAATTTTAGGAGTGAATGGGTGGAGGCTCAAGGTAGATATGGTGGTTTATTAGCGTTATGGGACTTGGTAGTCTTCACGTTTATGTTAGTCCATAAAGCTAGGTTCTTTTTTAGTATCACAGGTTATGTCAAAGGTAGTGGTTTGGTTACTAATGTAGTGAATGTCTACGCTCCACCAAATGTTGTTTTGAAAAGGATCTGTGAGAGGAGATTTGGACTATTATAAATGGAGGTACCGATATGTGGGTTGTAGCAGGGGATTTTATTACGGTGTGTGATCGATCGGAAAGAAGGAATTCAAAGTTTAATGCTTTGGTGGCCAACAACTTTAATAAATTTATTTAAGATACTAATATACATGACTATGGTTTGGAGGGGAGGAAATTTACTTGAATGTCAGGAATTAAGTTAAGTCGTATTGATCGCATTTTGGTTAGTTCAGATTTCTTGAATGAATAGCCTCTTGTGGAATAGAGAGCTTTATCTCGTAATAAATTGGATCATTGTCCATTCTTGTTGAAGATTCTTTCTAGAAATTTGGGCCTAAACCGTTCCAGTTTTTCAATTCTTGGTTGGAGAGATCGGATTTTGGTGATGTTGTTAGAAGGGCAGCGACAGAGTTTAAAGAAATGGGTGAACCGGATGATCTATTATTACGGAAGTTCCAGCATCTTAGAAAGTCCATTGGGGCATGGTTTTCTAACATTAAAGATAAAGAAATTAAAGAAAAAAAGGTTTTGAGGTTTGAACAGGAAAAAAATGGAAGCTATATTGGAATCAAGGGATCTTTCTGAAGAGGAACTCTGGATTATGGAGGAGTCTAAAAAGCGACTGAGTGAGTTAGAAAGTTTCAAGTTGATGGACCTAAAACAAAAGGCAATGGGCAAATGGGCTAAGCTAGGGGATGAGAATTCTAGATTTTTTCATGGCGTGACAAATAAAAGAAAAGTATCGAATCATATTCCGGGTTTGACAATCTAAGGAGAATGGGAAATGCGGCCATCCTTGATCAAAAAGGAAGTTTTCTGCTTCTTTTGGAACAAATTCGTGGAGTCTATGAAATCGAGGCCAAGGTTAAATTGTTTTGGTTTGAAGAATATTTCAGAACAAGATGCACATAAGTTAATTTGTCTGTTTACAACTAAGGAGATTAAAGAAGCCATTTTTGAATGTGGGGATAACAAGGCTCCGGGTCCAGATGGTTTTAACTTCCGGTTTATAAAGGTTTTTTGGGAGTTGTATGAATCGGATTTTGTTAAAATATTTCAGAGATTCCACGATGATGGAAGTTTTGGTAGAGGGGGTTGGCTCATCTTTTATGACTTTAGTGCCAAAAGTGTGCGACCCAACTGGGTTAGGTGAATATAAACCCATCAATTTGATTGGTATTATTAGCAAAGCAGTGTCTAAGGTGCTAGCTAATATATTAAAGATGGTAATGGAGGAGGTGGTGTTGGATACCCAATCGGCTTTCTTGAATGAGAGATATATTTTAGACGGGCCACTTTTGGCAAATGAGGTCTTGGCGTAGGCAAAAAAAGTGGTAAGGATATATTTTTATTCAAAATCGATTTTGAAAAAGCGCACGACAACGTACATTAGGAGTTTTTATTATCTATTTTGAAGCAAATGAAATTCTCGGATGTGTGGTGCAAATGGATTCATGGCGTCCTTGCTTCGGCTAGATCGTCTATATTAGTTAACGGATCTCCAACTTTTGAGTTTTATTGTTCGAAAGGAATAAGACAAGGTGATCCTATTTCACCTTTTTAATTCCTTTTTATTATGGAGACGTTTGCGTGTTTAATCAAGAAAGCTTGTTTGATTTGAAGTTTTGATTGGATTTACTTACCAAACGAGGGGCCGGTTCTATCCAACTTGCTTTATGCTGAAGATAAAACTTTGTCATTATATAGTCTTTATACTTTGAACATGGCAAATTGGCAATTGGTATTTGCACAAGGATCCTATGTTTCTATCTTTTGACAGTTGTATTCTCTTCTAGCAATATAAGGTGTGTGATATGTACGCTAAACTATCTTAAATAATATATGTTACATGAATGTTATGAATTGTGACAAATTCCTAAATTGTTCATCTTTCCGTGGACAGATGAGAAATCACTGGTTGTTGATTCAGCTACATCGTATGATGACTCGGATCCTTGGATTATTAGTGATCATCCATCAGCCAGGTTCGAAATGCCCCTTCAATTTCTATTTTGAGTTCTTGAAACTGAATGTCTTATTCCTGATTGGCTGCCATTTGCGTCATTGGAATTTATGTTAGTTTCAGCAATGATGATGACTATTTTGGATTGGCAATTGAGATGACTAACCTCAGGGAACTGTGCCTCCTTAATTCCCAGCCTCTGCCATTTTGATGACTGCCATTCGCTTCAAGAAGCCATGATGATTGTGGCGAAGATTATTTCTTCATTCCAAATGAACAATTAATCTTCACAGAGGTATTATTATGTTAGATTTTAATGGAACATGTGTACTATCCGAGCATACGAACGCTCTTATCTTGTACTAACACTTTGATCACGATGGACCGAATTCCATCGCCACTACCAACAGTAACTAATTGTTGTTTATTGTGTTCTGTGTCCAGCCATCCACCACCATAGACCGAATTCCAGCAGCTGACTAACATCAGCAGGACAACAGCCAAATCACATCTGATGTATTCTGTTGATCAACCGTAGTGGCGATGGTGAGTTTTCGATGAAGGGCGAATAGGACTGCACTTTTTTTTGTTTCAGATCAATTTCTAACAATTATGGTGTATATACGATAGTTGATACTTTGATGCCCGTGGAAATTAACACTAGAAACTAAATATTAAAACAACACATGAAATTCTAAATTACAAGGTCTATATTCTAAATTATTTTCCACAATTCAAGATTGTATTGGTGCCTCCATTGCATGGCCTTGTCCTTTCATCTTGGTATGTATTTATTAATCTTGTGATACGAATAATTTTAATAATCTGGAACTTAATGCTTATACATGGATGGTTTATTTGTAGGTAGTCCGTGTGGATTGAGGACGCATGATGACTTATGATTCTATGCTGCTTGTTTCTTTCATTACTTTTAATTTATTTGTTAAATGTTACAAGAGTTTATATTGGATAAATTTATGTTTAGTGTTTTTGTTATGAATATGCTTATTTGAAATATAATAAAGTTTCTTTTCTTTCATTAGTTGATGTTATATACAGTATATCATAAAATTGTGTGTGTGAATGTTTAAAAAAACGTTGTATCATATGACTTGTTAGGACTTTGAAATTTTGACCTATTTAACTTGTTAGAGCATTGTAAAAGTGTTCGAATATGCTTTTCTTAGGACGCTATATTGTTTGTTCATTGATATATTATGCGACCATAAAATTGGTTTCATAATCTTATTTGAGATATTAGGACCCCTTTTTTGGTACTAATGCTCCTATAATGTTACATCATAAGGGTCCTATAAATTAATTTTTTAGGACTCTTGTATATGTATTAAAATATTAAAACTAGGTATGCACATGTTAAAACCTTGTAAAAGTGTCCTAATATGTTTTATTAGGAGATTTTTGGGACATATTATGTGACCATAAACTTGGTTTCATAATCTTATTTGAGATATTAGGACGCTTTTTAAGTTTCGTGACTTATTACGACCCCCTTACATGAAACGCTTTTACCGTTGGTCCTATTAAATAAAAGGTCCTATAAAATAACATTTTAGGACGCTTTTGTGCGTACTAAAAACCCATTTTTGTTGTAGTGTCACCTCACCCAAACCACCTTTCCCATGACACCCAATTAGTCTTTCTCACCTCACCCGAACCACCCCACAAAAAGTTCCGTATTAAGATTCCAATTTTCTAATAACCCCAACCGGCGCTTTAAACAAAGAAAAGTAATATGTTAGAAGACTTTCCAGAACCACTTTGATAATAGTAAGTCTTCCCCCTATTGATAATGTATTTGCTTTCCACTTTGACATTCGATTCCGAAAACATTCTATGACCGGCTCCCAATTAGCAACCAATCCTATTCATGTTAGCCCCCACCTTAATCCCTAAATAAACAAAAGGAATCTCTCCCGCTCTACACCCTAACAAATTTGCCTTCAACTTAATCTCCTCGCTTTGAACTCCAACACTAAATAACACCGCCTTATGAAGATTGATCTTTAGCCCGGAGCATAAGTAAAAGATACGAAGCATTCTTTTCATATTAGAAAAAAAGAACTCGGACCACATACCTAGAGGTGTACAAATCGGTTTTTTTTTGCCAAACCGGTTTCCGTTCCAAACCATTTCGCTATAGTACCCGTTCCTTCCCAAATCGGTTTCGATTTGTAACCATTTCGGTTTTAGACCGGTTTGGTAGGCCACAAAATCGGTTTTTACCCGGTTTCGGTTCTATTTCGGTTCACTTACGCACTTTTTAAAATCGTATAAATTACATTAAATTTAACTTTTAATAACTTTTTGGATTTTTTTAAAGAAGAAAATTGAATTTTAATAAAAAAAAAACAAAGTTTTATTTGTGTTTATGGCCAAAAATGTATTTTTCTTAAACCGATTTTGGTTTTCTACCGGTTTTAGCGGTATCGGTTTCGGTACCGGTATGCATGCAATATTTGTGGTTAAGTTTCTTTAGGAACAAATTATTTATGAAAACTCTTGCAGCATGTTAACAATGAAAAGGCGCACCACTTACCTAAGGTCTCAGATTCGAACCCAGGCTCCGACTTTTATTATTTTAACTTTTAAATTGTGGTTTTCTTCTTCTTTTTTTCTTTTTCATTTTCTACTTTCTTATACTTTAAAACTACTTTCATAAATCTTGGTTTACCTAAAAACACAAAACTATTTGACAACTTGATTTAAAAACTCATAACTCTAAGATAAAGTTAGAGAGTTACCATACGTTTTGACGTAAATTTTGTTCAGAAACGAGTCTGGTTAAGTTTGGCGTTGCTGCAACGTGTGGTGGTATGCATGCAATATTTGTGGCTAAGTTTCTTTAGGAACAAATTATTTATGAAAACGCTTGCAGCATGTTAACAATGAAAAGCAAAGACAGGGAATTTATGATTAGATGGTGGAAATAGTATGTGGTACCTTTGTTGTGAATGAAATAACACGAAGTTAACGACCTTATATACCGATAGAATCTGTGACACCCCAGGAACACACCTCATCAGGGACGATGAGACTCTAACAGGGGGTGAATGTGACACCCCAGGAATATCCCACATCGGCCGTGGCCAGGAGAGATCCTTGGTTCATAAGTAATGTCTTGCCTCTTAAATCACCAACGCGTTTTGGGGCTTAATGTTAGTGGATGAGAGGAGAACTCCACAGTTAAGCGTGCTTAGGTGGGAGAAATTTCAGGATGGGTGACCTCCTGGGAAGTCTCCACTTGGGCAACCAAAAACAAATCTGTGAGCTTTGGATGGGCAAAGCGGACAATATTGGTGGTGAGAGGGGCCGGATGTTATAGATGGTATCAGAGCCACTCCTGTGCCGTTCGGGATGGTGGGTGCACACCTCATCAGGGACGATGAGACTCTAACAGGGGGTGAATGTGACACCCCAGGAACACACCTCATCAGGGATGATGAGATTCTAACAGGGGGTGAATGTGACACCCCAGGAAAATCCCACATCGGCCGTGGCCAGGAGAGATCCTTGGTTCATAAGTAATGTCTTGCCTCTTAAATCACCAACGCGTTTTGGGGCTTAATGTTAGTGGATGAGAGGAGAACTCCACAGTTAAGCGTGCTTAGGTGGGAGAACTTTCAGGATGGGTGACCTCCTGGGAAGTCTCCACTTGGGCAACCAAAAACAAATCCGTGAGCTCTGGATGGGCAAAGCGGACAATATTGGTGGTGAGAGGGGCCGGATGTTACAGAATCTATATACTATCTCTATCTATACTACATTATAAAAGGGGAGGTATGGGAAAATATGTCAAAATTATCCAAAGTTAAGATGGCATACTAAGGGTTTCTTTACAATTTTTTAAATTTTACCACTTTTCTTCCTTAAATGCCTTTAGAAGATAATTAACTTTTATATGAAAATGGAACTCACACAAACTAAATAAAATTTTGAACAAATTTCGTATAACGGCGATGAAATATAATAATTTATGTTACCACAATGAATAATCTCATCTCAGCTAAACTTGTATGAATTTTAAAACTTTGCCATAATAGCACTTCTATTATAAACCCCTTTTCATATATATATTTGTCTACCCAGCGGCAAAGTGGACGGGATGATTCGACTCACTGGCTACATTGGGCAATTTTTTAGCTGTTGGGTCAAGTTGGGCAAGTCTGTTACAAACTTACAAATCACAACTTTTAATTTCTAAATGGATAATGATATTCATATGATAGTTTATACAATATCATATTATTACTACATGCTTTTGTCATGTAAATGAACTTTATCATTTAGCAAGGTGTCTTCAATGGCACGGTTATGTAGATATGTAATGACCGGACAACTTACACAAGAGTGATGTTTATGTTCATATTGGTCTGTTTCAGTAACATACCTTTGGTTTATTAAGATTTGTTCAATAATGAGTACATGGTTTTTATGGTGAACTGCAATCAGTTGTAAGTGGTGGTACACATTTCTTTTCTTTTCTTTCTATGAATGCTTGTTAAAACATAGTGTGCACATTTCTATTCTTTTTGCGTAACTTGCGGCAAAAAAACTAAGTATCATACTGTTGTATTGCAACCCATTTGTAGATCCCGCTGCAACGCGCGGGTAAACCCACTAGTTACCTTATTAAGGAGGAAAGATGGGTAAGAATGTAATTTCACACAATTTTTAAGATGGGAGTTGATAGGTCATTCACAAATTTCCAATCTTTGGTCATTTTAATCCTTTTATGCCCCTTGTTTGTATATGTGTGTAAAGCACACTTCATATCCATCTCAACATGTAACCTCCATTCATAACACCCTAATTTAATTTCAATAAAACCCAAGCTTTTCATTGAATCCTTCTACACATCTATTTAATAAGAACAAACAATGCTTGTGATGGTTCTGTTACGCTTTAGCATTGGGCAACACAGGGTTCTGATCAAGCACAACAAAAGGTATGGTTATATCTTGTGGTCTGACATGTTTTATTAGTTTATGATCTATGTTTTAATGTATGTTGCAACTTTGTTAATCTTTGTAGGCACTGTTGGGTAGAGAAAGACTTGTTTAGGTCCATATAAAAAAAGTGAGTTTTTACAATACTTCTTTTATTTTAAACCATATCTTCCATGGGTAGAGGTGGCAAAATGTGGGTTGGATTGGGACATAAACAAATTTTAAATCCAATTTTACTATAAGAATTATGATTTGGTAGTGTCATATGATCAAAATTTATTTTATTTTAGTAATAATCTATTTTTTTTGGTAAAAATATTTTTGAGTTTCTAACTTATACGGATTAATTGCCACCTATACTTCTTATTTTGCGTTTATTGATTTTCGAGCCGTAATATAATCTTCTGGACCCATATAAATAACGTTACATACTTGCGGTTGGATGGATCAGTTGATCCTGAAAGGCGTTTTGACATTGTTAAATCTTTCAATTCAGACGCTTTGATTGACGTTTGCTAAAAACAGAAGGGCTTTAAAACTTTAACTTTTATAGCATGTGTATGTTTACAAGTTATGATTTTGCAAATTTATATAATGATATTACATAAAAGCTTTTCATAGCTTGTAACTGCCGTATTCAAACCCCAAATAATTGATTGTATTCATAACTTGTAACTATCGTATTCAAACCCCAAATAATTCATTGTATTAATGGATTGTAACCGTCCACAGACCCGGCCCAATTATAAGTAAAAACAAGCTAGGGGTTTGGGCCCCCAAAATTTTAGGGCCCATTAAAAAAAAAAAGTTATACGCAAGATGTGTATGAAAATCTGTTTGACAGTTTATAAAAGTAATTTGGTTGCAGCCCGGCGGTAAAACTTTCTCCATTTCTCTTGTAAAGTCGTCTGTTTGAATCTCATTGTTTTATGCTTTTTTTTTTTCTACGTTTTTTTTAGTTCTTCTCTCATCTGCAATTAAGGCCTCTTTAAATAGGGAATAGCATTCATTGAATGTTCATTCAACTCCTAGCAGGTCTTAGAATTTCAAATAGCTCCTATAAAACTAAACTACTAAAGCATTCTCTGATTCTTTTGTATTTGTGTATATCTATTCAGATTTCAAAAATAAAATTCATCATATGTTAGTTAAAAGTATTATTCAATTTCAATAACAAATTCATGAATATTTTAGCTGCTACCATTACTATTACTATATATACTAATTTCCATCGGTCGGCACAATAGTCTTCTTCCTTCTTTTGTATTTGTGCCACCAACGTTTTCATATTGTTACATTAAGAATAATACCTGCCAACCCATTGCCAAATATCGGCTAGAAAATTGGAGGCAAACCGCCCATAAAACTGAAAGCAAACAGCCAGAAAACGAGAGCAAACCGCCCAGAAATAGCCAGCTCAACCGCCCGGAAACTTGCCAGCCTAGAAAGCCGGATTACCGCGCGTAGCGCGGCTGAATCTTGCTAGTTAGAGCATTAATTTACATATATTTATATATCGTATATGTTAACATGACATATTTACATTTCTTGATTATAAAGAAAAATAATAAAAAAAATGTATGAAAATGTGTCACATATTAGAGAATTTAATTATGTGTAGCAAGTTAAACCTATACTCCTCGCAAACATATTTAGAGTAAGTAATTATAATAATAATAAGTGAATTAAAAGTCTCTAAATATTGTATAAATAATTTTTTTTTAGAGTAGTGTTTCAGCGGTAAATCATGTGTTGCAAAGCAACCACTGCTCAGGATCGAATCCCATAGCACCACACGGGTTTCTCCTTTCAAACCCAAGCGATTTTTTTTTCGGTGGAGCGTGAGATTCGAACCTGAGACCAAACCCGGACATGTACCCTCCAAAGAGCTTCCTCCTGTTTTTCATATGCTACAAGCCTAGACTATCATATTTTGACAACATTATTTGATAGAAAACTACTTGGTTTATAGATTCATTAAATGTTATTTTTAGTAATTTCCGTGCTACATAAAAGGTGAAGGTACAAATCCAAAAAAAAAAAAAAGGCTCTGGATTTTTTTTCGCTTTGGGCCACCAAAATAGTTGAGCCGGCCCTGACCGTCCATATTCAAACCCCAAGTAAATGTACAAACATTATCATATAAAGGTACAAACAAATACTATTCTTTTTAAATTTGTTTGCATATTAATATAAAAGTAGAATCACAATAAGAGTACTCAAATGTGTTTGATATTTCATATAAAGTTATGATCAGATTCTATATTTCTAGGTGTGGAGGGACCAAAGACCTCTGTCCTAGCAAATACGTATAATCGTGTCTTTATTAAAATTGCAGTGGTCTAGGCCAATGCCGTAAGCACATTGGCTAATTTTTGTGTGATTGTTGATTCTTTGAAGGTAACTTAGTTTACTTGTTTATCTTTAGATATCAAGATTACTCTAAAGGTAGATTATCATTTACTTACTTCTATATTACGTACGGATTTATTTTTTGTACAACAAACCCATAAATTTGCTCTTTTGAGGCGTTGTTTATATGATATTGATTATGAAGTTAGCTGCCTTTGTAACACTAACTTTTGTTGTTTGTACATTGAAACATATTCTTTCAAATCTTAAACCTCTGCAGGTTATTTTGAAGCCAGTTTTGGATATCAACACTGTAAGTAGTAGAGGCCTTTCCAAGGCATTATCTTGTTTTGCCGTTTTGATAAGAGGTTGCCAAATGGGTGGGTTGAGTAATGGGTCAAAACGGTTAAAGTATAAAGTGCAGGTCCGAACATGAGTCAAAACGTTTGAAACCTTTTTTTATTCGGATTCAACAAAAAACAACCAGTCGCACTGTCTAATATATCATTTGGATTTATGTTATCACCTCTGTTTACTATCCATTTAGTTTCAAAATTTTGTTTCTGTACATTACATCAAGTTACAAACGAAGAAAGTTTTGTAACAACTTAATTGGAATAATTAGGCCAGGGTCACTGTTGTGATATCTTTCATATTCGTATTTTGAAGATTTGTGCTTTTCTTTTTTTCCACTAATTTGCTTATCAAATTACGGACACACGTGTAACATCCTAATTTTCGATAAATTATCTTGAGAATATACTCATTTTTATTTGGACCTACCTATTTGCTTTAGTATCATTCAATATGAGTTCATAACCTTCAATGTCAATTTATAAGTTTGAAAAAAAGCCGACTAAGTTAGGTACACCAAAATTCCATTTTGAGTCAAAAAAAAATTCAAAACCACCTTAAGTCCTAAAATTTAATCATATGAGTTGTAATGGTGATTATAACAAGTTTCAACTTTTAATACATAAGTGATATATTTATTCCATAAATTTTCATAAAGTGCTGAACCGTTGGTTTCCCAAGATCTGATGAATCTACAAAAACTACATATTTAGGTTCAAACCTACCTAGGTTTCTAAACTTGCAAAGAGATGGTAGACCCTTACAAAACATATGTGTCTGAGTTTTCATATCAGGGTCAAAATGTCACACTTGTAATTGTAAAATGTAAATTTAAACAATAAACTTGCAAACCCTATCTAGAAAAAAGTAATAAAAACCCTAACTCAAACCAAGTATATACCATTACCGTCCCATGTTTTCAATTATGGATCAAAACATAATCTTTTTATTGTAGCTTTGACTGCTTTAACATTAACAACCTAGGTAACAAAAGTACAAGAGAACAAAAAGTTTAATACCCTTTTCAATGAAAAGTTTTACAGCCTAAGGGTCGATAGACTTCTCACACCTTGTCAAAAGTAATTTGAACCCTATCAAATAAAAATTTTAAAATATTATAAAAATAAGAAAAATTATAGTTATACTATACAGTCTATCGCATAAGGATTAATAAAATAACTAAACCAAACACCATGTTGCAAAGCGGCCCCGCAGCATCGCGCGGGTTTTCCTACTAGTACTACATTATAAAGGAGGAGACATGGGCAAATATGTCCAAATTGTCCAAAGTTAAGATGGCATACCAAGGGTTTCTTTACAATTTTCTAAATTTTACCACTTTTTTCCCTAAATGCCCCTATAAGATAATTAACTTTTATATGAAAATAGAATTCACCCAAACTAAATAAACACATGGGATAGCAATATTTTTTAACAAATTTCATATAATGGCGATGAAATATAATAATTTATGTTACCACAATAAATAATCTTATCTCCGCTAAACTTGTATGAATTTTAAAACTTTGCCATAATAATTAGGGCTACAAACGAACTGAACTTTCAGCAAACAGTTCATGAACCATTCGGCGGGAAGTTTGTTTATGTTCGTTTGTTTAATAAATGAACGAACATGAACACTGGCCGCGTTCGTTCATTTATGTTCGTGAACGTTCGGTAACGTGTTCGTTTATGTTCGTTTGTGTTCGATAGTTTATTAAGGTTTTTAATTTTTATACCTTTTTATATTCTTTTGTTTTTATTTATTTTACCCAATAAATAATATATATATATATATATATATATATATATATATATATAAGGTAAATATATGACTATATAAGATCAATAAACCTACTTTTTGTATCCAAGCTTATTATATGTTTACATGTTCCAATGTTGATGTCCTCCACCTCCAACGCCCTTCTCTAGTACTAAGTATGTTTGGACAATTAAGTTATCTTTTGGGTGGATCTAGCTAATGTCTTAATGTATGTGAATTCGATATTATTCAAAAGTTAATATATGTCCATTTGTGTTTGTTTCTGTTCATGAACACTTCTTTGTGTTAATTTGCGTTCATGAACACTTGTTTGTGTTCATTAATGTTCGTTTGTGTTTGTGTGCATTCATGAACAAAATTAACAAACGAACACAAACGAACACGAACATGAGTGTTTTCTTAACAAACAAAAACGAACAAAAAATCTCGTTCGGTAAGTGTTCATGAACTGTTCATGAACATATGTTCGTGTTCGTTCGGTTCGTTTGCAGCCCTAATAATAATGCTTATATTATAAACCCTTTTCATATATATGCGTCTACCCAGCGGCAAAGTGGACGGGATGTAGGGATGGCAATGGGTCGGGTTTTGGTAATCCCAACCCCATACCCGATTAGGATGCTTGTCCCAAACCCGGCCCAAAACCCGTCGGGTTTGTGTCGGATAATTACCCATCGGGTATCGGGTATACCCGCGGGTTTCGGGTAAACCCATTAATTTTTAAAACTTACCTATTGAGTATATACAACCAAAGACCCGATGAGTATCTATTAGGTAACTATTAACCATTAACATTTACCATTATTAAATATATATGTAAATGATTACAATGTATAAATATAAAATACTTAAATCTTATAAAAACACTCAAAGACATAGATAACAAATAGTATACACTATTTTTTTGTAATTTTTAGCACAAGATGATAGTCTAGGTAGACAAATTGATATATTATGCATACATATTTAAAATCATATACTAGAAATTATATTGGGTATCTAATTGGGTAAACGGGCATACTTTGTCGGGTAATCGGGTCGGGTAAACGGGTATATCATCAAATCCCAAACCCGTCCCAAACCCGCGAAAAAATAAAAACTAATCCCATACCCGATTACCCAACCCAAACCCGTCCCAAATGTATCGGGTTTCGGATTTACCCATCGAGTTCAGGTATGATTGTCATGCCTAACGGGATGGTTTAACTCACTGGCTACATTGGGCATTTTTTAGCTGATGGGTTAAGTTGGGCAAGTCTATTATAAACTTACAAATCATAACTTTTAATTTCTAGATGGACAATGATTTTCATATGATAGTTTATACAATATCATATTATTACTACATGCTTTTGTCATGTAAATGAACTTTATCATTTAGCAAGGTGTCTTCAATGGCACGGTTATGTAGATATGCAATGATCGGACAACTTACATAAGAGTGATGTTTATGTTTATATTGGTTTGTTATCGTAACATACATTTGGTTTATTAAGATTTTTCAATAATGAGTATATGGTTTTTGTGATGAACTACAAGCAGTTGTAAGTGGCGGTGCACTTTTTTTTTTCTTTCTACGAATACTTGTTAAAACATAGTGTGCACATTTCTATTATTTTTGCGTAACTTGCGGCAAAAAACCTAAGTATCATAATGTTGTATTGCAACCCATTTGTGGATCCCGCTGCAACGCGCTGGTAAACCCACTAGTACAATACTAATAAATTTAACAATGTATAATCCATCACTAGTTTGTTGGTAACTGTTGTTGCCGATAATTCGCCGGTGATATTACGTTGCAAATCAAGGCGTAGGTAATTTAATTTCCGATGGATTACCAATGGATATTATTGATAGATCTCCGACGGAACTATTAGCACCGGACCATTGACAATTCTTGCGGCATCGGCCTTTTTTTTACGACAGGTTCAACGGATTTTACCGACATATTACCGAATTACACTTTACCCATTGATCACTGAAATAATGGTATATATTTTGTTAGTAATAATAACAACCCAAACATCGTATCAGATATTGTCCGCTTTGGTAGCTGGCACGCCCCTCCCCCTCTCACGGATTTAAAACGCATCTGACATAGAAGGTATCCAGCCCCATATCAATCAGGAGGATTCTATTCCCCTTCCAAGCCAATGTGAGATGTTACATCCACCCCCTAGGGAGCCCAAATTCCTCATTAGCACACCGGCCTAACCCTAGCTCTGATACCTTCTGTAACAACCCAAGCACCGTACTAGATACTGTCTGCTTTGGTAGTGTTAGGACAAAGAGGATTGGTGAAACCACTTTTGGAAACCTTAGTCTAATTCACTTCTGTCATTTTGGCTAAGTATAGAAGTACTGAAAAGAAAACAAGAAACTGCTGAAGAGAAGATATGAGAAGTGCTGAAGAAGAAACTTCATCAGAAGTTCTGAAGTCCAAACCAGACAAGTTCACTTCAGAAGTACTGAAGACAAACTACTCATCAGTAGTTTGTCATTCATCAGCACTTAGCATCAGATATTTTCCACCGCCTTTTGCATCAGTAGTTTTATTGTTTATTATTACTTTTAGCTGTATTTGTTAGTTTCAATGTTGCAACTTGTGCAACTTGTTTCTGCTGTTTCTGTACTTGCTTTTTGGGCAAGATACATGTATGTAAACGTCTATAAATAGGAGGCTTCAACCTTCTATTTTAGACATTGATTTTAATAGAAAAATCCTTCAAACACTTTCACTGTTCTATTCCATTTCAGTATTTATTGTGAATCTGTCTAAGTATCTAATTCTCATTTACTGCTTGGATTCATAATAAATACTTGTCATTATTAGTTTCAATCATCAAGGGGGAGTAATAACTCTTCCTAAGTATAAAAAGTGTTGCTTTAACTTATACATTCCGCTGTGCTTATAATCTGATATACAAGAGCTTGCTAAACACTTAAGTGTCAAGATAGCAAGTTCTTACTTAGCAAAAAGAGCAAACTGATCCAACAATTGGTATTAGAGCATTGGTTTATCTGATCACATATCAATCTAACAAATTGAGAATCAGACACAAAGCTCTTATTGATATTCAATAAAAAGATCAAAAGTTCACTTTTTATCAACATCCATCACTTTAAGAGATATTTGACAAATCAATACTCTTTAAAATGGATCCACATAATACTGGTTCTGCTACTAAACCTGCCATGCTTGTGAGAAACGAATACAACATATGGCAAAAGAGAATGGCACATACCTTGTCACAAACCAACACAGGTTGTTGGAGATCTGTGATATATGGTCCTCACAAACCAGTAAATGTCAATCTTGAAACTAATGTTAAGGTCCCTAAGGACCCAAAAGAATATACAGATGATGATTTCCTAAAACTTGAGCTAGATGCAAAAGCATTCTCTATGTTGGCAATGGCTCTCCCAAATGAGATATACTCTGGCCTTTTACATTGTGAAAGTGCCAAAGAACTCTGGGATTGTCTTAAAGAACAGTTTGGAGGAACTGAAGAGGTGATTGCCAACACCAGAGAGATTTTAGCTCAACAATATGAAAGATTCTCCTCATTAATATCTGAGCTAAAGTTAAATGGTCAGACCTATACAACAGTGTCTATGCTACATAGATTTTTAAGGTCTTTACCAGACAAATGGGAAACATACTCCATTGTTTTAAGATCCTCACCAGATTTTAGCTCCCTCACTCTTACAAAACTCCATGGGAGATTACTTACTTTTGAGAGAGAAATTGATCAAAAGAAGAAATTACAATCATCTGGTAAAACTGTTGATGACTACCTACCAGGTAGTACAGCACTTTTGGGACAAGACTCACCAACTTGTTCCTATGGATCTTATGACAACATTGACATAACAACTGGGATCTCATCTGAAAGATCATTCCCAGGTTATGACAATAATGACCAAAGTCAAACTGCTGATAATCTATGTTTTATCATGGATGATTTGAAAAACTTTAGCAGTGATGACTTAGAAGAAATGGACATTTTACACCAACTGGCCATGCTAAGCATTAAAACTAACAAGTTTTATAAAAGGTCAGGAAGGAAATTTCCAGGATTGACCAGTAATACAAAAATTGGTTTTGACAAATCTAAACTAAGATGTCACAAGTGTCAGAAGTTGGGACACTTTGCTAGAGAGTGTAGAAGCTCTAGCTTTAACCAATCACAATCTGGAAATAACTATAACCCCAATTATAATAGGAATAATGGAACTCAAGGGAGTGCTCATTTTGTACAGGCACAAGCTCCTCAACAGCGATACATGCCACAAGTACAATATGTTCAAATGCCTGCTCAACAGATGCAGAGCCAACAATCAATCCCTCCCTTTCTAGCTGCTCAACATCCTCCACAACCTCAACAACCCTCTCAACAAAGTCTTTTCACCTCAGGGTATGTTGACTGGAGCAGTCTCCATTTTGACACCACAGAGTGCAATCCTGATGCAGACAACAAAGTGTTTGACATCAACTGGGGAGAACCAGACAATGGCAGAAAGAACTTTGCCTTAATGGCGTTTGAAGGCTGTACTTCAAAATCTGCATTGTCACAGGTATCAAAAGAATCTTTGACAAAACTTTGCTCAAATTCTTGCAAAGAAACTTTTGCTCTCATAAGAGAGACAAATGTGCACTTACAAGGTAAAGCCAATGATTTAGAAAGAAAATACACACAGATGAAATGTGATTTAGAAAGAAAACTGTGTGCTAAAACAAAGGAAGTTTCTAAATTAACTGACTCGGCTATTGAAACCCAAGCACAAATTAAAATCATGCTAAATGACCTGGGAGATGTCAGACAAGAGCTTGCTGACACCAGGATCACATGTGAAAAATGGGTGGAATCTTGTAAGGGGTATCAATTATTGCTAAACAAACAAAGTGCTTCAAATGTTAAGTTTGGCATAGGGTACCATCATGTTGAAACACCAACAGATTTCTCTCCCAAAACTACTGAAGATGGGAGAAGAATTGTTTCAAATGAAACTTCTGAATGGAAAGACTGCACATCTTTCCATGAAAGCTTTCTAAACAGAAATCCTGGTATTTTCAAAGAAAGTACTTCAGAAGTATTAACAAAATCTGACAATGAGCCATCAGTAGTTTCATCTACATCAGGAGTTGAGATCCTGAAAACTACTGATGAGCAAAATCTTTACACTAATGTCAGAAATTTGCCTTTAGATCAAAAACAAAGGCAAAAGAGTGTGAAATTTGTGGTCTGTTCAACCACAAAACTGAATTTTGTAGATACAGAAAAGGAATTCAGTTCAATCAAAAAATTAAACAACAGGTTGTGGGAAATCAAATCAGAAATGATTATGAAAGAATCTTTAAACCCAAGAAACAACAACCTGAAAACACCTTTTCTCAGAAAAAGATAAGATCTCAACTAAAATCTTTTTCTCAAAATTCTTTGTCAGTAGTTAGACCTGAATCATCAGCAGTTTCACAAACTGCTGAGATACAAAATCTAATGAACATGGTACAACTACTGATGACCAAGGTTGATGGTGGTCCTGAAAAGGATACCACCATGGTTCTTAATGAAAAATCCATTGCCAAAAAGACATGGATTTCTCAACCTGGTCAAGAACAAACTGTAACTGTTCTCAAGAGCAAACCCAAAGCCAAACAGGCTTGGGTTCCTAAATCTAACTAATTTGCTTTTATGTGCAGAGAGTTTCCAGGGGCTTAAACAACATATGGTATGTTGATAGTGGAGGCTCTATGCACATGACTGGATGCAGATACCTGATAAACAACTTTATCAGCCAAAGAGAAGGATCTGTATCCTTTGGGAACAATGCTAAGGGATATGTGCTAGGACATGGCAATGTCTCCTCTGGCAAAATACAGTTTGACAAGGTCAATCTGGTGGAAAACCTTGAATACAACTTGCTGAGTGTGTCACAAATGTGTGATAAAGGATATTCTTCCTTTTTCACAAAGACAGCATGCAAGATCATCTCACCAGAAGGCCAGAAGTTGATAGAGAAGATCATTGAAGATCATACTTTGCTGATTGCCAAAAGATGTGGCAATGTCTATGCAGTGGACATTGAGAAAGACAAAGTATTGAACAACACTGCCTGTTTCTTCTCAAAGGCATCAACTTCAGAAACAGATCTCTGGCACAGGAGACTTGGCCATGTGAACTTTAAAACCATAAATAAAGTCACTAAAATGGGCTTGGTCAGAGGTCTACCTTTGAAGGTATACCAGTGTCAAGAACACTGTGTATCCTGTTTAAAGGGAAAACAGCATAAGTCCTCCTATAAGTCTATAGAATAATCAAAAACAACTGCATGTCTTCAACTACTCCATATGGACTTATTTGGACCTGTCAAGATTATGAGCCTTGGTAAGAAGAAGTACTGCTTAGTCATCATTGATGACTACTCAAGATTCACATGGGTATTCTTCTTATTCTCCAAGGATGAGGCTGCTGAAATCATCAAGTTCTTCATTCTACAAGTAGAGAAACAATATTCTCTATCTGTCAAAACCATTAGAAGTGATAATGGGACAGAGTTCAGGAATAAAACTCTGGATGAATTCTGTTTGTCTAAAGGGATTATTAGACAATATAGTGTTCCCAGAACTCCTGAACAAAATGGTGTAGTAGAAAGGAAGAACAGAACATTGATAGAAGGAGCAAGAACAATGTTAGCTGATTCTGGACTGCCCTTGTACTTTTGGGCAGAAGCAGTTAACACATCATGTTATGTTCAGAATAGAGTTCTTGTGGTCAAGAGACATTCCAAGACTGCCTATGAAGTTCTTCATGGCATGAAGCCCCTTATCTCCTTTTTCAGGGCTTTTGGGTGTCAATGTTTCATCTTGAACATCAAGGAATCTATTTCAAAGTTTGCTGCCAAAGTTGACTCAGGTTACTTTCTTGGTTACTCTTCAACTAGAAAAGCCTACAAGGTTTTTAATTCTCACACCAGGATAGTAGAAGAAACATTGAATGTCAAGTTCAATGAGTCAAAACACACTCTTATTCCAGCACATCCTGCTGAACTCTTTGACCTTGACAACTTCCACTTTGGACCTGAAAAGACTGTTACTCCTTCCAAACCTACTTATTATGGTGATCAAAGGTTTGAAGATGAGGATCCTACACCATGGACTCCTCAAACAGTCATTAAGTCAACTTCAACACCATCAGAAGTTTCACAAACTTCTGATCCAACAAATACTGAAGGCCAAACTCAAACATCTGCTTCAGCACCTGCAACTACTGAAGACACTAAAACTGCTGAACCAGATATTATAGACCTCAGTAGTTTGTTTGAAGAACAAGAGCCACCTACACCTGTCAGTGGTTTACAACAACTGATTGAACACAGAGATCATCCACTTGATCAAATCATGGGTGATATAGCTTCAGGTGTTCTTACCAGAAACCAGCTCTCCAACTTTTGCCTATTTTCAGCCTTTATCTCACAGTTGGAACCAAAGAAGTACCAGGAAGCCCTCAAAGACAATAATTGGGTGCAAGCTATGCAAGATGAACTGCTTCAGTTCAACAAGCAACAGGTCTGGGAAATCTGTCCCTTACCTCCAAACAAGCAACCAATTGGCACAAGATGGGTTTTCAGGAACAAACAAGATGAAGCTGGTATGATAATCAAGAACAAGGCAAGACTGGTAGTTCAAGGGTACTCTCAAGAAGAGGGAATTGACTATGATGAAACCTTTGCTCCAGTTGCAAGGCTTGAGGCCATCAGGTTATTTCTGGCCTATGCCATTTCCAACAAAATTAAAGTTTATCAAATGGATGTGAAAAGTGCATTTTTGTATGGAAAAATAAAAGAGGAGGTGTATGTCTGTCAGCCACCTGGGTTTGAGGATCCTTCTCATCCTGAGTGGGTGTACAGACTGGACAAAGCTCTTTATGGGCTCAAACAGGCTCCAAGAGCCTGGTATGATACACTCTCCACCTTTTTACTCAAAAATAACTTTACAAGAGGTGCCATTGATAAAACTCTTTTCATTAAACATGTTGGAAATCATGTCTTACTTGTTCAAATTTATGTTGATGATATCATTTTTGGTTCAACAAACACAAAACTGTTTGATGATTTTAAGAAACTCATGCAATCAAAATTTGAGATGAGTACCATGGGAGAACTGCAGTACTTTCTGGGACTGCAGATCAAGCAACAAACAAATGGAACTTTTATACATCAATCAAAATATGTTAAAGAATTATTAAACAAATTTTCTTTAAAAGACTGTAAATCATGTTCCACTCCCATGACACCAATCACACAAGTTGAACCTGATGATCAAGGAAAACAGGTTGATCAAACCATGTACAGATGCATGATAGGTTCCCTTTTATATCTAACTGCTTCTAGACCAGATATTATGTTTTCAACATGTGTCTGTGCTAGATATCAATCAGCACCAAGGGAATCACACCTTATAGCAGTCAAAAGAATTTTCAGATATCTGAAAGGAACTCCAACACTTGGAATTTGGTATCCTGCTTCAAGCAATACCAAGTTATCAGCTTTTTCAGATAGTGACTATGCAGGGTGTAAGATGACAAGAAAGTCAACATCTGGTGGTTGTCAATTCCTGGGTAACTGTCTAGTGTCATGGCAATCAAAGAAGCAAACATCGGTTGCAACTTCAACTGCTGAAGCTGAATACATTGCAGCTGCAAGTTGTACATCACAGATACAATGGCTCCAATATCAACTTCTTGATTATGGAATCAAAGAGACCAAGACACCTTTGTTTGTAGACAGCAAATCTGCCATTAGCATCATTCAAAATCTGGTACAGTTCTCAAAAACCAAACATATTGAGATCAGGTACCATTTCATAAGAGATTGCTATGAAAAAGGCAAGATTGAGGTGAAGCATGTAGCAACAGCTAATCAAATAGCTGACATCTTCACAAAACCCCTTGACACATCAACATTTCAGAAGTTAGTATCCATGCTTGGGATGCTAAATTTGTAAGTGTTTATTTTATTATTTTGAAATTTTTCATTTTTCACTTACAAACAGACAAAAAGTCTAAAACAAAACTTCTGAAAAGAGAGAAACTACTGATGAACAAAACATCAGTATGGGGATAATTTCTGAAAAGTGTGTAACATCTGATAAAATAACCTTCAGAAGTTATGAATAAAAGTATTTATAAAAACATTTCTCATCAGCTGTTAAAACTACTGAAGAGGAAATGGGAACTACTGATGAAGTAATCCTTCATCAGCAGTTTAGTCAAAAGGGCAAATCTGACTTTTCCCATCATCAGAGGTTTGACCTAATCAGTTTAAAACCTCTGATAAAAAGATTTTTAACCAAAGGCGGTTTAAAAACTTCTAATAAAGAAGATTCAAGCGGTTAAAACTTCTGATAAATACCTTTTCTCAACACTTATCCTTTCAAAATTCAAAATATCCCTCTTTCTCTCTCAAAAACTCTCTCAATAACCTAAACCTGCAAATCAACTGTTCGATCAAAACCCAAACCACATGGCTCTCGTTCTAAATCAGGGACACAATCAAAGGGCCTTTCTTGAAAAACAAGAAGGCTGGTCCCAATACGATGAGATCATTGATCTTGTCGTAAAATCCCAATATTTTACTGCTCTCACAATAAACCCACCAATTCACACTGAAACTCTGAATGAGTTCTGGGCAAATGCTGAGACGGTGACGGCGGATGATGAAGTCATTTCCCTCAACTCAAGAATAAAAGGGAAACCACTGACCATCACACCGGCCACACTGACAACAAGACTGGGTCTGGATGATGTAACTGCCCCTGACCATGTTGCTAATTCTGATATTCACCTAACCATGACAGAGTGTGGTTATCAAGGTACTCTCTCCCATACTACTATCTTCAAAAAATATTTTGAACCAAAATACAAGCTTTTGTTTCATTATATTATTATGTGTTTGAGTCCTAAAACAGGGTCTTATGACCAGATGCCCTCCACTTTTCAACCAATATTTCATTCCATTGTGAATGAAACTAAATTCAGGGCATCAAAACTATTTTTCAATGAGTTGGTGTTACATCATAATAATACCAAGAAAAAGTTTTTTGTTGTACCCAAGGTTCATTATGCAATGCATAATAGGGGAACTGGGTAATGAGGTGCTTGTGGGAAAATTTTCAACTTTAAATCCATTAACCTCACAAGCATACTCTAGGCATAACAAACCGGCTGCCTGGCCAGAAGATGATCAGGGAGAACAACAACAAGTCCCCCTGAAGCCCACATCTTCCAAACTCACACCACCAAAAGCCAAAAAGCCCAAGCCAACAAAGACAAAAACCCACCAACCCAAAAGAAAAGCTGTTCAGGAGGTTGAGATGCCTGAACATGCTCATGAGCAGTCTGCTCTTCAAATAGGTGAGACTGAAACACCCTCTCAGTCTCATCCATCTCAAACCCCACCAAGAGCACCCATAACCATTCTATTCAAAAGAAAAAGACTTAGAAAAACTATTGAAACTCACTCTTCTTTTGAAACTGCTGACCAACCAAATTCACCTATTGCCCAAACTACTGAACCAACCCCACAAATTTCTGAACCAGAGGCAATAGAAATTGCCAAACTTCTCTCTGGGCTAAAAGAGAAGGTCCCATCTGATTATGTCAGTCCCCTACAACCACAACAAACAGGGGACATAACCACAACATCAGACATGGATGTGGACATCTCTAGCCCTATCCCAAGAGATGAGGGTGGACCAGAGTCTTTAAGCCCAATTTTAGAGACTCTTGGGGCATCTGAGGCTGCTACTACTCAGTTACCACCCAGTGGTGGATCTGAGGATAGAAGTAACATAGCTAAGACCTCAGATGTGGCAACTACTGATGAAGGCTTAATGCCTGAAGTAGGAAATCCTCAGAACCAAGAACAAGAGGTTCATGAGAGAACTGAGTTGGGCTCAGCTCATGATTTAACTGAGACAGTCCTCATTGAGGACAACATCAGGGATTCAGATGATTCCATTAATTTGGATGATGTTTCAAAAACACAAACTACTGAATTGACGGCACTTTATGAAGGTCCTGTTTCAGGGGTATCCAGGCTCAAGAAGCCAGTCACCCCTGCACAGGTTAAAGCCCACTCAATCCCTAAAACCCCTAGAGTGGCATCCTCTGTACAACATGAGGATCACCCAAAAACACACCCTTCACAAGAAATGCCTACCCAATTCCCTGGGCAAACAAGCATAGACCTGAACCAGCTATGCAGCCCAGAGGGTCCCCTGTACCACATGATGAACACTCTCATCAGGAATCACTTCCAAACATACACAGCTAACTTGGAGCTGTCTATCAAGAATCAATTTGGAGTGATCAAGACAAAGATGAATGATCTGTCCAACAAAATAGAATTCAACAGCAAACAGATTGCTCATCTTCAAGGTCAAATCTCCCAACCCTCAACCTCTAAACTTAAACTTGATGAATCCAAAAAGGGGGAGAAAATCAGGGAACCTAAGGAGTCATTCCAAGCCAGGATAAGGGCAAGAGTGGCCATCCTTGAAAGAGATCAGAAAGATCAAGCCAGGAAAGAAAAACTGGCCAAACAGTTTGGTGTCTCAGTGGAAGAAATTGAAGCCACAGAAAAAGAAGATGAGACCCAAACCTCTGAAGAATCCCTAAGGCACAATGAAGAAACTTCTGATGGCAAAAGTTCTGATGAAGAATCAGAAAGTAGTGAAGACAATCCTTCAGTAGTTGACAAACCATCAGCTGTTGTCAACCCATCAGAGGTTAACACTTCCAAACCTCAACACACTGAACCTTCCAGATCCACTGAACAAATCAAACCAACTTCTGCTCCTCCAAGGCCTACAACAACCACTACCATGACTGTCCTAACCCCTGCTCCAATCTCTCAATCAACTGAACTTCTTGAGCAGAGGTTAAAGGTAGTTCAACAAAAAGCCAAGGAAGACCAGATTTGGAAAAGTCTGGAACAAAGGGATGATCTAGAGTTTGAAGAGAAGCTCCAGGCTTATCAAGCTGAACTGGAGAGACAGGCTGAAATAGACTATGTTGCTGAAGAAGACAAAAGACAACAACTGATGTCTTACATTACCAAGAACAGCAAGACTAAAGCCTATACACTCAAGGGACTCTCTGTGCAAGAGCTGACAAGAAGGGCACAACTGCTTGCAGACAAACTGGCCACAAGTAAAGAAGGAAAGGCCAAGAGAGCCCAGATGATAGATGACTTAGTAGCAGAGGGCTATGGTTCAAAAGCCTCAGTATCCAGATGGAAAGAAGAAAGACTAATGGATACTTACAGAAAATACAAGGCTGCCAAGGCTGCAAATCCAGAGAAGTTTCAAACTGCTGATCCTTCAAGATCAGTAGTTAGAACTTCTGGTGTATCAACAAGAAGGCCTGCTACTCAGAGAAAAAAAGCAGAGGACAATGTCAAAACTGATTTCAAAATGGTACTACTTGAAGGAAGTTCAATAGTCCATTCAGATTTTGACATTGAGGAGAAACCTCTGTTAACACAATTCAGGGATCCTTCCACTTTTGCCTACCAAATCCAGAAGACCATCAAAGAAAAGATGCATACCAAGGTAGTGACTGAACACCATCTTCCAACTGTTCAGATGCCTGATATGCAACAACAACAAGGAAGAGACTCCCACCTGAGGTTAACTAAAACAGAAGACATCCAACACTCAGGACCATCAACCCAAGGGACAAGTCTGGTTCCCTATTCTTCTGACTTTAACAAGTCAAAGATACCTATCATCAGATGGTCACTTACTGATAACAACTCAGTATTGTTGACAAGAAGAGACCTCTCAAGCAGGGCTTACAAGAAGATCAGTGATCTGAAGAAACTGTCAACACAAGACCTGCTCACAATTCAACATCTGGAACCACAGAGAGGATCTCTATCTGATGGACAGTTAAACCAGCTCAAGAACACCAGGTACAAAGAGATATGGAAGATTGTTCAAGACAGAAGAAAAACATAAGGAATTAGTAAGGTTTTGGCTTCATCAATCCAGGGGGAGATTGTTAGGACAAAGAGGATTGGTGAAACCACTTTTGGAAACCTTAGTCTAATTCATTTCTGTCATTTTGGCTAAGTATAGAAGTACTGAAAAGAAAACAAGAAACTGCTGAAGAGAAGATATGAGAAGTGCTGAAGAAGAAACTTCATCAGAAGTTCTGAAGTCCAAACCAGACAAGTTCACTTCAGAAGTACTGAAGACAAACTACTCATCAGTAGTTTGTCATTCATCAGCACTTAGCATCAGATATTTTCCACCGCCTTTTGCATCAGTAGTTTTATTGTTTATTATTACTTTTAGCTGTATTTGTTAGTTTCAATGTTGCAACTTGTGCAACTTGTTTCTGTTGTTTCTGTACTTGCTTTTTGGGCAAGATACATGTATGTAAACGTCTATAAATAGGAGGCTTCAACCTTCTATTTTAGACATTGATTTTAATAGAAAAATCCTTCAAACACTTTCACTGTTCTATTCCATTTCAGTATTTATTGTGAATCTGTCTAAGTATCTAATTCTCATTTACTGCTTGGATTCATAATAAATACTTGTCATTATTAGTTTCAATCATCAAGGGGGAGTAATAACTCTTCCTAAGTATAAAAAGTGTTGCTTTAACTTATACATTCCGCTGTGCTTATAATCTGATATACAAGAGCTTGCTAAACACTTAAGTGTCAAGATAGCAAGTTCTTACTTAGCAAAAAGAGCAAACTGATCCAACAGGTAGTGTCGAAATCGACTATTATCCTCTTAATTGTTTGATGAGCAGATTCATATTTTTTTCTCAGCATTGATTAAGGGTTTTTTTAGGTATATGGGAAAGGTATGAGGGGTAGTGTCGAATTCAACTATTATCTTCTTAACGTATCTTTCATGGCATGTTTGAGCAGTTTCAACATTTTTCGGTCAGTCTCTATTTCCTTGCGTGGTCTCTTCTCCTCCATGTCCCATTTATATATTATGGAGGCAAATTTTTAAAAAGAAATTATCAAGTTATTAGTAATGTGTTGATGATATATCAATTGCATTATATATAGATAGAGTAAAGTCCTTTTCGAGTGCATGTGGTTTGGCCATTTTAACTACTTGAATCTAAAACCTAAACCTGTCTTTGATTTAAGAGCCATCGGTTTCTGATTCTACCTACCTGAGTCTAAATCTCAAACCCCATCCAATTTATTTGTTGACCCTCACTATGAGCTATGCACGTGTGTTTTTAATCCAGTCGCCCTTTTTTATTCTCTGTCCCTTTGTACATACATGCATGTCATCTTCCCCAAAATTAAAAACCTTAGATTTCCATATCTTAGAGAAATCGTTCAATGGCTTCGATCGGTTGTATACTCGCGTGATGCTGCAACTCTGATTTGATAATAGAAACTAAAAAATCTCGGCCATCAATTACAATGTAGTTAAATAGCAATAAGTTTTTCTGCAAACCTTGTGAAGATTTTATTTTGTAAACCAGGTACTGAAATAATTACAAAATTAACCTAATTGTTGGAGGATCCTCCATTGTGTAAACATGATGATTCTCATGATTGTTCCTAGACTAAGAGGGTGTTTAGGATTGAGTTTGAAAATAAATTATTAACTTATTGGTTTTTTCAAAAAGCCAATAAGTCATTTTCAAAAACTGAGATTTGATGCTTTTTCAAATGACTTAGTGGCTTTTTCAAGAAGCCAATAAGTTATTTTCAAACTCAATCTCAAACACCCTCTAATTAGATCCACCAATGATCAGGAGGAGATTGGTAAGAGAAGGGCAACTGAGAGAAGGAGAATGAAATTTGTTTTACTCGTTACTTGGATTTTTGTGTAATTCACTTTGTGACCAAATGAGATGAATTTGGTCCCTTCTAATATCAAATAGACCTTGTTTTGAGTAAAAATATTGTAAAGTTCAAATTGGAAGGATGTATCTAAAATTTTGCCCGTGGAATTGTAAAGTGATAATGCACTACTTCATCATCTATCATATCCATATAGTTTATCTTAGACTGGCCGGAGTGGGGCTTGAAAGGAGGGCGGGAAAGGCCTTCACGGGCGGGAACACCGCCCCGGTTGGGCGTGGAAGGGGACGGGAAGGAATTGGGCGGGGAGAAGACCATGGGCGTGGGGGAGATGTAGTGGACACGTGGCAGGTTTTGGTTGGCTCTCTCTTTTTTTTTAATTTACCATGAGCACACATTCCACTTGGATAATTCTCAAAATAGCCTCAATGGAAGACTTGGATGGAATACAATATAGATCCTAACAGATTAAAAAAAAAAAAAAACATTGAATTTAGGTCGCATTTTGCATCACAGGTTATTTAGTTCAAAGCCATAAAATTTTGAAATTCTAAGAAGTAATTATATTGTATTTTCCGTAACGATCATACGCGAGATTTGGACTACGAACCCACCACAGCGTAAGATCTCTTAGTTCTTGAACGAAGTTTTCTTGGTTCAAAATCAAGTCGTCGATAACGAGACAAGGGTGGAAAATTGAAGATTTGAAGATGAAGCGTGAGTCAAAATCAATTCAAACATATGAAAGGGGTGATGGACAAAAATACCCCTCACGTGCATAGTACGTGGTGAGGTTTAACAACTAAGTTGGATGGTGTCAGGATTTGGACTCAGCTAGGTAAAATCAGAAGCCAATGGGACTCATATTAGAGTGTTCTTCGGGTTATTTTTCTTGGGTTTCGGGTTTTTTAGGTCGGGTTATTAAGGTTTTTGGGGAAAAAAAAGTGACCCGACAACTAAACCATATAAAGTTCAGGTTGGGGTTATTCGGGTCGGGTTGTTCGATTTTCAGGTGTAGATGTAATATAAAAATTGTCTCTTTTTCTTTCAGAAAATATCATCAGAATTCATCACGTTACTTAAAAATATCATCCAAATTTTATACATTATTTGACAATATGACATGATAATGTTTAAAATCTTAAAAACTTAGTGTTTCATATGCCAAAGTCTCTAAACTTAAATGTGTCTATAAAAAGATGTTAAATCTTCAGGGTTTTTTTTTTTGGATTTCGGATATCGGGTTTTTCGAGTAGGGTTATTCGGGTTTTTGCCTCGAAGAAGGTACCCGATAACCGATCCATTTAAAGTTTGAGTTGGTAGGGTTCGAGTTACTTCGTATTCGGGTCGGGTTTCGGGTTTCGGTTAAAAATGAACAGCCCTAACTCATATCAAGACAAGTTTACGTTTTCGATTCAACGGGTTAAAATGGCCAAACCATAAGGACTCAAAAAACACTTGCTCATATAGGTATATAATCTAAATGAGCACGAGGAGCGTGAGATCTCCCGGTTGTGTAAGTAGGGCTGTAAACAAACCAAACGTTCGGCGAACGGTTCGTGAAATGTTCGGCGGGAAGTTTGTTTGCGTTCGTTCGTTTAATAAATGAACAAACACAAACACGAAATTTTGTTCGTTTAGTTAAACAAACAAACATGAACAGAGGTCGCGTTCGTTCATTTATGTTCGTGAACGTTCGGTAACGTGTTCGTTTATGTTTGTTTGTGTTTGATAGTTCAAGTTTAATATGATAATTTTGTGTTTTTATGAGACATTATGTGATCAAGATTATGTCAAGTATATTGGGGTAATTAGATTAGTATATTTTTGGGAGGATAATGTTCACGATGAAATTTTAAGAATTCAATATGTGTTTAGTTTGTGCTCGGTTCTGTTCATTAATGCATGTTTGTGTTCATCTACGTTCATTGAAGTTTTTTGTGTTCGCTTTGTCCGACACCTAAATTTAACAAATAAAGTCAAATGAACACGAACACGTTCATTTCCTTAACAAGCTAACACGAACAAAAACCTCGTTCGGTAATTGTTCATGAACAGTTCGTGAACACGTTATTTCCTTAACAAACAAACACGAATAAGAAATCTCGTTCGTTAAGTGTTCATGAACAGTTCGTGAACATATTATTTCCTTAATAAACGAACATGAACAAGGCCATGTTCGCGTTCGTTTGGTTCGTTTACAGCCCTATGTGTAGTATCGGGCTCACCGTTCATCCCATAATAATTTTCAATGGTGGCCCCGATTCCAAAGTGGTGTCTCTTCTTCTGGCCTGCAACACTTTCGTCTCATAGTTAAGGGTCATCAACGGTTGACGTGTAAATGATCCACGTGAACATATATTTGATTAAGTCAATCATTATACCTTTCTTGTGGTTTTTTTACTAAAACAAAAAATACAAGTATTAGTTTATAGACATTTTGACAGTATAACTTCAATAAACATAAATCATAATATATCCCTTACAAAAGTGTTAATTAACCAGTATCCTAATCAGAGGCGGATGTAGTTCAATATCAGGGGTACGTCTGTTACCCTCGATTATCTTGGCGAAGTGGATAAAATTGGTTTTTTAAGGTATTTTTATAAAATGTTACCCCTAAAACAAATATTTTGTTACCCCTTAAAATAATTTTTATAAAATGTTACCCCATATTTTATTTTTTAATCGGCCACTGATCCTAATGTCTTCCCAGAAAAGGGATCGGAGCACACTAACACCAAAGAAACAATACTTATATAATAAAATAGTAACTGCCTTTGACTTAAAGAAAACATATCAACATTTCATGTGCCTTTGGCTAAAGAAAAATGATTCAGATGACATCCCACACATACCTCTATCTCTCTGTGTCTCGTCTAAAAAAGCTCGGAAATAGTGGGATCATGTCCCTCCTCTGCGATCTGCAGTGAAAGCACAAGTTCCTACAATGTTGTGGCACGGATAATGCCATTGCACATATATATATAAATTAGCTCACAATAAAATAAAAGTTATACGCACATACACTAAAGAGTGTCAAATTTGTACTTACGCATAGGCGATCAAACAGGATTTGATGGTTAGTCATAGGGACATCCTTTTATAACATGAGGAACCACTGAATCAACATTTAAGTATGGTTACTAATACAATACTAAGCAACAAAAAATATATAGTGCGTAACATAACCGATTATTGTTGACTGATTATTTATTTTACATACAGTTTAGAACTGATGTATGGTAATATAGTGCGTAACATAGCCGATTTGCCGATCGAAAAAAATTGAGTCCGGCCCCCCGCCGATTTAAGAACCAAGCTTCGCCCCTGCACACTGTGAATGAAACATCATAAAGATAGTATCAAAACATCTTATTAAAAACTAAATTACCATGGGATCGCGATAATGAAACATATTTGGGACTATAGGTATTGTCTAAAGCATTACTTTTCTAGTTCTTAAAGAAATGCATTAGGGATTTAAATATCATAGTATTAGAGACTGATTGTCAATCATGGAAGAAATATATCAGGGACTGAAATAAGTCAATAACATGGCATTAGGAGATAATTAAAGACTGAATTTATATGTATTGGAGACTAAATGTCAACTCTCACTGGTTCCATACAATGGAGAATGGTTTTTAATTACTAAACTCACTATATATCTAGGACTATGGCCATGCACTAATTATGGGATTACTACATGCTTATATATATCAACCCCAACCGTACGTTGTCATCGGTATTAATCTATATCTCCACAATAGATAAACTTAAACTACATTGCATTATCACATATTATAAACTAAGATAATGTTAACTCTAAATATATAGTATTACATTTGAGCGTATGCCATAATGCACACAAGAAATACCAACCGCATGGTCGCAGCTTCATAGGCGCAGGCGGGGGCGTCCGACCCCCAGAAATTTTTGCTCAAAAGTTCGGATTATATAGTATCCGTATAGAATTTTTTTTGCCAACATCGTGGGAAAACTCCCCTCACATACCACACCCAAATATTGATCTATCATTTGAAATACAGAGAGGTATTGTTATTTATAAACCCTATCGAAGAAATTGCTATCGGTAGTCTATGGCAATTGATGAGCCGTGTTTTTTTCTAAGTAAACTTTTTTTTTTCACCTTTTTACTAGGTGTTTTCGGTGATCACCACTGTCAGTAATATTCAGTCGATAAGTCCGTGAGTAATATTCTATCTGCGATATTATTTTGTAGTAATGGAATTCTTATTAGTATTGGATTAGTTTAAGACATTGATAGTGTAAAAGATGCCATGTAAATACAAGTTAACTCAGTTGTTGGCAAGGCTATAATGTTTCAATATCCACAAGTACTAAGCAATCATTAACTGAAAATCTGAAAATGTACCTATGAGCCGATGAAGCCTAGTTCATTTGGTAAAATTGGGGGGAGCTAGAGCGGAGGTCATGTGGTAGTTGAGGGTTCGATTCCAGTCAGAGTCATATTTACTACATGTGGGGGTTCCACCTGGGGAGATCCTCAATCCAGATAGGATGGGTAATCAGTACATGCTGACCTAGGGTGTTTGGCGGAGCTCCACCAGCTACACCACTTACCGTTAAAAATTTTTTTTGAAGATATAAAGATCAAGAGGCACTATGTCAACTACTGACATGATAAATCCTTTTAAACATAAAATCCATTTGGATGTCTGAATTAGTTAAGATTCCTAAATGACTTTATGATGATGGAATCATGATGATAGATAGACACATATCTAAAAGATTAAATAATTGCTATATGAAACAATTTAGTGTTGTCTATTGTGATGGAGTAGGTTATTATTTGTCCGTCATGAATTATTTCATGTACATAATGATGGTCATATAAAAGTTGCCATGAAAAGTGACAACGACACTCTTCAAAATTATCATACCACAAAGTTATTCCGTCTCTTCAAAATTCTATCACCAAATTTAAATTTACGCTTGACACGCGCCTTTTGAAAATATAGCAAAGTATCGTGTTGACAACGATAGAAATCAAGATCGTTGCAACAACCATAATGATATGAGAAGGATGGATGTGGATGGTGTCACGACACACAAGGACAGCCACTCTATTGTAGTTTCATGTGTGTTCGCTGGTTTGCAAGAACATACATATGAATATGGACAAGAGTGGGTCAATCAATAAAAACAAACGTAAATAGAACTGTTTTGTATAATTCTTGGATAATTATATGAGAGAATACAAGGCAGGGATTATGCATAGAAAGTCGCGGTCTTTAATAAGATGATGTGGCATTACGTGTCAATGCTATTGACAATGTTTCGTCTAATTATAGTATTTAGTTGTTAGCAGTGGCGGATCTAGAAATATTTTTCAGTAGCAACGTTCAAAAAAAAAAAAATTTCGCCATAGTTTCATACAATGTAAAGGAAATAAAGATAACAACATGATAATAGATAATTCTAGACACATACCTAATAGATTTCGCCTCTTCGGTTCTTGAAAGCTTGAAATCGAGCCATTACATCATCTTCTTTGACTTTATCAAAAGTGTCTCTTTCAACCGCGCAAATCAAAGCATTGTTCAAATAGTCCTCACCCATTCTATTGCGTAAATCCGTCTTGATAAGCTTCATCTTAGAAAAACACCTCTCAACGGTTGCGGTTGCAACCGGCAAAACTAATGTTAACTTCAACGCCCGATAAACCAAAGGAAAAGTTTTATGTTTTTCGGTTTCCACCATTACACGAGCAAGATCACACATTCCATTTAGTTTTGCAAATTTTTCATCTTCCTTTAATGTGTGATAAAATACCGAAAGATCACCCAAAAGGCATCCTCTTTCCTCTTCACTAAAATCATTCGGATACATCTCACAAAATGCTAGGATCTTAGGTATGTCAAACTTAGAAAACGAATCACAAGGATTTAAACCCGACATATTATCTATCAAAGTTGTTGATACCTCACTGAATCGACTATGTAAGCAATATGCTTTATCTTTTGTAGGGCTATACTCTAACCAATCATACTGTTCAAACCATTTTATGTTGAATCGTCTCCGTTCCTTACCATATTGTGTCCATTTAAATTGATGACCTCGTGGTTGAAAAGCCTTCTTCACAAGATATGCTCTTCTTATGTCATCTATTTGATTAGGGTGATAGCTATAAATGGGTGGTCTATCAGCGGGATCTGAAGGAAGATCATTCAAATCTATATATGACCTCGCGAATGAAGCCGAATGATTAGGAACAACTGGAATTGAAGTTGTATCATCATCATCATCCGTTTGCATATCGTTAGCAACATTATTAGCAACATCATCATCCGTTTGCAAATCGTTATCATTATTACCAACATCATCATCATCATCCTTATTTTCAATATTTGGCGAATTACTTGAACCAATTTCAGAATTTCCGGGGGCTTTTCTTTTAAACAAATTGCTAATAAGTGCTTGTTTAGTATTAGAACGTGGTTTCATCTTTATAATCGCAAACCTAATCAATTAATCAAAGATTCAAAGACAATATAATCAATTATAACAATCAACTAATCAAGCATTCAACCTAAAACACATAATCAACATTCAACTATATGTAAATAACTAGATAATAAAGCTAATTAACACAATAAGTTAAAAAAAAAAAAAAAAAAAAAAAAAAAAAAAAAAACCCTTACTGCAGCCGCTGCACTGCAGGACAGCAGTGGCGGAGCCGGTGACAGGCGGCGGAGGGCCGGAGGCTGACAGGCGGCGGAGGGCTGGGGAGCAGCTGGGTTGGGTTAGGGTTTGGTTGAAAAGGTTGTCTGCTGTTGTCGAGCTCTGCTGCTGCTGCTGGATGTTTTTTTTTTTTTTCACAAATCCACTAACCAAGGGTGGGCAGTTGGGCATTGGTCTTTGGGCTTGGGTTAGGGAAAAGGGTGGGCTTTGGTTTTTGGACTATTGGCCTATTGGGTTAAGATTACATGTATATTATTGGGTTAGTAACTTAGTATTGTATGATAGGTATTAGATTAGTTATCATTAGTCGAGTTCGGTAAATATTTTTTAGTAACGTAACGTGGTAACGTATAATTTCGTTTAGTAGTAACGTTTATTAAATTCTAGTAGCAACGTAAATTCTATTTCAGTAGTAACGTTTTTGAAAAATCGTAAAAAAAAATTTTTTTTTCCACTACGCGGGCATTTTTCAGGAGCAATGGGCGCGGCCCCTAGTCCTTGACTAGGTCCGCCCCTGGTTGTTAGCAAAGCATAGATATTTGTATTAGGGTGGTGGGGCCGTGGTGGGGCCGTGGTGGAGCCCGTTAGCCCCTGATGGCTCTATCACGCCGTGAAACACCAACACCACACCGTAGTAACGCCGGTTATACCGGTATAAACCGGCCAGTTATACCAGCACGTAATACTGCTATCAGACATGGCCCGATACAACAAAGGCCGGTAAAATTAGAATATGGTATGTGTTTTATATCGCCCGCAAATCCGATCATACAGGTTCGAACCATTGAAACGCTTTGCAAAATTTTTACTAAAATTCGATATTAATACCAACCTTCCATGGTGAATTTCATCTTTTAAGTGATCACGGACTTAATGCATTCAACACTCCAATGTCGTAAAACTATTGTATACTTTTAGTAAAATTAAAACTTTGTTGAATTAGGTATTTTTAGAATATTTTGAGTTGATGTATTTTTATAAAATGTTATGGTTAACTAGTCAAGCGGTTGACCCATCCGGTAAAACCGATGAACTATTTTTTTAGCCTAAAAACATTAAAACATTGAAAATATGTAAATATGATTTTTCAGTCGCAACATTCTTTGTGGCCATCTTAGGTTTCATTAATTTTAATACTGAACCTATGTATCAATTTAAGTCATTTTGCTGTTAACTATGAATTAATTTTTTTTATAAATGAGTGACTAATTCAATTTAATTTTAACTATTTTTTAATCTAGAAACTTGTTACCAATTAAAGACTGATTTAATTTTACTTTTATAATTATATGTTTCATAACATAACTTGGACCTCTTTAATGTTAATCAATTTCTTTCAACATTTACCAGAGTTTATCAAACTTGAGAAAGTATTAGGTACAAAGTACATTAACGTAAAAAGTGTAGGAAACCACATGATAATGACACCTGTAAACCATAGTTATGGTCAATAAACTCAATCATGGTTGACTATATGGGTAGTTTAGACATTTTGTTTCTTCAACCTCTGATTCAAATACATAATCAAACATAGCAATATTTATTTCAATTACGACGTAATCATATTCGATTGAAGAAATTTACGACATTCCAGTAATTAACAATAGTTTTATAATTTTTTGATCATGTTTTTGCAGATTTAAACATAACTGCTATTGATTCAAACCTAGATCTCGATAATCATGTGATGCTATGTTTTTTCATTCATTTTTATAACGTTTGTTCACGATTGATAATGAGTGTCGATCCCATGAGTGATTTAGTTTTATATGTTGATTATATTTGTTTACTGAAAAACAACGATATTGAGGTAGTGAAGAGAATGAAGAAGAAGACGAAGAAGATTTTTGATGATCAATAAGAATATGAAAATGAAGGTGCGTTTTATGATTTTATGGGTGCGTTTTATGATTTTATGGGTGATTACATAAAAATAACGATCAAGGTAGCATGCGTTTTTTGATTTTTTATGGGTGCGTTTTATGATTTTATGGGTGCGTTTTTTTTGTTTTTATGAGTGCGTTTTATGGGTGCATGTCTTTGAGTGCTTATTTTGTGGTTCTGCCTTTGAGAGATGAAGATGCGTTTTATGATTTTTATGGGTGTGTTTTATGATTTTATGGGTGCATTTTATGATTTTATGGGTGCGTTTTTGTTTTTATGAGTGCGTTTTTTAGTTTTTTTGTAGCTCTGTTTAGTAACCATGCTCTGTTTTTCATTTGAAAACAGAGCATACCTGCGTTCATAAAAGTTTTTTACAACGATAACGCATGTTTACACATTTCAACTTATTCATTTACGTTTAGATGGTTATTCTTTTATTTTGAAGTTTTTTTTTTCAACATCAGTATCATGCTCTGTTTTTTTGTTTAAAAAAACAGAGCATGTTTCTGAGCAAAACAACTGATCGATTGTTATGAAACGAGAATTGCAAATCCATTGATTGTCTGTAAATGTAATTGTTCTCATGAATTAATGAGATTTGGGCAGTTTAATTAAAAAAATTAATGGATTATTGTAATTTGTCTAATTTATCCTTCGACTATTTAACTGAACATTAATCATGTTTAGATATTACGATCATGCCACCACTAGTTTTTAACCCTAATCAATGGCCGAGAATCTTTCTCACGCTTTGTACGTTAAGAATGCTTTGTACAATAGCTTCTCTCTATCAAACTTATTAACTTTAATCTGTAATCATCTTTTAGAAGATTCGCAATAAATAAATTTATTCATTGCAACTCGGCCTGTTGTAAATAGCTGATTGATTTAATTTCACTGGACCAATAGCATTGGTGACTTGCCGAATTTCTCTCAAACAAGTGGTGACGGTTCAAAGCTCATAAGGGTATTCAGATAAATTTTAGACGTCGCTGTTCGAGATGTGGTTGTAGTATGTAGGCCAATGAAATGTTGCCACTTGGCATCACAATAGAGTAAATATCACTGTACTAGCAAATAATAAATATAAAAATGACCTTAGCCATAATAGTTCTGAAAATTTCCATGGGTAAAACTTTTTTTTTGTATGAAGCAGTACTCTCTCTTCAGTCACTAATGGCAATTGGCAAATGCAGCCTCAGAAATGTTCTTGCAGTCTTAATGCTTACACATATCAATTGAGGAACAAAACTGTCAGAACTCAATTATCTCACTGTTGTAACAAAGACCAAAATCCAGCTTTTTTCAATGTTACAAAAAAATGTAAATAATAATGTAAAACTATTATCCAGAAGGGCTGGCGGCATAGCTTGTTGCTGTCTACTAGAATATATAAAATATACAATTTCAATTTAAAAAAAAAATACTAAAGATTTATTCTAAACACTCTGTTATACCATATTGAATGGAGAATCATATGAAAGACATCATACTTGATAGGCTTAACATGCCAAAAAAAATGCTGTTGTACCTTTTTGACCCTATCCTGCATAACCAAATACCGCTTTTCCGGAATCGAAACGAGGATGTTTTTCAAATTCGGTATGTCTTTCTCCTTCACGAAAACCGCAAACGATTCCCAGTTCAAAACCTCGAAAAACGGGGGGACAAAGTTGTCGGATATGATCACTGGGACGCACTCGTAGAAGATGGCCTCCACAACTCTAGGACTGTTGACTTCATAGCCCTTTGCACATAGACAATACTTGCTGCTCTGCATGTATTGAATATAGTTTTGGTTGTGTTTGGATTTTGGTAGCTTTCCAAATATTTTCATATCAGGGTCTTTATTTTCCCAGTGCTGTAAAAGAATTGGGCGGACGTCACCGTGCATTCGGCCTGCAAAGAAAGCTAGCGTCGTGCGTTGGGAAGCGGGCTTCCCGCCAAATTCTCTTAACGGATTCTTAGGTGAACTAATCAATGTTTCGGGTAAAGGAACGTCTTTTCCTAGTGTAAATCCTTCCTTTTTGACATCTGAGTTGCACATAGCGCGTATGCAAGTGTTCATATGTTTCTTTGTTATGGATGGAGTCTGAAAGTAACATGTAAATGGAGATAAGAAACCTGAAATTTTATTAAAAATGGAGATGACTAATGGATTTAGAAATGCACAAGACCTGCGCCTGATAACGCCTGGTCCAACATGGGCAGGAAAAGACCAGACGTATTAACATGAGCCGCGAAGGACCTGTCTCCTGAAATATTGGCATTCATTGGACCCGTCGGCCCTACGCAGTCCCATTAAAGCATGGTCCAACTTTTTTGTTTTGTCTAGAAAATAATTGAAAAATGCTTACCTTACAAAAATCATAGTAGATCATATAAACCCTTGACAATAACTCAAAAAAAAAAAAAAAGATTCAAAAGGTTAAAAACTGAACAAAAATCAAAAGGTAGCTTTTGGACTTTTGGGCCTAAAACTTTCAGGGTTATACAAGACCTGGGCTTAAGCCGACATTGCGAAAAAAGTTCAGGACCAAACAATATTTTTTTTCAGGGTTAGCCCGTATGTTTTGGGCTTTGACGGTATGTCAGCCCAGGATCGGTCTCAGGCCCAGGCTTGTTTCTGCACCTTTAAATGGAGTTATAAAAATCAGATTGGATTGTATAGCTTACCCAATCATGACAAGCAACAAAGAAATGATCAGATCCACCAGTTCGGTTCCAGAAATTGTATTTCCCCGCGATTAAGTCAAGGTAGTTCTTCAAGTACTGTACCATGTTTTTGTGACTGTGAGAATCGGGAACATATAGCGTTTCTTCTAACATCCGAGAGCTAAACGGCATGTAGAACAAATGGGCCTGTTTTGGTTTTTTAGTAACAAAATGTTGGCTTGCTTTCATACACTTCATGAACCATCCTTCAGACGCGTATATTCCCTTAAGCACCGCTTGCGGCTGGTGAAATATGGGCTTTGCTCCCTCTTTGTATATGTGTACCTTGAGAATCTTTTCCATTAACTCGTAACTCCTGTATTCAACGATAAGATAATCTTTTTAAAAAATGCGTCTGCAGCCATCTTTAATTCGATAAATGGTTAAAAATATGTATTCACCTCTGAAACCTTGAAACATTAACGTAAAGGGGAGGATAAAGTCTAGGATCGGTTTCATTCACACGAGCGTTCTCAATCTGATATTTTGCGTCTAGTAATTCCTTATCGACTGCTGAAGACCATCGCGGTTTCTATAACAATTTTGAGTAGTTAACAACTTACTTTGACTAAAATAATTCCATGAGACCAGAAAAATATAGGAAATTAAGTTGCATACCATTGAACGAGATGAAGCTCGATTATGAACCAACATATCATGCATCTCTGCGATTGTCACTGCATCCCTCGTAATAACACCGTTTACAGATGACTTATTGTCTGAATGAACTGGACTTTTCTGTAATTCTTTAAAATCTTTGACAGACGTCGATACATCTTTATCAGATGATTCAGATTTCGAAGTGTTGGGACCTAAAGGTATTGTAGGTGTACTTAGCGTAGTATTTACGGCTGCAGGGAGTGTTAAAGCTGGTGAATTCGGTGGTAAAAAGGTTGCAGATACTGGACTTGCAGCGTCTGGTGTATTAGTACGTAAATTACTAATATTACTGATATTTGTGGCATAAAACAGGGTAGTGTTCGCAACTATTTGACTCTCGCTGACAGAGAATAAGGATGACATAACGTAACGATTTGGAAACTCGAAATACTGAAACACCATAAACATAGCAAATACTGCTGCGACAAGCCACACGAATCTCTTGGTTTCCAATATATACTGAAGATCATAACCCATTGTGAGGTGGATAAATGATGACTGAAACACGACGATCTACCACTGCTGCAAGATTAACAGTTGGTTTTTATCAGACTTACTTTTACGGACTGATAATACCAACAGATCTACTCTAGTCTTTCCATAGGCGCACAAAAGAATACAGTTGCACAAAAGTACATCTAAAATTGTATATCAGTATGGAAAATCATTCATAATTACGCCCTTCGTTATTCTAAACTTTTCCATTTGCTATCTGCATAATCGTCGCAACAGTTCTAATAATTTGCCATTCGACAAAAACTTACACAAATTTTTCTTTTGGAAAATCAAAAGAGATAAACAGATATTTACTTTTTCATATATACTTTTACTGACTAATAAAACCTGCAGTTCTACACAAACCTTTCCAGACACATAAAAGAATACAGTTAAACAAAACTAAATCTAAAAGTTGTATATAAGTACTGAAAATTAACCATAATAAGGTACAGATCCCGATACCAAAACTATGTTATTTATTTTATTTTTTTTAACGCCAAATTTCTATTCCTCGTGGAACTTGAACCATGACCTCCCCTACTTAGGTGATCCTAAAAGCTTATCATAGAAAAAAACATTGCAAGTAGGGGCGGGACCCCTTAAATTTAGTATAGTTTCTAGGCAAAATCAATGTTTTAAAAACCGGTAAATACCGGCCGGTTATACCGGTATTACCGTTTTCGGATGGAAATCCAGTACGAAACACTTTGTAAATATGGGAAACGGTATCGACTTTATACTGCCGGTTAAATCCAGTATACCGGTACCGGCATAGATTAGTTTTTGAGTTATTTTTAGATTATTTTTTTTATTAAGGAACAACTTTTAAAAAATTAAAAACTTTAGATTATCTTTTGGATTATTTTTTAATTATTGATTAACTTTTTGATAGTATTTTAGTATATAATTATGTACTTTTAGATTATTTTTTATGTTAAGGTTTAAATTATGAAATTATATAGTTAACTAATTAACCTTGTCGAACCACCCTGTACAACACAGTTCATCCGGTTGAACCATTTTTTATCCAAATCCAGTAAAATTAAAAAAAAAAAAACGGTTTTTAAAACATTGGGCAAAATTCTCTATCACCCCACTTAAATGTTCGGTTATCCCCCACCCCACCCAAAACCAAACACATAGACCCACCCAAAAAAATAAATATTGGGTCCGCCATTGATTGCAAGCAAAACAACATTGATCCTCATATTTCATACAATCCCTATAAATTCTACACAATCCAACAAAGCTCAATAGTCAATACTTACCTAATTCCTTACACAAACAAACAAATATCAAAACCTACTTACAACCCAATAATAACACGATCACAAACTAAAAACAGATAAATATATAAACAGAAACATCCCCAGATCATGCAAAATCAAAATCTGTGTGTGTTTGTTATTTGAGTGGAATAATATGTGCAAACGATGAAGAAACTTACAGAGACTATTTGGTTCGTAAATTGGAATGAAATAAATAGGGATTGAGTGTAAATACAGTTACCTGTTGGAGAGTAGCAGCCATATTTAGGTGAATGGTTTGGGAAGGTTGGTCCGGACTTTTATGCCAGACGTGTACAAAAGCAGAGGAATATTATTATTTGTTATTATTATTATTATTATTGTTGTTTGATTTGATGGGAGATTGGTAAAATGATTCTCAAGCTATTATAATAAGATGAGAATATTGAAAAGTTTCCAATTTGGTCCTTCTACTTTTTTTTTCTTTTTTGATGTTTGATTTTCTTTGGTTCAAAAGTGGGGATGAGCTCGGTACCGCTACTGAAAGTATTGATCTAAAATTGTCAAAATTGGGTGTCGGTATCGGTTCCAAAGACGCTCAATATGGGATAGTTGAAGGGAAAAATTGGTAAAGTACTAATACCAAACCGAAAGTACTAATTTAGAAAACTTCAAAAGGTGGGTACTGAATTGGTACTAGTGATCATTAGGTACGGGAAGCTTGGTACCAGAATCAATACTGTACCGGTTCAGTTTCGGTATCTAGTCCACGGGTCATCTGCTCATCCCTATACAAAAGTATTAATGTATATGGACGAATATGGAGGACATTTGTCACTTAAACGGACAGACTTTCTTATTTGTGTTTGTATGTGTTCAAACAAACAAACGTATCGAGTGAAGTCTTAGTCAAATAGACTGAATTTGTTGTATACTTTCTAGGATAAATATGTCATTGAATGGTAAAAGCAGTCGAAGTAGGATCTAGGATGGGTAGATAAAGTCGAACCTTACCTCTATCTCGAGAGATAGATGGTCTACTATCGATGAAACCCCTAACTGTGTATGTTTGTGTTCGTTTATTAATATTTTAAACGAACTTATTCATATATATATATATACATAAACAAAGAACATGAATGTGTGTTCCTTAGACCATGTGTAGTGGGGGGTGAAAAATAGAATACCCCCTTTTCTTATTGGTCCACGTGGCAGCTGAGTCAGCATGGGGCTTGAATTCAAAATGGGGTGTAGTGGGGAAAAGAAATGGGGCGCTAATTTAAAAACAAAACAAAACCTGAACAACCATAAACACCCACCACCACAGATCACCTACCTCTTCTTCTTCTTCATTATCAACATAACACCCACAACCACAGTAGACCACCACCACAAATCAATCCATCATCACCACCGTACACCATCACCACCACCATTGCTCTGCTTTCTTCCTTTCATCCATCCACCACAACAATAACAGTCCATCATACTCATCACCGTCACCCACCACGAAACCACCACCTGCACAACCATCGGCACCACCACGAAACCACCACCTGCACAAGAAAACCCACATTTGTAGAATCCACGTGTGCTCTCCTCATTTGTCTTTTGATTTGTTACCCAACGTTATAAACATCACGCTTGGGGCGCGAATTTGAAGAAAACGCCCAAAATGACGCTCCACCACATATGGTCTTAGTCAATTACTCAATGCTTGGTTATGCTATTTGATTACGTTTATCTATGATGAGTCAAACAGTATTACCAGTAACTAATGGATAATTAAATTTAAATGAATATGAAAAAGAACATAAATGAAAAAAATAAAGAAATGAATGAACATAAGCAAAGTAAATGGACAAATAAGACGTGTTCCTATATGGTGCATTTAATTAAATGAATGAACATAAGCAAAGTAAATGGACAAATAAGACATGTGGATTGGTTTTTCTTACTTTCAATTTTGAGTCAAATGGGTTTTTCGAACAGGTGGTGTCTCTGGATAGAAGGGATTTTGAAATCAGCTCGCGCCTCCGTGTTAGTAAACGATTCCCCCACTTATGTTTTTTAATGCGAAAAAGGGTTAAGGCAAGGTGATCCTCTTTTCGCCTTTTATTTTTCTCATTGTTATGGAGGCCTTTACATGTATTATCAATTTGACATCTTCAAAAAGAGAGTTTGATTGTGTTCAAGTGGGTAATAATGGGCCGACTATCTCATACTTGTTGTACGCTGATGTTGCTCTTTTGGTTGGGAGATGGTCAGTTGGGAATTTCAAGAAGATAATTCGTATTCTTCGTGTGTTTCATATATGCTCGGGCTTAAAAATCAATTTACATAAGTTGAGCGTTTTTGGTATAAATACTTCAGAAGAGGAGTTGAAGTGTATGGCGGAGATTAGCGGCTGTTCTCCTTGTGGTTTTCCATTCAATTACCTTGGTATTAGAGTTGGTGCAAATATGAATTGGATTCGTAATTGGGACCCGGTTATTGGAAAATGTAAATCTCGGCTAAAGTCGTGGAAGGCGAAAACACTATCCATTGGAGGTCGGCTCATCCTTATAAAGTCTGTGTTATCAAGTTTACCAAATTACTACTTTTCTCTTTATAAAGCGCCATTGAAAGTTATTGAGGAAATTGAATCTGTTATGAGGCGATTTTTGTGGGCGGGTGATGAAGATATTAGAAAAATACATTGGGTTTCTTGGGAGGTTGTCACGACCCCTAAGAAGGATGGTGGTTTGGGTGTCGCTAAATTGATCGATGTTACTTTGGCTCTTTTAGTCAAATGGGCTTGGAGGTATAAGCATGAAAATAATTGTTTGTGGCGCAAAGTTATTGAAGAATGCCATAAAAACAACAATAATTGGGACCTTCTTCCAGTTGGACGTTACAATACGGGGAGCTGGAAGTCTATCGCTACCCTTCTGAATAAGCTAACTGTTCATTCCCAAAATCTTCTCTGCAGCTTTAAAGGGACTGTGGGTAATGGCAAAACGATTTGCTACTGGCTAGACAAGTGGTGTGGGGACTCGGTTCTTAAGAATTCGTATCCTAATCTGTTCAGAAAGGCGGTTAGCAAAACTTCTACTGTGGCTGACCCATGGGAGTCAACGGGTAATGGCGAAAATCTCCTATGCAGTTGGAGGAATGATCTGTTTTCTGTCGAAGAGCTGAACGAGTTGTCCAGCCTGAAATCCAAGGTTAATGGGCTTTTTTTTATCGGATAATATGGATCAATGGAAGTGGGAAGGCAATAGTCAAGGTATTTACACAGTGGCCGATTTCAAACAACTTCTTATACAAGGGAGAGTCCAGCATAGGCAGTTTAAGATGCAATGGGTCGTGTGGGTTCCTTTGAAGGTAAAAATTTTCACTTGGCGAGTCGAAATAGATCATGTACCAACAAGGTTAGCTTTACGTAGAAGGCACGTGAATGTTCCTGACACGTCCTGTGTCTTATGTGACGTGGATGATGAGTCCTCCTTGCATCCTTTCACCGGTTTTTCTTTTGGAGTTTGGTCGGCGATTGGCTCGTGGTGTAAAATTGGTCATATTATGAGTCATATATATGCTTTCGACATTAAAGATTTACTTCAACTAGCGAATGGGAGAACAAACAGTCCTGCCAATAAGATTGTGCACGGGATCGTTATGGTTTCTCTATGGGTTATTTGGAATACGAGAAATGAAAAGATTTTTAGAGGTAAACAAGCGAAAATTGGTGAGGTTGTCGCTAAGATCAAATCCTTGTCTTTTCTTTGGCTAAGGTCGCGATCTAGGTTTAAAAGTCTTATTTGGAAGGATTGGGCGTTGTTCCCTTTGTATATGATGTAATCGGTTTGCCTCGGTCCTTGTTTTGAGGACCGGGAGCGTTTCTTAATGAAGTTTACCTTCAAAAAAGAAAATGAAATTCCCATCGAACAATTCATTTAACGTATTGTTCATTTACATCGGCAACTCAAGTTCTGGCCTCATCAAACTGATGTAGAGAGGTAGAAAATATTAACTTGATTTACGTTTTGTCTAGTTATGTTTCATTTTGAAGTACTCGTCTGATGAACTTTTTGCATTATTTAATACTAAAAGGGGTTAGATTGCCATTGTAGAAAACATAATGGGTGTAACTGTAAAGTTGCTTCATCGTGTACTCCCGGAAAAGCCGCTCATAATTAAAGACTTTAATAAGCTTTTTGACAATTACTTAAAAAAAGGTGGAACCCCGTGAATCTGTCCTGTCAAAAAAATTAAAAATAGTCCCAAAAAATATATATATTGAAGAAAATATTAATATTGATGAAAAATAAAAAAAATATCGATTTAGAGGTCGTAGTTTCTGTTGTAATCTCCCATTGTTAAGTTTAACTAATTTAGATGAGTTGATAGCTAACACCCAAGGGTAAGTAGAGCACTCGCAATGATGAGTGTTTAGGTGCTTTTTTTTTTTTTTTTTCTAGAAAAGATGGTTGGAGTTGACCAAGGGTTGTGAGTCCAAGGCTTGATACAAACCACATAGGGTTTGTTCCGATTGCTAAGTGTTATATGCCTTATGTCCAAGATTTGATACCAAACCACATCGAGCCGATGGTCTTACTGGAAGCAACCTCTCTATTCTTAGGGGTAGAGGTAAGGCTGTCTACATTTTACCCTCCTCAGACCCTACCTTAGCTTTTTTGCTATAGGTAGGATTAACTGAGTATGATGATGCATGATGAATGGTTGGAGTTGACGAAAGAGAGTGCGAGGTGAAGGTGAGAGATAGAGGAATCGTTCATATGTACGAACACCTAAAACCAAGGGTTGTGAGTGGGGAGGGAGGAGAAAGGAGAGATGATGTATCGACCCATTTTTATGGTGGACGGAGTGCTACCATAATTCGGCACGGGTACCCCACTATCAGCACGGTAACACTGCCGCCACCCGTGCTGGTAGGGGTCTCGTGAACCGTTTTCTGATTCTAGTTAACGGGCTGGTAACCATTAATAATAATTGCAACGGTCGATTTTTAGTATTTATTTTATTACTTTTTTGACCGTTTGAATAAATTTAATATAAAACGGGAACAATTTTTTGACCGTTAATTTAGTATAAACCCAAATCCAATTTTTATCAATTTTTCATCTTCAAATTGATCACAAATGGTAAACCAAAACCCAAATCCAAATCTAATCCCGCCCCCGCTAAACCGTGTGCGACAACCAATCTGGAACTTGGAGGACGAACTCGCCTTGGTGAATAGCTATATTGCTATTCATGAGCAAGGACCCGAGCGAACGCAAAGTTTTTGGAAAGCGGTTGTCACAAGATTCAATGAACAAATGGGTGAAAACAATCGTTCAACGGACGCGATATACGGAAAGTTTGTATCTTTAAAGTCGAAGTGCGCAGTATTTCAACAATTATTCATTAATGCGATGGACGCCAATCCGGGGTTAAACGAAGATGAATTGATTGAAGAAGCCCGTAACCAATACTGAAACATACACAATGATAACTACCCAAGGGTCGAGGTTTGGAGAGCTATGAGAGGACGTTTTATAATATAGGCGTGTTTCTACTATTTATTTATGTTTTTAAATAATGGTTTGATGTTATTTTATGCTTCTTATGTAAGTTTATTTTTTTAGTGTAATAATATGTTTAATTAATGTTTCTTTAAAAAAAATAATAAAATATAAAGATTTCAGTGAAGTGAATCAGTTAAGTGTTACCTGCAAAAAAAGTGTTTCAGTGAAGTGATGTGGCAGTGCATAATTGGTTAAAATCAGTGAAAGAAAAAGTTCATTCTAGAAACACCCCTTGAGCCCTTAGTGAGGAGGGAAAATATGCAAGTGGTAATGTTTGATAAGGTGACGACTTGTCAGTTTTCTCTCCCCTTTATTGTGGATGGTCTTCCCAACGCATACGCGATGTCTATTAGGCGGTGGGGTGTGGATCGTGGAAGGGATCGGGGAGGTGAGGTGGCAGCCCCCACTGACGGGGAACACACCCCCCCCCCCCCCCCCCCCGCGGATGTGTCTTTGGCAAAAACGGCAAACTTCCACCGTTCTCCCCGATCCTTCCTCTCTATCTCTCTCTTCCTTTTCTCTCTCTCTCACTTCTTCCTTTACTCTCTCTCTCTCTCCTCAGATGATGAGCGGCAAACTTCCACCGTTCTCCCCGATCTTTCCTCTCTATCTCTCTCTTCCTTTTCTCTCTCTTCTTCCTTTACTCTCTCTCTCTCTCTCTCTCTCTCTCTCCTCAGATGATGAGCTGGCATGGAGGTGGTCGGTACCACACCCCACAGCCTTAATCCAAGTATGGGACATGGTCTTACAACTGGAAATGGCACCAGAATTAGCAATACACATCGCATGGCCATCCCTAATTGGACATTATACTAGGTTATATGTAATACAAATAAGGACGACAAAAGGGTAATTTTACATAGTTTAAGAGTTTTAAGTGTTTAAATAATACAACTTATAAAATATATGATACATCTTTTAAAATATATTGTTGATTTTATGCCAACTACCCCTCACAATTTGTAAACCACCATAATTTTTCATACTTAACATTTATAAAAAACACCATTGCACCATCAAACGAGCATTTTATTCTTTAACTAGGCTAGAGACCCGTAAACTTCACGGGTGAAGAAATTTTTAAATAAAACATATTATCGACTACATAAAATTAAACACTTTTTATAAGGGCAGTGTTAAACTAAAAGTTTAAAACATAACATGAAAGAAAATATAACATGACAAATTAATATTCTGTCAAAGTTTTTAATTTTAATTTTGTTGTGTTCGTGAATTATGTAAGTTGAAAAAAAAAATTGATGCAAATAAATCTCGTAATAAAAAACTTCCACCAAACAAAATAATAGGATAATTTCCAAAAGAAAACATAAGACAAAATATAATGTTCATAAAACTTAATAATAGTGCATGACAAAAAGAATTAAATTAAGTACGAAAAAAAACGAATTATGAATACATTCATAACATCCATTGCAGCATGGTAATTTCCTAGCATTTTGACATCGAACGTTGCAAGCAAAACACATATCGACATCATCTTCTTCAAAGTATTTACCCTTCATCATGCTTACGTGATGCTATCCTTTATTATGCATGCCAAAGGTTTTTGGAACTCGTACAAAATACGTCGCACAATCCACAATAAAATATTGTTTCACCCCTTGCTGCAGCAACCTGAAAACAATAAATTGTATGCATAAACCTAAAAAAAAAATTAATAGTAAAGAAGTTATATATATATAAACAAATATTTATAATGTAACATTGGCAAAATACTAAAACTTTAAGGAGCATAAATGAATAGAAAATAACAAAAAAAAGTTAAAATGAGACTTACAAAAATTTGTCATAGTTATCCAAAAATCTCTTTCGATGCGACTTTTACAACGCGGTACTCTAAAAGTTTGAAAATTTGTAAGGTTTGTTGGGTGATTAAGAGCATTCACATCAGCTCCCCCATAATTTTGTGAGAGAAAACTCCATATTTTAGGATGGGGTTATGAGTGGTTATGAGTGAAGGCTATGAGAATCTAGTATATTTGGAGGAACACTGTTCCCCTGCATTTATTTTTAATATATTTTAGATAATGTTAAAAGTATGTAAAAGTATTGTTTAAGTGAAAAGTAGAGAGAAATGTGATGATTTTTAGTGTAATATGTGATTGTGAGTGGATGGGGAAGTTGATGTGAATGCTCTAAGAATACCAAACAATTTACTTAGACGATTCACATTTCTATCATTTTAGGTTCTCTCTAAAATATCATTACCAAACCCATAAAAGTTGCTTTTGAAAAGGATTGTAAATGATTATCATCTATCACAAATTATGAGTAAGAGAATAATTTTAAGTCAAATTATAACTTATAAATTAATAACACGGTAAATTTAGTAAGAGAATAATTGTGTAAGAGAATAATTTAATTCGGTCAAATTATGAGTAATTCAATTTAATTCGGTCAAATTATGAGTAATATCAATTTAATTCGGTCAAATTATGTGACAGAAAAATTACAATATTTACAAATTATGAGTAAGAGAATAATTCTAACTCAAATTATGAGTTATAAATAAATGACACGGTAAATTTAGCAAGAGAATAATTGTGTAAGTCCATAATTTAATTCGGTCAAATTATGAGTAATATCATTTTAATTTGGTCAAATTATGTGTAAGCAAACTCATAATATTTACAAATTACGAGTAAGGGAATATTTTTATTCAAATTATGACTTATAAATAAATTACACTGTAAATTGACGTGTAAGTTACAATATTTATCATAAATATTGTAAATATTGTAATTTAACGGTTGGAACAGATTTAGGATTTAGGACAAAGCCTCACAAATTCTGGATTTGATATATACTTGGTTGGTACTTACAGAATTTGACGTCACTTCTTTAAACAATGACTAAATTGGATTCAAACAATAACAAAATCCATTCGATATATATGTTTTTTTATGTTGCTTTACATTCTGTTTTGGTTTTCAAATAGTAAATCCGATTGAATGTTTAAGAAGTCGGTTTCATGTTTCAAATACAGAGTCCGAACATTGAAACGACCTCTTCAACAAATAATCAAAATTAACATAAGAGGATCAAATCCGGTTTCTTGTGTCATATTTTAAATCCGAAGAAATAAATAGAATCGATAGACTCTTGAAAAGGATTTAGACAAATGAACGAGCGAAACAATAAACTAATACAACTCCGAAGATTCCAACAAATACATTTCAAAAAATCAGTTTCATTTAAATTAATAAAACGGATTAAACACACGATTTACATAAATCTTTTACAATAACTGTATAAATCAAAAGTCAAACAAAAAAAATTGGATGATATAATTGCATAAATCAGAAATCAAACAAATCACAAATCAAACTAAAAAATAGGATGATATAACTGTATAAATCAGAAATAAAACAAAAAAAAAATAGGATGATTTGCAAAAATCAAACGTTTGATGTTTTCTTATAATGTTAAGAATAGAAAATAAGTAAAACTGATGCAAGATTACCTCGAAGAAAATGAAAAAGATGAATGAAGAATGAAGATTGGAAGAATTGTTAAGGAAGATTGAAGATTGAAGGAAGAATGAAGAAAAAAAGCATAACGGCTTTTATAGATACAAAGCTGGAGCTCTATATACCTACTTGGATCCTAGAAAACGGGCGGGTCCGTTTTTTTTTAATTGATTGTAAGGTTGACACATGAATGGTGATTTGGAGCCTATGTGAAGGCCCTAGTTACTTTTTTATTAGTGTAGGTAGATAGATTTGAGCATGACATTAGTAAGGTTTTTATTGTTTAAAAAAATAACATGTTACATGATTGTCGATATCTATGTTCCCGGCTATATCATGCAGAATATCATATAATTGTTCCCTAATTCTTTCATGGTGTGTTACAATATCTCATTCTCAAGCTTAATTTCCTAACAGTTCTTGTACACTTCTTAGGGTCTTCAAGAAGATTTATGTAATCTGCTCTCATTATCTAACAGTTCTACTGTACTTCCATTTGGACAAATATATTCCTTTCATGATCATTCAAAACTTCAATCCCAAAAAGATAGTATCCACATATCACAAGTAAATTGCATACAGTGATAGATGAGGTAATGGTACTAATGTACATTGAATTGGTTCATATTCCTTTCATGTTAATCTACAATGCCAACCACAAAGTCTTCCGATATTACAACCATTAGCCGCATTTAGTTTTTTCTCCAGATTGAGCCGGTTCACCGAGATATTTGGAATTGGTTCATAATGCTTTTTAAGTAGCTTTAAATTAGAACTTTGTTTGGATTTTGGAAAGAAAGTTTAATATTCAGAAACTTCATTAGTAACTTCTTGTTGTCTCTTTGTAAGAAAAAAAGAAAAATCATAAAAAAAAAAAAAAAGGAAGCTCAGATACGCTTATAACTCGAATAATCGAATAGTAGTGATGACCCAACATCACAATAAGCGAATTTCTTCATTGCATGCACCAGCCGGGAATCGAACCCGGGTCTGTACCGTGGCAGGGTACTATTCTACCACTAGACCACTGGTGCTTGTTGATGTTTGTTTAGGTTTAAAACTATTTAATTCGTGGGATGTATTTACTGTTAGTCAACGAGTCTACCTATCAACTTGTGTTATGATCGTTTAAGCTTGTTTTCTAGCATTAGAGTATGTGTAGTGGTAGAGGGTTATGTTGGGGTTATGGGATTAAAATATTAAAAAGTAATAGAAAAGGAGTTATGTGAGGGTTATGGAAAAAGAGGGTGTAGTGGGAAGGAGGGTTATGTTGGGGTTATAAATGATTGGGTAATAATTGATTTTTATTGTTTATTATTATTATTATTATTATTATTATTATTATTATTATTATTATTATTATTATTATTATTATTCAGACTAATAAAACAAAAAACAAAAAAAACTTCAAAAAAATTATTATTATTATTCTCTCTCTCTCTTTCTCTACCTCTCTCTCTCTCTTATCTTCTTCTTCTTCTTCATCTCTTCTTCTTCATCTCTTCTTCTTCATCTTCTACACTTCTTCTTCCTCTCCACACACACTTCAACAACAACAACAACAACAATAATAATAATAATAATAATAATAATAATAATAATAATAATAATAATAAAATCAAGAAGCAGAGGGTAACGCTCGTTGTCCACATGACCGGATTGAACCAAAACGCCTCATAGCGCCGCCGGGGGCGGTATTCCCCGGCGCTATGGGGCTTCAAAACGCCCTATAACGGGCCACTACACATGCCCTTAAACTAGTAAAATGATCCACGGACTATTTTTACCTTAAACATGTATCATATTTGTTGTATAAGGGCGGACGGGGCGTTACCAGAATTAGGCACGGGTACCTCACTACCAGTACGGTAACACTGTCGCCATCCGTGCTGGTAGGGGTCCCGTTAACCGTTTTCTGGTTGTAGTTAACGGGCTGGTAACCGTGTATTTTTTATTTTTTAATTTACTTTAATTCCTTTTTTATTTATTTATAACCATTTTAAAGAAACATTTTGTTTATTTTTTTTTACTTAAATCGTTTGTTTAAAATAAATAAAACCAAAAGTAAATAAAAATACATAAAAACATAGAAGATAAAGCTTAGAGTTGACGCATGAGTTGCCAGGCCTGGAGATGCTCAAAGTTGCCGTGGTAACGAGCCGCATAGCTCGCCTGGGTCAACTCCACAGCCAACTCCGGCACAATGCCTGGGTGCCGGCTCATGGTACGCTCATAGCACGTGGTCCACCGATCACATTTGTTGTTTAGATCGGTCCACTTTCTCTGTAGGCTCTCAATTGTGTGGTCGCTTTCGCCAACTTGTTGTTTGAAGTCAGCCAAGACACGGTCCCCAGAAGCTTGTTTGCAAACGGTTGATGATGTTGCTACAACTTCAATTCCAGTTGTTCCTAATTCTTCGACTTCATCCACGAGGTCATATATAGATTTGAATGATCTTCCTTCAAATCCTGCTGATAGACCACCCATTTCTAGCTATCACCATAATCAAATAGATGACATAAGAAGAGTATATCTTGTGAAGAAGGCTTTTCAACAACGAGGTCATGAATTTAAATGGACACAATAAGGTAATGAACGGAGACGGTTCAACATAAAATGGTTTGAAAAGTATGATTGGTTAGAGTATAGCCTTAAAAAAGAAAAAGCATATTGCTTACATGTTACTTGTTTAGTAATAGTGTTGGTAATCAAGGTGGAAGAGATACTTTTACAAGTGGAGGCTTTTTTTATTGGGCTAAACCGAAGGCCTTTAAAGATCATGTTGGGGTACAAAATAGTTTACATAATAAGGCGAGGCAAAAATGTGACAATCTTATGAACCAAAAGAGATTATTTCATGCATAAAGTCAAGAAGCATACCATGGAAGAAAAGATTGCAAATCGGTATCAATTGATGGGTTTGATGGAATGTTAGCAAATGTGACATCTTTTTGTGAAAAAAATAAGATTGAGATGGTAGAAATGTCGGAAAGTTATGGTAATCAAAGAAACCGAAAGAATGTCGTTACTAACCGAAATCATTTTGAAGTTGAAGTTTTTAATACGGTTTTGGATTTGCAAATTCAAGAACTTGGAAGTCGATTCAATGAGGTATCAACTACTTTGACAGAAAATATGTCGGGTTTAAATCCTTGTGATTCGTTTTCTAAGTTTGACATACCTAAGATCCTAGCCTTTTGTGAAAAGTATCCGAATGATTTTAGTGAAGGGGAAAGATGATGTCTTTTGGTATTTTATCACACATTAAAGGAAGATGATAAATTTGCAAAACTAAATGGAATGTGTGACCTTGCTCGTGTAATAGTGGAAACCGGAAAACATAAAACTTTTCCTTTAGTTTATCGGGTGTTGAAGTTAGCATTAGTTTTGGCGGTTGCAACCGCAACCGTTGAGAGGTGTTTTTCTAATATGAAGCTTATCAAGACGGATTTACGCAATAGAATGGGTGAACAATGCTTTGATTTGCGCGATTGAAAGAGATACTTTTGATAAAGTAAAAGAAGATGACGTAATGGCTCAATTTAAAGCTTTTAAGAACCGAAGGGGCGAAATATATTAGGTATGTGTCTAACTTTATCTATTATCATGTTGTTATTTTTATTTCATTTACATTGTATGAAACTATGACGAAATTTTTTTTTTAACATTGCTACTCAAAATTATTTCTTGATCCGCCAGTTATGCTAACCCTATATTTTCTTTATAAATTGTTATCATCAAATTAAAAGGTATATATGTTTATAAAAAATTACACAAAGCATTCCTTTAGCATTATTTGTTGCAATCATTTTGTAGTTGACCAACTCCACCGATAACCAAAGTAGTCTCCCATTTTGTATGTTGGGTGGTTAAGTAGCCATGTTTACTAGAAGTCTTGAACTTAAAATTTGTATACAAACCCAAAAAAATTATTTATTTCACTTAAACCATAATATGATATGTGTATTTAGACGTAGGGGTGTGGAGCGGTGAAATGGATTGATGGGCTGATGTGGAGGGTTGTCCTGTCGGGGAACACCCCCCCCCTCAAGTTCGGCACCAACGGTGGAAGATCACCGTTCACCCCGATCTGTTTTTTATTATTAAATATTATATGTGTGTGAAAAGAAGGGAAAGGGGAAGGGGGAACACCACCCCCCTTGATGGGGGAAGAGGAGGAGGAAAATGAGGTGGACTTGGGGGAGCTATGGGGGGTCGGTAACCACACCCTATAGCCTTAGACGTTTACACAAACATGATCCATTTAACTGATAAAAGAATTATTACTTTTAAGCTACCATTAACATCAAATATTACAAATGTGTATAAATAGTTATGCACAAGATGTTAAACCTCATGTTTACTTATTTGTTAACTTTTATACCTAACTAGTTCGATGTATTACATAAAACATAACTTTTACAAACATACAGACATATAAATTGGTTAAACATGTTGACTGTGAATATAAACTAAACCAAAACTATTGTACGTTTCTTTCACACCAACTCCAACAAACAAATCTCCCCTCCTAATCCACCTATATACCACCATTAAGTCCCAAAACAAAATCTACAAACCATTTCAACATAATGGCTAGAATTCACTCATCAACAACTTTGGCTGAGACGCACTCATGGCGCTACTCGTTGTTCTTGGTGATAATGTTGGTGCTAAGTTGTTACGAGTCGTTTGTCACTAAAAATGAAAGAATTGTGACACGAATACAACCAAAAGACAATGGTTACAGGCCATGTGACGAAATTTATGTGGTTAGTGAAGGGGAGACGTTGCATACAATCGGTGAAAAGTGTGGGGATCCATATATTGTCGAAGAAAACCCGCATATTCATGATCCAGATGATGTGTTTCCAGGACTTGTGATCAAGATTACCCCTTTCAAGAATAAGTAGAGTCGCTTTGGAGGTTTTCTTGTTTTAATTTATGCTCGGTATTTTGTAAACAAAGTTGTGAATTAAGCAAATGTTCAACTAATGGAACCGAATACATATAAGTACATAACAACAAAACTGAAATTCGAATGTTAGGGGGTATGTTTGGCAAAACTAGTTGGTGGCTGGTAGCTAGAAGTTTTTTAAATATATTTTGGTGTTTAGCAGAGTAGCTAGAACTTTTAATAAAATGTATAAAATGACTAAAATATGCATAATTAAAAGCTTGTAAAGAAGGTTTTTATTTTATTTTTAAAATAAAATGGGTATTTGTGCCATTTACTAATTAAAATCTTATAGCTAGTAGGGGTTTTTCTTAAAAGCTAGTACTAGTAGCTTTTCACTATACATTTTTTTCTCCTAACCTAAAAGCTTGCAGCTCTTCAATCAAACAAGGCTTTTTATTGAGTATGAGTTTTTTCTTAAAAACTTGTAGCTTGAAGCTCGTAAAAGCTCTTAAAAGCTCATTGCCAAACATACCTTAAATCTTGTGTAAGCATCGTAGCAAGACTTTGAAAAAACAATTATTGGATTTTTTTTCGAAACATTCCGACAACGGGTTTCCAACCGAATATAAAACTTCCAACCGAATTTTATTTAAGGTGTAAATAGGTATCAACGAGTGGAACAAATCTTGTATACTATCTACTAATTATATTTATCTTACATACATCCATAGTCCTCTCTCCCTCCCTCTCTCTCTCCCTCTCCCTCTCTCTCTCTCTTTCTATATATATATATATATATATATATATATATATGTGTGTGTGTGTGTGTGTGTGTGTGTGTGAAAGAGACAGGGAGAGACTACCATGCGATGCGGTGGTGATGCAGTAGTTATCGTTTCAGTTTATTACACAGAGAAAATTTGATCAATATCATTTTGATTCATTATGGTATTCTCATAGTGTGTACTTGGTACAATACCAACAATAATAAGACTAGCAGGAACCAGCGCATTGCGGCGGGGCTGCACCCATCAACTTTTATTACATATATAATAATTTTAAACTAAAAGTTATCATGTATTCTTGTGTGACAATTATTTTGTTGGAAGTCATTTGATATTGAAAGCATGAATAAAAACTAAAAATTGATGCCGGAGAATACTGAAAACTTGAATCAGAAGACAAGATTTCAGTCTCTGGAAAAAATAGCTAAATACTCTAAATTAAGCCATAAAAAATAAAGAATGGTGTGTGGGATGGGTTTGCCATCCCATAGTACTAACTGGTCGATTTTGTGGTATATTCCCGAATATGCTCCGAACGTATATATGTCATTTCTCATGTTGGCAATTGTTTCGTCTAATGAAACACCCATAGATGTGAAAGAGAAGTTTGTGTTGTATGTGCAGGTCAAAGGAACCATGACATTTGATCAAAGAAACCATGAGGTTGTTCTTGATTAACACAACAATTGTCTGATTGTAATTTTTAACCGTAAACTTTTATCACATATACAATAACTTTTAAACTAAAAGTCATCATGTATTCTTGTTTGACAATTATTTTGGTTTTGCTAATGACCGAGTCAGTCAAGAATGGGACGATGCCTATCTCTTTTATTTGAGTTTGAATATGTTAGTCAATTTTTTTGTATTATTTTTAGCATAAGTTAATAAGTTATTTAATTGTTGTACTTTTAAACTAAAAGTCATCATGTATTCTTGTTTAACAATTATTTTGGTTTTCCTAATGACCTAGTCAGTCACGAATGGCACGATACCTATTTCTTTTATTTGAGTTTGAATATGTTAGTCAAATTTTATGTATTATTTTTAGTATAAGTTAATAAGTTTTTTACAAGCTTTTATAAAATACTATTGCATTATAAATACTAGTGAATTTGCCCGCACGATGCATCGGGTGTAACTGAAACTTTTGTAGAGCACAATCTAATCTAACATACCTACTATGAACCTAACCCCTATTACATTAATATTTTTTTTAATACCTTTGTTTGAAATTTATAATAAACAGAAGCTTTCTTCTTCGGTTGTTGAATCCGGTGATCATATAGTTTAGATTGGATCAAGCATGTTTATGTGTATGAATATAACATAATAATTTTAGAATTCAAATCGTTACCTCTTGATTAAAAACACAACTTTCACTCTTGATTTCTCGATTTCTATATAGTATGATCAAGTTTATAAAACTTTAACTTTTATAAAGTACCTAACTATATATAAAAGGTTATAACAAAATATATAGCATCATGAGTTGATTTTTATATGTTTTCTATTCAATATATTTAAAGTAATTATAAAATTGAATGTCATGAGGTTTCATAAACATCTCATGACTCTTGGCTTTCTTTTAATTAAATGTGGTGTTTTAAAGACATATTTACCCCTAAAAAGTAGTTATGTTATGTTATGCATTATGTGTTGTATCAAAAGCATTTAGGGGCCGTTGGCAACGTCTGAATGGGTAAGTGCTGAACCAGTAAGAGGTCTGAATGATTAAGAGATTCTGAATAGTTAAGTGATGAATCATTAAGTGTGTTTGGTTGGAGATCTGAATACTTAATTAAAAAAAATCACACCATGTTACCCACCCCACCCTTCTCTTTAATCACAAAAACACACACACGCACAGATCATTCTTTCTATCTTTCCTTTCTTTCTTTCTACCGTTCTCTTCTTTCTTTTCTTTCTATCTTTGTATTTAACTCACACAAAAGATGGATCTGCTGTGAATGGGGCGGCAGCGAAGGAGCTGAGGGGAGGAGGAGGCGGCGGCTCATGAGGCTGCGGAGGGCGGCGGTGCAGGTGACTGAGGAGGGAGGAGGCGGCGGCGCAGGTGGCTGAGGGAGGAGAGGTTGGATCGGAGTAGGTTTGAGGAAGTCGGATCGGAGGTCGGATCGGATCAGGGGTGATCGGAGGTCGGAGGTCGGAAGTCGAAGGTCGGAGGTTGGAGGTCGGAGGTCGGAGGAGGATGGTTCAGACTTGGGTCGCCTTTTTTTCCGTTTTCGACAGCAGCGACACACACAACGGTCACCTCTGGATGGTTCAGACTTGTCTTCATATCTGAATCGCTCAGACCTTCATTCAGACGCTTGCTCCGTTCAGATGCCCGCGCCAAACGGTCTGAACCCCGCTACCTCTTATTCGGTCAGACCTTAATCCCATTCAGAGGTCATTCAGACCATGCCAAACAGCCCCTTAGACTTATATCTCTTAAAATTTAAGAAGTCATTAGGAAATGCTTTATAATATAGTATAGATAAATGCTAGATGTAATAACACTACGTTATTAAATGTTAAAATGTAGAGGGACAATATTGTAAATGAGAAATTATTTATGCATTAACATTTATACCAAATGCAAAAACAATGTTTTTATGTGTATTAAAATTAAATGAAAATTACTATCTTACCCATTAATAACCGATTATATAGTAGTATAGATAAGGCAAAAAAATTAAGATAAATAACAAAGTAAAAGGAAAGAGAAAAAATGTAAAAAAATATAAAGACAAGGAGAAGGAAAAAAACAAGGGTAAAAGAAAGTTAAAATGAAAGGTAAAAGAAATGTAAAAAGAAAAGGTAGAGAGGGTGGAAATATTACCCATGACCTCTTGGTCTAGTGGTATGGTGTCCTCCCTTACAAATGTGAGGTTGTGGGTTCAAATCCTTGCAAGTGTAAGAATATGTAAAAATAAGGTGGTATAAAATTTGCCGTTAAAAAAAAATGAAATAAATATTATTGCAAAAGTAAATAGCCAAAGTGAAAGAGACATCTCTCTCGCTTAGTTACATTGTTGCTTTATAAAACAAAGATGTCTTGAATATATCAAGTGTTGGGCTTCAAAGATAATCAGTGGGCTCCAAAAGGTCCACATATCGGGTATTGGGCCATATCCTCCAGGAGTCTAGGTTGAAACCGTTTATGTGTACGGTTAACAAGGTCAAAAGCCAGGTATGACAATACCTAAGTCTGGTCAGGTATGGAACCCAATTTTGGAAAAGAAGTGATCAATTATTTCATTGTCATTCCGGGTTTTGACCGGTTCGTGTTGGGTATCGCTAGCTTGAAACCGGTTTCAAATCATAAGGTGTGGAACTGCAATATACCAGGAAGATAAGGTAAGACTAGTAGGAATGCCCGCGCGTTGCGGCGGGTGCTTTTATTTTGTTGTCTCAAAGTTATTCTTCAAGTTTGTGTGAAAGTATGGCATTTGTGGGTGATTCATTACAATACATCAAGTAGGAGACACCAACAAGTTGTAGTCGGGTGTAACTAATATATATGTTACGAAAATTTTAAACGGGTACATAACAATTATAACGAAGCATGAGAGACTAAATTAGTAACATTGATTTAAAGATCCAGTCAGGTTTATTCGCATGCTGGAAGATAGGTGATGGGTTAGCTAAAAGATGTGTATAAAAGCGTCCTTAAATGAATTTTAAGGAGTGATAAGTTGTCAAATGGTGTTGCTTTGATGTTATTATGTTATTTCAGGATTTGATGATTAAAGGAGGCAAATATGACGTTTTGGAGCTGCTCGGGCGAGATACGAAAGCATAAACGAGCTGGAAAATCAAAATCTGAGGTTGAAGGAGGTTTTGGCGTAGGATACGCCAAAACTGGCGTATCCTATGCCAGTGGCGTAGGCAAGAACACAGCAGCTTGCGTAGGGCAGCAGACATCAGCTCAGGCAAATCTGACTTAGCGTAGGATACGCCAAAAGTGGCGTATCCTACGCCAAAAGTCAAAATGGTCAAAAAAACTTCCTTTTTCAAGTCAATGATCATCAAAAACATTTTAATGACGGATTTATGAGGGAAGACTGAGTTTTTAGCTGTTTTGATCTCCTTCTTCATTATATTAATCATCACCATTGAAGACAAATAAACACACAACATTCTCCAAGCTTTAGCAACAATTCTTTGAAGATTGAAGAACCTCTTTTGAAGATGATGAACACCATAGCCATGCTTGGCTAAAAACACTTGTATTACACTAGGGATGTAAGTTCTTGTTACCTAGGGCTTAAACATTTGGGTATTGTGTAAACTTTTGATTAATGTTTTTTATGTACTTGAATTACTTGTGTTGATTAGTGATTAACCTTATGTTGAACTCATTTTTAGTTAATTGATCTTGTGCCAATTTCTAAATGTTATGAACATGGTTCCTTGCATCAACACTACCATAGGATTGTATGTTCTAAATGATAAAGTATAGTTTAGTCCATTGTGAATGTTGATGAAACTTGATACCTAAGTTTATTGAACAATCAATCCGTTAGTACCAATTGCATTATCTTTGTTTATCCAATTATGCCCAATTGTTGAAAGCCCTAGTGTTCAATTACCCAATCCTTAGTGTAATCATCTTTATCTTATTGTTCACAAGTATTATTAATTATTTCTTACAAATTTCATTTTAAGTTTCATATTAATCAACAAACTTTTCAATCAATTTCTAAACATCAATTCATATATTGCATAATTAGCACCTTCATAAAACAACAAATTTAAAGTTAACTAGGAAATACTCACTAACCACACGCTCCTTGGATTGACACCCTACTTACCCTATCTATTTAGGTTATTTAGGCTTTGTATGAACCGTAACGACCGGTTCATCAAATGGCGCCGTTGCCGGGGAGCTAGTGCGCTTAGTGTTTATTGAGTAGTTAATATTGTGATAATCTGTTTAATTGTTTGTTTGGTTTATTCTCTACTTTTCCTTGTTACGCGCGGTGTGTTACTTGTGCAGTTTACAGGTAGTGCATGCGTACGCGACATTCGGGGAGAACTTCTCCTTTAGTGTTTGAACCGGAAATCGAATGAGTAGCAAGAAGAAACCGACAACACCGGTTAGAGGAGCCGATTCCTTCTAACTCCCAATCACCACCCATAATTCAACCTTTGTCTTTTGAAACCGTTCAAATGGCAAGCTCAAACCCAATTCGCCGTTCAGGTGAAAATCGAAGACCACCCACTCCACCTCATCAAAACCAAGCCCAAAATTCACAACAACACCCACCTCACCAACCAATTCACAACCGAAATCCCAACACCCGAAATGTAAACCAAGGTCCCTCCATGTCTAACCGTGGCAATCCCACATTTGATCCGGTCAATCGGTACAATGAAGCCGGATATGAAGATTATGTGGAGACTATTGAAGAATTGAGGGTGAACATTAATGATGATGACCCATTCAGTGTACCAAGTTATCAATCATCAGACAGAGTTAGTGTTCATTCCTACCACTCGGGAGAAGATGAATATTCTGAAAGGGATTACAATGAGGATGATGAGGATTGGGGCTACAGAAATGTTAATGATGATTATGGGGATGAGGAAGAGTATCACGGTGATAATAGTTCTAACGTGGGTGCAAATCGAAACGGAGGTAATGACGGTTATTACAATCACGTCATTAATAATCATCAACCAAGACAAAACCCAAGAAGGCATCAATTTCCCAACATTCACCAAAACCGGGGTGAAAATTTTGTGGGTCGAACAGAAAGGAGACCTAATGAGGGAAGACAACCTAGAGGTGAAGAAGTTAATGCTCCAAGACGAAGGCCCCCAGTTCCAATGCAAGGAGTCAATGGTCGGTTTAGACCACTTGCATCTGAGAACGAATCACCTATTGTACCACCACCTCCAGGGAGAAGATCCTTTGATTGCAAGCCCAACTACATCAACATCATTCCTCATTTTCATGGAATGGCTAATGAAGACCCATATGATCACCTATCTGAATTCAAGGCAATGTGTGGTACTATGGGAGGTCATAACTTCTCGTTAGATGAAGTACAGTTGAGGCTATTCCGGTTTTCTCTCAAGGATAAAGCAAAGACGTGGTTCCTCACTTTACCCGCACACAACATTTATACCTGGGGAGAAATGCAACAGGTATTCTTGGATGAATATTTCCCCAGTTTTAAAACAGATGCGGCGCGGCTAGAGATTCGTTCTTTTCAACAGTTACAAGGGGAACCACTTCATGAAGCTTTCACTCGCTTCAAGGAGTTAATTCGGAAATGCCCGCACCACAACATCGACCTTTGGGAATTGGTTAGTAGTTTCGTGAATGGACTGAGCAAAGAGGAAAGAAAATATCTCAAGTCTACTAGCAATGGAACATTGTTATCTAATCCGGAGCAAGAAGATTGGGATTTTTTGGAGCTAATGGCGAAGAATTCAAAATCAGAAGAGGCAGCTGATCGAAGAACTAAACACCCGGTCTCTAAATCTTTTCCCGATGCAGATTCAAGTTCTAAAGACCAGATTGCTCAGTTGGAGAGAGAGTTGGCAAGGATGAGGAAACGGGAGGTATCATCGGTGCAATACCCCGTGTGTGATAATTGTGGAGATTTGGGGCATAAAGCTAGTGAGTGCTCCGGTGATATGGGTCAAGCAACCGAAGAGGTAAATCAAGTGTATGGAGAAAGGAAGTATGACATGAACTCCAACACTTACCATGCAGGCTTGAGAAACCATCCTAACTTTAGGTATGGTAATCCCGCTAACCAAATGAACCCGAATTTCCAATCGGGAAATCAAAGCGGTGGTGGGCAATATCAAGGTCGCCAAGGTGGTACTCAAGGCGGTTACCAAAGAAACAACTACAATCAAGGTGGTAACCAAGGGTACAACAACAATTATCAAAGAGGTTACAACCAAGGCGGCTCCTCAAGCAATCAAGGAAATTCTTCGGGAAGTCAAGGTGGTGATGAGTCTTTGAGTTCAAAAATGGATGCCTTAATGAGCATGATGAAAGAGAACAACAAAGCAAATGAGGTGAGAGATAAGTCTCACGAGGCCTTGGCTAAACAAGTGGGCCAATTAGCGGAAGAAATGGCTCAATGGAGAGGAAGCGCGGGGAAGCTTCCTAGTGACACAACAATAAACCCACAACATCAAGCATCGAGCTTAAGAAACAATCAAAGCGTGCATATAAATGCGGTGAGTTTTATTTTGAATGATAAGGTTGTGGGTAATGAAACAACTCCACCACAACAATTTGTTGATGGTGTGGTGGAGGAGGTTGATAGTGATGATGAGCAGGAAGAGGAAAATATTTCGCAAAATAATTTTGAAGTTAAAAATTATAAAAAATCTTTTTGCGAAAAGTGTTTAAATGAGATGGTTACTAAGACAAGTGTGGGGATGGAGACTAATACCATCCCATACCCTGTAGCTTTAGTAGACCTAAACAATGTGTCAAGCATTTATAAGTGGAGCCCACCAAAGGACGAGAGGTGGGAAAATTTTAAACAAGTCAAAATAAATTTACCACTTATTGATGCAATTGAAAAAATTCCTGCTCATGTCGAATGTGTGAAAGAGTTGAGCAACCAAAACAAGCACAACAAGTTGCCCGAACACTTAGGGGCACATGTTCGTACTGTTTTGTCGGATGCTCTTCCCCCTAAACTTCAAGATCCAGGAGCCCCATTGATTCCAATTCAGGTTGGAGAATTTAAAATAAAAAGGGCGCTCCTAGATCTTGGAGCATGTGTGAGTATATTGCCTGGGAGTCTGTTTGACCAATACGACTTTGGTCCACTACATGAAATTAACACCACAGTGGTGTTAGCTGATCAGACTCCCACGCATCCAAGGGGGATGGTGAATGATGTGTTGGTGAAGGTAGAGGATTTCTACTACCCAGTTGATTTTTTGGTGGTAGACTATGTAAGTAGTGCTAAAAACACACAACCCACCGTTATACTGGGTAGGCCGTTCTTAGCAACTGCGCATGCTATTATAAATTGTGCTAATGGAACGGTACGCATGAAGTTTGGTGATCGTGAGTTATATTTAAATGTGTATCCAAATTTTTTTTAACTCGGTTGTTGAGGAGAAATGTCCCAAAAATAACATTTTTGATAGTGGTGACCCTCTTGTAAAAGAGGATCACCCAAAAGAGGATTTTTGTGTGACTGGCAGGTTTGGAGCAGTCAAGAACAGGACAGTGAAAGGAAGGACGACAAAATGGAGGAGACCGCCTGATTTGGACAATGAAACAAGAACAGAAAAGATGGTTGACCCGGTTAGGAACACCTTAAAGGACCTAGCGGAACGTAGGAGGGTTGCATCTTTAGAGGCGGAGGGAGGAAGGCATCCAACTCGACCACCATGAGGGTGGTGTATTCGGTCTGGCTGAAGACCCTTAAACTTAGCGCTTTCGGGAGGCAACCCGTTGATCAGGTCCATGTATTTTTTTCCTTATTATATTAATTGCGTGGGCATGATCATTTTATTTACGTTTGGTGTGCTAGTTATTTTATGCTTTTCAATTTTATTTTGTTTTTGTTTGTTTTGGATGTTTTAATGTTTTGAGTGTGAGCCTAGGGTATACATCACCAGTGAGTGTTCAATGAAAAAATGGGAAAAATGAAGGATAGGAAGCATTCAATTATGGAGAGCAAGGATTCACCGATGGAACGGAGACATCATTTGTTTATCAGGTGCTTTCTATTCTTTAATCTTATGTGTGTTGTTGAATAAGACTTGGGTGGATCTTTAGCTTTCGCTTTAGAAAGGGATGTAGTGGGGTGGAACAAAAGCATCCTCACACATATTTTTGAATTAATTGGCTATTTGGTTCCCTTATTCGTGCAAAGACCCACATTGAGGACAATGTAAATTTCAAGTGTGGGGATGGGGGAATAGCCATTTAAATGAAAATTTTAAAGACCCTCAAGCTTAAACTGTAAGAAACCCAATTTTAAAGACCCTCAAGCTTAAACTGTAAGAAAACCAATTTTTCTCACCATGATATTGGATCACAAAATTCGACCCCTAGTCATGGTCATAATTCTTTAAGTTCCTTGATGTGTTTTTCCAAGGATGGTTTTTGCAAAATATGGATTGCCTAGTTAGAAAAGACTAAGGAAGAATATAGCACTTTTGCATATCGGCAACCCATATTCCCTTTAGGTTCAGGAAGAGATTGTTGAGTCACCACAACATGCTAACACATTACAAATATCTATTCCACATCCTCCAGCATGTTGTGTTCATTTGAATTGAGTGTACTATTATAGGCGCATATAAAGGTAGAACTTGCAATTTTTGATACGCCTACTACTCTAGATTGATTGTGACACAAGAATGATTAAGGCATTAGGTCTATCTAGCCTTTTCCTCATATAAAAAAAATAAAAAAAAAAAGTTTTCCCTAGTTAAACAAATTTGAGCCTTTAACCTTTCATTTGACTACCCATTTGACCCATTTAGCCTTCTCAACTCATTTTGACCCAAATGATGAAAATTCGGCTGTAGTATTTTGAGTCGTATTGTAAAAAAAAAAAAAAAAAAAAAAAAAAAAAAACTTGAGAACAAATACGCTTCAAACAAATGAGAGTTCTCATAGAAAAGCACAAAAATATGCTTGAATTAGTAATTGAATAAAAGGCGAAGTTTTGCCTTATAGTTTAGTGTTTAGTTAGTTGATGTAATAAAAGTCGAATTTTCATCATTATAGTCACTTGTAAATATCCCTTTCCATACCCTTCGCCTAGCCCCATTACAACCCGTTTTAAAGACCTTTTGACTTGTGTCACTTTTGAAAAATTTTGTGGAAGGTGATTGAATTGCAAGCTTATGCTAACATGCCCTATGATCGGTTTCGAGTGATTGATATGAAATACTAGCACATTACTTGCTAGCCGAGATAGTAAACCGAGTGGAGTGAACCATTGTGAGGGGTGTGCAAAAATGTAAATCGGATCTAGTTGGATTTGGCTAGGCATTTGTTTTTAATAAACATATAAAAAAACCTTGGAATGTAAATCTACTGACAGGCGTAAGTCTTGTGAATTAGGGTATGACTAGGGGCCATTTTTGAGAATCGATAAAATGGTTGGAATTGGTTAAATTGTTGATTAAGCATGGTTTACTGATTTGCTTGAGGGCAAGCAAAAGATAAGTGTGGGGATGTGATGGGTTAGCTAAAAGATGTGTATAAAAGCGTCCTTAAATGAATTTTAAGGAGTGATAAGTTGTCAAATGGTGTTGCTTTGATGTTATTATGTTATTTCAGGATTTGATGATTAAAGGAGGCAAATATGACGTTTTGGAGCTGCTCGGGCGAGATACGAAAGCATAAACGAGCTGGAAAATCAAAATCTGAGGTTGAAGGAGGTTTTGGCGTAGGATACGCCAAAACTGGCGTATCCTACGCCAGTGGCGTAGGCAAGAACACAGCAGCTTGCGTAGGGCAGCAGACATCAGCTCAGGCAAATCTGACTTAGCGTAGGATACGCCAAAAGTGGCGTATCCTACGCCAAAAGTCAAAATGGTCAAAAAAACTTCCCTTTTCAAGTCAATGATCATCAAAAACATTTTAATGACGGATTTATGAGGGAAGACTGAGTTTTTAGCTGTTTTGATCTCCTTCTTCATTATATTAATCATCACCATTGAAGACAAATAAACACACAACATTCTCCAAGCTTTAGCAACAATTCTTTGAAGATTGAAGAACCTCTTTTGAAGATGATGAACACCATAGCCATGCTTGGCTAAAAACACTTGTATTACACTAGGGATGTAAGTTCTTATTACCTAGGGCTTAAACATTTGGGTATTGTGTAAACTTTTGATTAATGTTTTTTATGTACTTGAATTACTTGTGTTGATTAGTGATTAACCTTATGTTGAACTCATTTTTAGTTAATTGATCTTGTGCCAATTTCTAAATGTTATGAACATGGTTCCTTGCATCAACACTACCATAGGATTGTATGTTCTAAATGATAAAGTATAGTTTAGTCCATTGTGAATGTTGATGAAACTTGATACCTAAGTTTATTGAACAATCAATCCGTTAGTACCAATTGCATTATCTTTGTTTATCCAATTATGCCCAATTGTTGAAAGCCCTAGTGTTCAATTACCCAATCCTTAGTGTAATCATCTTTATCTTATTGTTCACATGTATTATTAATTATTTCTTACAAATTTCATTTTAAGTTTCATATTAATCAACAAACTTTTCAATCAATTTCTAAAACATCAATTCATATATTGCATAATTAGCACCTTCATAAAACAACAAATTTAAAGTTAACTAGGAAATACTCACTAACCACACGCTCCTTGGATTGATACCCTACTTACCCTATCTATTTAGGTTATTTAGGCTTTGTATGAACCGTAACGACGGTTCATCAATAGGTTTTGTCATAATGCTTGCACACCTCAATTATCTCAACAATATGCTTTGCCGTATTTGTCATCCGTAAAAAGCCAACAAAAGAATATCATAAGAGAGACTGTAAACATGAAAAACCAATGAAGATATCAAAGTAATTAGCTTCAAAGCTAACCTAAATAAAGTTAAAATGTATGACTAAAAGCCATCACCATAGGCTTTTTCCGAACAAAACTTAATAGCATAAAGCTTAATACCAACTACTACTATAGTACTATTCAAACCCACTTTATCATTCTAAAGATAAAAACCAAGGACCCACCTTTACCTTATGATCTGGTGTCAAGGTTTCTTTGTGAATGGAAAATATATACTAAAAGATCCAAAGCAACACACATTTAGTTCAGAGTGACTCCAATAACCTAATTCGTTGAAATGGTTCAAGATGCTTCCCATCATGTGAGTTTACATTGTGAGTGTGGATGTTTCATTTGGTGGAACTGAGATACAAATATCATAGCATTAGAACTATTGCCTAATAGGGGCTGCACTATTAATGAAAGGGCATCAAAAGTAAAAAATGTAAAAAAGAAAAAAAAGCATAATGATTATACAATAAAGTATACAAAATAAATATTTTTGGAAAAAGTAGTAGATATGAAAACAAATAAACACGTTACCTATTAATGGAATAATGGTGCTCCTCATGTACCCAGGACTTGTAACCGGCTTCAACATTAAAACATGTTACAAGATACAAAGAATGAATGATTGGTATTAGGAATGATGCGGTTACATAGAGTTGAGAATTTTGACATGTTTGCTTATAAGAGGGTTGATTCAGGCTATTTGTTTATCGCTAACGTAACAGCCTCGCAAAATCCAAAAAATTAGCTAAAAAGAAAACAAGTCAAATGGGTCGAGCAGGTAGAAGATGACTGAGTGTATTTTCAAATCATAAAACCTCAAATCAATTATTCCAAAGCAAGAAATAGATAAGATTAAATAATCTAATAATTTGAGTAGGCGAGCAAAAACATTCAACTTACGCAGATCGTGTGACCATGTGTTATATTCAAGTCTTTTTTCAGTCTCCTCGGCTGTATTCTTTTTTTTCCACGCATAAACTTGAAACACTCTCAAAAGATTCCACTAAACCACGATCCCTTTTCACATTTCATTGTGCTTACTATCTCTATATCCCTCTTTTGGTATACCATTGGTGGAAGATGTATTCACGAATCCATCAGCTACTGCTGCTTCATGCTCCACTTCCAAATTCATACCTGAAATATATGTATTATATATAATTAATATTATCAATTGCCAACAAAGTATATACAACAATAAATAATCATACGAAAAATTGATTTGAAACCTAGAAATATATGGAGGTGAACAAGCAAATGTAGGTAGCATAATGGAAATTGGTGACCATATAAAGCATTGAATTGATGGTTGCCCCTCGTCTCCTCTTCTAATTGGCAATAAAGGACTCAATGAACATCATTGGTTTTATAAATTGGGTTTAATGAAATTTATGATGGGGGTTACATGTGGAGAGTGATAAAAAGTGTGTATTGCATGCAAATACAATGGGCATTACATCTTGTACATAAGGGTATAAATGGAATAAAATGGTCAAAAATTACACATTTCTAAAGAGCCCCTTCAACTCCCATCTTAAAATTATGTTGAAATTACTTTCTTACCCCTCTCTCCTCCTTAATAAGGTAAAATAGAGATAAGGTAGGGTCAGATATCGAACTGGGTATGCCCATACCAAGGTTTTTTGTTGGATTGGGCTCCTTACTTGGGTTTTTGTGCACCTACAGTGGGCCCCCTCTTTTCCAATTTGTTCGAGCCATTGGGTCGAGTGGGAAAACATATGAGAGATGTTATGGCCCAATAAGAATATGAACAAAATAACGTTACGGGACTACGGTTGTTGGGTCACAAAAAATATTTGTCATGTGGGCCTTAATATCTTTGTCTATCTGTTTCGAATTTGACATGTCAAAATGTAAGGCATAAGTTAACAAAAAATCGTCATGTGTCACTCGAACAATCATGTGTTACCGAGCAAATAAATCTTGGAATTGCAGGTCTTTTTATTTGTGTTGTAAAAAATTGTAATATAAAAGGAGACCATATGATTAACTAACAGGGCCGTCCCTGAAAATTTAAGTGTACAGGCCGAGTCACGAAAAAAGGTGCCCCTTAGCCTTAGGCGGTAACGAAATAAATAAACGTAAACTATTTTTAAACGACGGGTAAAGTAATATCAAATCGATAGATCAAGTCTTCATAATTTATATTATCCAGCATTTCATTCTCGATAACTATCATTGTCAATCTGAAAAGTTACTTTACTTAAATGGGATAACGCTTCATGATTATTGACTAATTGACTAATGGTTAAGTTACTTTAGAATTTTCTTTGACGGAGGCACAAAACGGATCGACTAATAATAAACGATTAGTTCTATTGTTTTTTTGTTATCAAATGAAATAAACTAAATATTTTAAAATAAAATGAAATAAGCTAGCAATAATAAAAGTAAAAAATTATGGTAAAAGCAAACTATTAGTTTTAGGATTTTTTTATCATTTGTTTTGAACGGCATTTTTTTTATCATTTTTAATTTTGAAAATAATAGGGTGACTAACAATACTATGACAATGACACTTTGACCGACAATGACATGGGTTTTACCTACATAATTTTTTTTCAAGTACTCATAAAATCACTCTAAAAAAACCCCATAAATCCGTAACTTTACTAAAATGCCCCCATCATTTTGAATATTTACGCATTTACCATCGTCTTCTTCACTAAACCCTTACTCTGTAAATTTTTTGGTAGATATATAAATTAGCGCAGATCAGATATGAACCATTTCCTTCCGGTTCAATAAGGTTATTGCCAACCCTCCAATACATGTAAATCCGCATTGTGACCGGCCGGATGTGCCCACTAAAAATTGTGCCCGGGCTAGGAGTTCTCCCCGCACCCCACCATGGCCGTCCATGTTAACTAATATTACGTATGTCAAGTTTATTACGTATTATGGTTGTGTGTATATATGTATGAACCGCAAACTGATATTCACACCTGAATACTCTTATGTCTGAAACTTATAAGATTGACATCGTACGACTAGTTCACTAATGTGGTTCCAACAAATTAATTGTTAGCCAAAGAAAATAGATGGAAACCAGATTAGAAAATGGAGAGATAATTAGATTAATTCATAATTTTCATTCATAATTCTAAATGAAACCATACTCCTACTTAAATAAACAAACATAAGAGATGAAACTAAAATAAACTACCACACCACACCACCCCACTAAATGGTAATGGCTTAAAAATAGAAAATGCTAGTAAATGGATAAACATGGGTATGATTTGCTGGAAATCATGGCACACAACAATCCCACCCGCTTAAACGCTCCTTGTCCTCAAGGAGAAATTCCGGACAATGCTTAACAAAGCACCACGGTGGCCGCCACTCAATTCTTCCAATGACATTCAGGCAAGGCATAACAAAATGCCATGGTGGACGCCACTCTTTTTCCACCGCAGCTTCGAAAATCGTCATGTTTTCATTTGTGGTTTCTTGAATAACTTTTAAAAAATCATCCATCTTTAAAACTACAAATGCCTTAAAGTTATTATTTAACTTCTCAATAGCAAAATAAGGACTTCAGGTGTCATTTATTAGTGCAACATGGAACCCTTCAAAATTCTCCTAGCCAAACGTTTGAGCCTGACATCATAGAGACAGTGAAGATTGTTCCTGCGGTCCCTGTTAGTGTGGTGCCTCCATAGGGTGTCACCAAGGGACCGAAAATTAGAGTGACCATGAAGCATCCGCCTTTGCGGAAACCCATTTACACCAAGACTCTCAAGATCGCCTCTGGTAAGTCATTAATTTGTTATAGTGTATGGTACTTTCAATCAATAAGAGATGTGGTAATGACTTGACTTCCTTGCTGTGCAGTTGAAACCTCATTGACTGCTCCCTCCTCCTCCTTTGTTGATCTTCCAATTGCGAAGGAGTTAGCCGCAGAGGCGCGACGGTCAGAGGAAGAAGTTGCTCGAGTTAAGAATGAGTTGGTTGATGCAGAGGCTGTGAAACGCTAACAAGAGAAGGAAAAGCCGGAGGGGAAGGAGAAGGTTGACGCAACTTCCCCCGTGAAGCCTGTTCAAGAAGAAACTATTACTACTCCGCAACCGGGGCATGCGGAAACAAATCCTAATGTTCCCACTCAGCCGGTGACGAAGATGTCCCGGGATTCCCGCGGGTCGGGATCTCAAAGGAGTAGGAAGGGTAGGAGCGCCGCCGCATTTATGACTCTACCCGGCCTTACCAGCCGCGGTGGGATATCATGGAGACTACCAGATTCACGAACCCTTTGTTCGCACAGGAATTCGTTAATTATGTTGTCCATGCAGGTGGTAGGTCTTGGCTCCATGATTCGTCTTGAAAACGACTTTATTCATGCGAGGGTGAATATGAGAGACTCCCAAGCTTCCCTTGTCTGTAGGGAGGAGGAGTTTCTGAATACACAGGCAGACATTCGGGCGAGGTTGGATCGTTATAAGAAACGTGCCCGTGTAGTGGAGGAAGAGGTGAGGAAGCTGAAAGTTGACCAAGCGCAGGCCTCTCAACGTTGGAAAGAGTCAAGCCAGCGGACTAACGTTGACATGGGATATTGCTGAGGACCAACGAAAGACCCTTGTTGCAAAGGAAGCAGAATTGGCAGATACAATAACGAAGTTGAATCTGTGTGACCAAGAATTGTTGAAAGCCACTTCCAAGGTCTCTGAGCTGGAACTTGAGGTGAACTCCTTAGGCAAGGAGAAAAACAGCTTGGCGGAGGAGAAGGCTATGCTGGAGTCCACCCGCACTAGTCTTGAGGCGGAGCTGAAACAAGCGAACACTGCCTACCATGACGCAGCCGCTGCGGTGTTAGCTGCGCAAGAGCGGATCAAGTGGATGATGTAGCCTGAGCTTCATGGGGTAAGTGCTAAACTACATCTTGTCTTTGCATACATGTTATGTTGCCCAATGTGTTTGTAGATTTTTGGACATTTTCCAGGTCTTTAAGCGCGTGTGGAATGAGCCTAAGTTTGGAGATGTCATCGCTAAGATTGGGAGTACTATGATGAAGACCGGCATGCAGCTAGGCTTTGATGAGGGATTCTACCACCATGCCGCAGGGAAGAAGCTTGAAGAAGGGGTACACTGCCGCAAGCCTTATGAAGCCGAAATGAGAGCAGCCCAGGAAGAGTTTGAAGGACTTACATTTGAAGTCTTTGACTTGTTGAACGAATGCGTCAAGATGGACAACCCTGTGGGGGCGCTGCGTGAATATTTCAAAGAATCAGATAGGATTGGGGCGGAGCCAGTGGAGAAGGCGCGTAGAGAAGAAGAGGAGCGCAAAACTGCCTTGAACTGTGGGACCGATGGATCTACCTCAGCTAGCGCAGGGGGCGGTGTGAATGTAGAAACGTCCGATGCTAATAACCTTGATGATCGTTATTTGGATAATCTTGATTTCTCTTAAGTCCCCCCCCTGTATTTATCATACTTCTATATTTTTGTTAATGTACTTGGAACAATTTTTAGTTTGATGCACTGTTTTTCATGCTTTTTCGTTTTGCGCAATGTGTAATGATTGCTTGCTCTATGATGATGTCACTATCCCCATAAATTATATGGTGTCAGGTGCGTACTGACACCTTTTCCCTGTTGACGAGATGGATTTGGCGGCTCCTGTCAGCTATCTGATGTGACATCTGTCCTAGCTGACTGATGTAGTCCATTCCATTAATGGACAATTAATATGTTGTACTTTCTTTGCTATAAATGGCATAAGTTAATCACCATCATAACCATAATTTTCCCACTAATTTTGTCAATCTTAACAATGTCCGAGCGGCTTTGTAAAGCTCCAATCCATGATCATGTCGAGAAAATTGTTGTTGAATGGCTAATAACCCTTGTAGCTCAGCAACCCCGAGTTGGGCTTCCCAATGATGCCCTGGATCGTTTGGCGATCCATCGTGGGCATGTATTGACCCAAGAAGACTTGGAATATGATGATCAAGATGACCAAGATGTCTCAGATGAAGGTCCTCAGAAGATGAAGAGTCTTGCTGACCTAGGTGATGTGGCTGTGATGCCTAAAACTCCCAAATTTGTGCTACGTCAGGTGAATGGCAAATGGCAACATGCTTCCAAGCCATAATGAAAGATAATATGGTGGCACCCTTTTTTGTGTCTCATGGTAGTATAGGTAGACACCATGTAGACATTGTTTAGGTATCCTTGTGGGTTTTGTGACTAGTGCCAAGGATAGATGGAAATATGTATGATTGCTATGAAGGTATATTGTCGTTTTCTTTTCCAAATATATATATAGACTTACACACGCATGAAAGATAAACGCACTTTACTAATGAAAATCATGAGAGGCATGAAAAGCCTTTATTACAAACTTAGAAAAAGGAAAGAACTAAATATAGCATGTGCATAGCTGCGCTGCATTCCAAGTGTGTGGGATAGGTGTACCATCCAATCGCTCCAAAGCATAAGCACCTTTCCCGAGTACTTCTTGAATTTTGTACGGTGCTTCCCAATTTGGGGCAAGCTTACTCGGCTTCTCTGCGTTTGATGCCTCATTATTGTGGAAGATGTAGTCCCCCACGCGGAACTTGCACGCCTTTACCCGCGCATTATAGTACCTTTCTAGTTGCTTCTCGGATGGAGTCGATTTCATGCCGTTCCTCCAATAAGTCCAAATTCATGCACAATTCTTTATCATTGTCGTCCAATTTTGCCATTAGGACCCTCGGCTATGGGCATCCTAGCTTAGCGGGTATTACTGCCTCTGACCCGTACGTCAGGCTGAACGGTGTTTCCCCGTTGCTGGTCTTAGACAAAGTGCGATGGGCCCATAGAACATGGGGGGCTCGTCTACCCAGCCAGTGCGCTTTATGCCTAGCCGGGCCTTGATTCCCTCGACAATGCTTCTGTTTGCCCGCTCGACCTGCCCATTCCCTTGCGGGTGTGCTAAGGAGGTGAAAATCTGCTTGATTTCCATGGACGCAAGCCATTCTTACAGATGCTGATATGCAAACTGCATTCCATTGTCACTTAAAACTTCCATTTGGAGGCCAAATCTGCATATTATGAACTCCCATATGAACTTCTTGATACTACGGTCGTCGATCGTGGCCAGTGTCTTGGCCCCTACCTATTTCGTAAAGTAGTCGATTGCCATGACCAAGTGCTTAACATTTCTTGGTGCAGTGGGGAAAGGATCCACAAGGTTAATTTCCCACTTTTGGAAAGTCCGTGCTGCCGTTACTGGTACCAGGTTATTCTTTGGCCGGAGGGTTCCTGGTGCGTGCCTCTAACAAGAGTCAACACTTTCGCAATTCTGCCACCGCGTCCACATGCATGCCTGGCCAGTAGTAGCCCGCGTTCATTAACTTGGCGACCACCATTCTCGGGCCTGCGTGTAACCCACATATGCCCTCATGTATGTCTTTAATCAAGTACGTGGCCTCCACAAAGTCCACACAGCGCAATAATGGTTCGAGATACGAGCGACGACAAATGATTTCATCCATGACTTGGTAGTGCAAGGCTTTGTTTTTGAGCTTGCGGGCCTCAGCCTTGTTGTCTGGAAGAATGCCAGAAGTCAAGCAGGCCTTGATCGGGCCCAGCCATGAATATTGCTCACTTTGGAATATGTTGACTTGCCTTTGGGGTACATACGAATGATTCAACACTTCAACGCGAACCTCTTTACCCATGTGTTCGAACACTGTGGAAGCCATATTGCTTAGCACATCCGCTGGCTTGTTCTGCTTCGTTTGATTTGGCTGACCTTACAACCCCTCATTAATTCTCTAGCGTGTTCCAGATATAGGATTATCGAAGGCTCTCTAGCCACATAAGAACCATCAATGTGATTGGCTACGCGCATGGAGTCTACGTGAGCCTCATTGTCGTGAGCTCCCATCTTTTTTGCAATACGTAGGCCTACTAACAAGACCTCATACTCTGCTTCATTATTGGTTGTTGGAAAATCCAAACGTATGGCATAGGTGAATTATTTTCCCTCCGGGGTGATTAAATGCAACCCCACTCCTGCGCCATCGTCGTTGCACGCCCTGTCCGTAAACAATCCCCACTTCTTGGACTCATCCTTGGGTGTGGCTGGCTCAATTTCCATTTGACACTCTGTTATCTTGTCAATGGGAACTTCTGTGGCGAAGTCCGCAATGATTTGTCCTTTAAAGGACAATCATGTTTTGTATGTTATCGAATGTTCTCCCAGCTCGATGGCCCATTTGGCCAACTTTCCTGATAGTTCCGATTTGCGCAGGACTTCGTTAATCCTATAGTCTGTCAAGACATTAATGGGATGTCCCTGGAAGTACCTGCGCAAATGCCTTGAAGCATGTATGAGTGCCAGGACCAGCTTCTCCATTGTTGAATATCTGGTCTTCGCATCTAGCAGCGTTCGGCTGACATAATAGATTGGAGTTTGAACTCTTTTTCGGTTGACCATCAAGACTGCTCCCACCGCCCTGTCGGATACGGATAGGTAAAGTGTTAGTGGCTCTCCTGGCAGGGGCCCGGTAGATGCATTAAACATTCTTTCATGTCCTTGAAGGCCTTTTCTACTTTCGATGTCCAACAGAAATTCGACTTCTTCAGACAATTCTTTAGAAAGTCTACAAAGGGGAAATATTTGGATGCATAGTTTGACATGAAATGATTTAGGGCCACCAGACGACCCATCAATGTTTGCACTTCCTTCACCGATGAAGGTGATGGCATTCCCTCAATTGTTTGTATTTTTTCAGGGTTTGCACGGAACACGTTCTTCATAATGATCACTCCCAAGAATTTTCCATCTTCCATTCCAAAAGAGCACTTGCTCGGATTTAGCTTCATTCTGACGCTATAGAGTTGGTCGAAGGTCTTTTGGATGTCGAGCAACATCTGATCTTCCTCTTTGCTTTTGATGACCAGGTCATCCACGTACACTTCTAAGTTGACTCCGATCTGATTGACAAAGGCTGTGTCAATTAGACGTTGATAAGTAGCTCCCGCGGTTTTAAGCCCAAACGGCATTTTTGTGTTGCAAAATGTTCCTATATTAGTGCGGAAAGTTGTTTTATCCTCGTCTAAGCCATGTTTATCTGGTGGTAACCATTATAAGCATCAAGGAAGCATTTGAACCTGTACGGTGCAATGGAATCGACTTTTAGGTAGATCTCGGGCAAGGGGTATCAGTCCTTGGGGCAAGCCTTGTTTAAATCCTTGTAGTCGACGCACATACACCAGCTACCGTTGGATTTCCCCACCATTACTGGATTAGCCACCTACGTTTGGTACCGGATTTTTCGCAGAATGCCCGCGTTCAGCAATTCAGTTACATGGTCATTCATGGCCCTTGTTTTCTCCGGCCCCATGCTGCGCTTTTTCTAGAAGATGGACTCAACTGATTTAAGTACACATTGAACTTGTGTTCCGCAATATGGCGCGAGACTCCCACCATGTCTACTGGTTGGAAGGAAAATACATCCATATTTTTAATTAGCAGTTGCTTCAAATAAGTGCGTATGGTGTCGGAGATTGCAGGGCCAAGAATAACTGTGTGCTTTGGAAATTTAGGGTTAAGAGCCCATTTTTCCGGCTCTGTGCGGATAGTTCGCTTTTGCATCTTGAGGGGCTTCTGCACATTAGTGTTATGGCAGTCTTTGTTCCCGCGTATGAAAGCGATACCTGTGCGGGTGGGAAAACCTACTATTTGGTACGGCATGGATGCGTTACAATTAAACTTTGCCAACCCTTCTCATCCGAGTAACACGTCATGCGATGACGTGACTAGCAGAACCATGAAATCACAGGTTTCTGTTCTCGAATGTTTCCCGTCTGACAATGTGACGGGAAACGTGAGCATGCCTAACCGGGTGATCATCTCATGTATGAAACTAGAGATAGGCTCTGAAACTGGAATTATCCGAGCTTTGTCTTCCTCATCCAACTGGTAAAGCATTACTCGTACATGATGTCCGTACTGCTACCGTTATCCAAAAACCTGTAACGAGTACGGTAGTGACCGATGGCTCCTGTGATGATTAACGGAGCTGTTGATGAGGCTCTGCCATGTACCTTGGGCATAATTACGCCTGCTTCTTTCCATGCGTCATCATTGGTCACTGTGAAAGTTCTTTTGTTCCTCGATCCATGACTAACCATGTAACAGCTGTGACGCGGGCTGTGATGGACATGATGTGTGTTGAGATTGCGAATGCATTTCTGGGAGCTTTTTCCGGCGTCTGTGCCTTCCCGTGGATTTTTCCGGATGTACTTCACAAGGTGCGCTAGCTGCCCAGACTTGATTGCGTTCTCTATTTCCATCTTTAGGCTATAGTAGGTGTTCGTCACATGACCGTAGTCCTCATGGTATTCGCAATACTTTGAAGTATCCACGTTCCTTCTTTTATGACTCAGTTCTCTTGGCATCTGGAACTGGATCTGTTCGGTTTTCAAAACCTAAGATGGGGTCTTTGTCAAAGGGGTCCAGTCATAATTCTTCTTTGGTTGCCCCTTCTAATCACCTGGTGCTTGTTATTCAGTTAGTTTCGTGCGTCTTGAGCAGAGGAATACTTCCATTCTTTCTCTATTCCGGAGATTCTTGACCAGACATATTGTTTCCCCTTCCCTTCATAACTTGATCCCGCGTTATGGCTATTGTTGTGTTGGAAACTTCTTGCGTGCTGGAAAGAGCGTTCCGATGACACGTATATTTTAGCTGCCTCAATCAATTTCTCTCAGGAAGTTGGTATGCCATCCTTCCATGTGAGGCACTTCATCAGCTCCTCGCTACGGACTCCTTGGATGAATCCCGCATGCGTGAGCTCCTCACCGCATCCCAGCTGTAAGGCTTCCTTATTGTAGTGGACTATGAAGTCCTCTACCATTTCATTATCATTCCGCACGCACAGCAAGATGTGTTCCTTGTCTTTCTTGTGCTTTCGTAGGTGCGAAAAGTGATTCTTGAACTTCTTTATCAGGTCGTCAAAATCAACCAGACTTCCCATAGGTAAGTTTTCGTACCATACCCTTGCTGCACCCGTTAGGGTTTGAGCGAACAAGTGGCACCAAACTTGAACTGGCCAGCGCATTCAAATGCATGCAGATGGTCGTCTGGGTCACGTAAGCCATCGTATTTCCCGATACTACTAGGGAGTTTAAACCCTTGTGGTATGGGAGCCAGAGCGATGCACGGGCATAACTTTGACATTTCTGCAAAGGTCTTTGGCCTATAAGGCTTGTAAAGATCTTCATCCATGCGAGTATGATTGCTTGCCACCGACCTTGATTGTTGGTTGAAACTCAAGTCGTAATTGACTTCATCGTCAAATTCTTCATAGTCGTCAAGTTCATCATCTAGGCTGACGTAGTCTCTTAGGGAGACGGCTGCTATCATTCCTGCCATGATCTGCTTCACGTTATTGGCCTTGGGTTCCATGGTTAATGCCTTCTGAGTGTCCCTTTGTCCTTTGCCAAGACCATTCTTTGATATTTCGCCACGTTCTTGGTGTTTCCCTGGCCAGCCACTCGACTGGGTCTAGGGGAATTTGATCAGCATCCTTGTTTTGACCTGGTGCAACCCCGTCCTTGTCGGGAATGAAATTGTGTAACGCCCCAAATTTTATAAACACATCTTGTGTTAAATACATATAAGTGGGGTATAATTAATTCAATTAAAACACGACAAGGAGAAAATCTTAGTACATAGACTAATCTTGTTAGTCTCGATAGTTAAACAAAGGCTACACAAGCATTTAAAACTAACATAATTAGTCAAACTAATAAGATACTTGCACTAACTAATAGAGGGGCCTGAATTGCAATTACATGATACTTGAATGGAAGGGGTTAAGATGACAAAGAGTGGAAGTCGCTACTCACTCCAGTAGTTCGTTTCTACTCTCAACCACACCAACACACTTCATTCATCTCCTATTTTGCCTCAAATCAAGCGCTATCCATGGATTCTCGAAGTGCATGACTGATTTCTTGATCATCTAGTGTTTAAATCATCTCAAGGTAACTTTGGAACTCTTTTATTTCATCTAAATCACTTCAGTGTAGAAGATGATGAAATTAGATTGTTGTTTACTATGTTAAGCGGGTTTCGACATTGTTGAGAATCTCACAAGTGTACATTAATACTAAGACTTGTAAACTTGAAATGTTATGAAAAAACATGAACATGTTGTGAATAGAACATGTATTGTTGGTAAACTAAATCAATGGTAAAGGTTAGGAGGTCTTGAACACCTAGAATCAACCTAGAGAGTATGCGCATACAAGGTGTTCGATAAAATGCTTGAATGAATGGAATTTCATGAAAACATATGATAATGATATAATTAATATATGTGTTAAATTTGGTTTATGTGGAACCATGAAATGGACGTACAATGAATGAATGACTAAACACCTATGCCTGTGTAGCATGAAATAGGTGTTAGTTCGGAAAGCTCGGGAAGCAAAGGTGTAACACCCCAACCGATGGCGGAAACATCGGGATGTCACGTATTGATGATTGTTCAGTAGCTCATGGTAAATAATAAGTTTCAATAAATGATTTAAATAAATTACATACAATTGTTCTAAGAATTTGTACATCAAAATAAAAAAAAAAAATACAAGCTACGCATCTTCAAGCATTAACTCTAATCTTCGAGCATGTTATAACCTGAAACATGTTAAGTTTGAAAATATTTTGGGTCAACAAAAGTTGGTGAGAATTACATAGGTTTTGATAATTGAGTAAAAATGATGTGCAATTCATGTGTCATGTCAATCTAGTCCATATGTGATAACATACTAGAAATAAATCGAGTGCATAATCAACCCTGATGACTGTTATAAAATGATACATACCATACGCTCATGGTCCAATATGTTATACGATAACAAACACCCACGCTACCTTTGTAGGAGGCACGTATCCGGGTGGGATTGTCAGTCCAATAGATCTATCAATGTATACTGTAACACCCCAACCGATGGCGGAAACATCGGGATGTCACGTATTGATGATTGTTCAGTAGCTCATGGTAAATAATAAGTTTCAATAATTGATTTAAATATGTTACATACAATTGTTCTACAATAATTTGTACATCAAAATATAAAAAAAAAAAAATACTAAATACACATCTTCACGCATTAACTCTAATCTTCAAGCAAGCTATAACCTGAAACATGTTAAGTTTGAAAATATTTTGGGTCAACAAAAGTTGGTGAGAATTACATAGGTTTTTGATAATAAAATGAATAAAAATGTTGTGCAATTCGTGTGTCATGTCAATCTAGCCCATATGTGAGAACATACTAGAAATAAATCGAGTGCATAATCAACCCTGATGACTGTTATAAAATGATACATACCATACGCTCATGGTCCAATTGAATATGTTATGCGATAACAAACACCCACGTAACCTTTGTAGGAGGCACGTATCCGGGTGGGATTGTCAGTCCAATAGATCTATCAATGTATACCGTCGGCTTGTACGGAGTTAATGATTATGCTAGAATGGTGCTTACTCTAATCATGCTCAAGACAAAATGCAACATAGATAACACATAGACACATTGATGATTGAATTGCAATGATAATGTTATAACATGTTTCACCCCAAAAATGGTGATAAATAAAAGGGGCTATGTAAAACTCACCTGAAATTTACTGTGTAGGTACTAGCAAACAATAGTCTGAACTTGAATTAATTGAACCCTTGTATCCTATTACAAATAACGATGCCTTAATTTCTAATGCAAATAAACTTGTTTCGTTTTCTTAGTTTTAAAGATAGTTTATCCAACTACCTAGACTCGTATTGTAAAATAATACGTGTCTCAATGTGTATAACTTAACGAACCGATAGGATTTGGTTTTGATTTCACGAAAATATGTGACTGTATGGTTATATAAAATATATACCTTATTATGATATATTTAGGATTTCGCGACTTGAGACTAATTGTAAAAGGGTACATAGGATAGTGAAAATAATGTACGTGTAACATGACTCATGTTTAGTTTGTTTCGAAGACCGGAATGATATATGCATTATGTTTATTTATGTACGCTTTTATGACGAAATAAAGTTCGAATAGCGTTTATTTGTAAAACATAGTTTCTTTTGTACAAAGTTATAGTTATATTTTGTAAAAATTTGGGCAGAGTCTCCTCTGTTTTTGTAAGAAACCAGACAACTCAAGTTGTCTATATTTTCCCAAAACATCAATGTATAAGTGCACGACACAAGGTTTAACTTTCAAAAGCAATAATAAGCGAGTAAAGTATACTTTTCGACAGGTAACATTTATTTGATGGCTCGAAAACAAATAATAAGTCGACTAGTATTAAACTTGAATAATAGTGTTAATAATATAAGTTTACTTATAAGTTAGTCGTTTTTTTTTTTTTTTTATACAAAGGATTAGTAAAATAACATTTAGTCACAAGTCGATTCGGTTCGTTATACACAAAAGAAAATATAACCTTAACCATATAAATATAACCGAAATAAATAAAACAAAGTCGCGACGCGCGTTATACCTTCCCGTTATTCAAACTCGCGAACCGATACGCGTGCGCTTGGAGTACTCGATGACTAGCTTTGACCGGAACGGAGCTTGACGGATGTTGACCAGTGTTTGACCAGATCTGGACGTTTGACCAACCAGATCTGACCCGTTGACCAGGTTTGACCGAGCCCGAACACGAACCCAAAACCGAACTTGACCCAAGCATCAAACAACCCGGAATCAGATCTGAGCCGGAACCCAACATAAAACCCACCACCACCGGTCGTTCTACCGCCCAAAATCAAACAACTATCACCGCTGGTCACCACTGTCGGCCGCCAAACGACCTCTACAACCACCTCCGACATCACCCGACCAAACAGACCTGACCCGATCCACCATCTCCACCTCGAATCTCCAACCCGAACCACCTTTGTAACCAAGCCACAAACCATCACAGCTGGCTTAGACAATGAAACCACCATGTCGGAACCACCAAAAACAACCCCGTAAGCCGCCACTACAGCCCGATCCGGGCCTGAAACCAAGCGCCGCCACCACCATAAGGCGGGTGGTGGCCGGCCGCTGCTGAACAAAGGGAGGAGGGAGAGAGATGAGGTGATTAGGGTGGTGGTCCTCCTGCCGCTGCTGTTGTCTGGAAAGGGGAGGAGGAGAAAAGAAAAGGAAAAAAATGTTTACCTTGGTGGGAGCCGCCGCAGGCAGAGGGAGCTGGGGTGAGGGTGGTTGTTGGCGGCGGCAATGAGGTGGTGGTTAGTGGCGGTCGCTGCAGAGGTAGAGAGGGAGAGATAGGGAAGATGGTGGTTGTTTCTTGAGAAATGGTGATAATAATGGCAAGGGTTGTGATGGTGTGTGTATGTGTATGGAGTATAGGTAGATAAAGAAGGAGGGTTGAGGAAGAATTATGGGGACTAGGGTTTTGATAAAGAAGAAGAAGATGGTGATTTAAATAGGTAAGGTTTGTTAGGTGGGTTAGGTGGACACCGCGTGTACGAACTCGTTACCGACTCGGGTCTCGTTTAAAGTACATAACTTATTTAACCGCTAAGAATAGATATTTTGTTAAATTTTATTTATATAAACCGACTTAAAACGAGTGGTTGGATTATATACTTGTTATATATTCTTAGGTCGCGTTTAGAAATTTACAACGATAAGGGTCGGTTACTAGCGTGTTATTATTTGCAAGCGCGTTATTAGGCGAATTAAATTTATTAATTAATAAGTATGTATTTCTTAGTTAATGAGATATAATTGTTAACGAATTAACGCATCGTCTTATGAATAAAATATTATTATTATTATTCGAGAAACGCTGGGCGTCACAGTCTCCCCTACTTTTAGAAACTTCGTCCCGAAGTTATATAAAAACACAGGGTTGAGAGTGATTGGGTAGAATTTAGGGCAACTGTGGTCTGCAAAATTTTGTGTTTAGGCACGACATAAATAGAATAATATGTTTCGAATAATTTGGATAATAGTCTTGAAATCGCAAGGAGGATGAGAATCTTAAGTTTTAGGAATCCTAAAAGTAATGCATGAGTTAATGGACTATAGAAAAACTAAATGGACTACCAGGTAACTAGAGTTCATAATTTGTTATTTACCGAAAACCTTGATAGAATTTCACACTACCTTAACGTACCTGTAAATTCATGATTACGTTCCGGACCGCAATCACCAATTTACCTTACATTAGGGTTTTGTGTCCTTCTATGACTCTAAACACACATGTAAGTAATGCAAAATAACATTGTGATTGAATCTTTGTATCAATGAGTCTAATAAATCTTTGTATCAATTTACATGTAATATGTATCCAAAGATGAGTCCAACTGTTGAGCAGGAAAAAGACTTCTACCAGTCAGTGAGTAGGAACCTCTACCGGTTGTTGAGCAGGTGCGATAGCCTCTACCAGTCGTTGAGCAGGTTATTAGAACCTCTACCGACTGTTGAGCAGGCATGATGACCTCTACCAATCGTTGAGCAGGTTATTAAATACTCTACTAACTGTTGAGCAAGTACTTCATCCTCTACCAGTTGCTTGATTAAGTGTAACAATTGTTTTTGGCTTAACACATAAGTTGCAAATTGATAATGCATACATGTAAACAAGTTTGTAAATGCATCAAATATCGAGTATAGCATGCGAGTTGTAACAGAGTTGCCCTAGACAAGGTTAATGACTCTAGGTGTGTTTATAGCAAATTGTTCAGGTAGATAATCAAATCCTCATGTATAACTAATATTCAAGTTTTGATGCAATGAACAATTAAGTTTTCAATAGTGTGGTTATCATGGAGATTAAGTTCATGTTCGAGGAGGTAAAGGATGTAAATTTGGATTTTGAGAGATGATGAAAACTCAAAGTAAAATCAAAGTTGTGAAAAATGGTGAATGTGTAGGTGGTTGATAAAGGGTTTAATTTATAGGGTTTCAAAAAGACGCAAGTAGTAAGGTGATCATGCAGAATAATCGTGGGGTTTGAATAAATAGTTAGATACATGCGTACGAGAAAACGTGATTGTGGTATTTGCCAAAAATTTGTAATAGTTCGAACAAGTTTAAAATAAATAGGTGTCAATGGAAAAATTGTAGAGTAAATTTTGTTCTTGTGGATGGAAAGATTTTATTTTCAAAATTGGTTTTGTATATAAAGCAAAAGTCTTTAAATTGTACAACTAAATTGATTTAGATCAAAATATTTCGAAGAGTCATAGGTTTTAAACACGATGTCGGATTTCAAAAATCAAGAATTTGTTCAGACGTTTGTATAATAGGTTTCGGGTAATCCATAAAGGAAGTCTTTCTTAATAGATTAAAACATTTTCATTGTAAATTATCTGTTACGCCAGTAAATTGTTCAATAAAAATTTGAAATCTAGCAAATAAGTTTGTGGAAATAAAAGACTCTTTTTTTTTTTTTTTTTTTTTTTTTTAGTATCTCCTATACACAGTTTATAAGGTTAAAGTTTAAATAAGGATTTTAAAATCTCGAATGTGATAAAATTTTATGGTTGATGGTATCTTCAAAATACACATAAATAAAATGTAGGGGGGGGGGGAAAGTTTAAAATAAAATTGGTCAGAAACATCAAAGATAATAGATTTAAAATATGTAACATGATGTAAAGGGAAACATGTGATTTGGGTTAGATGTTAAAAATAATGAGACTTATGAGTAATATTATAAGTTTGTAAAATGAATTAGGATTGTGAAACCCAAAAATGATTCATGAAGTTTTAAGCTAATGAGGGAATTATATAAGAAGGAAATATATTTGAATTCTAAAAATTTTGAGATTCAACACTTAGATTTTATACGGGAGTGAGGGGTATAAATGAAAATGAAACACAAAGATTGTAAATATCTAACCCCGAATAAACGAAAATGTGGGCTTATCAAAACAGATCAGGTCTAAGCCCAACGAATTTGCCTTAATAATCTAGAAGTACGTTAGGATTGTAGCAAGTAAGTGAAAAAGTGTAGTCAAGATCAAGTTAGGCTAAGAATAAGGATGAGGATAGAGAAAGAGATAAAGATAAGGTAGAGCTACAAGTAATTGAAGCAAGTACTGGTTAAAGTCCTAAGGTTATAGACTAGATTATTTTTCTAATAACCTAATTCCCTATAACCATGGCTCTGATACCAATCTGTAACACCCCAACCGATGGCGGAAACATCGGGATGTCACGTATTGATGATTGTTCAGTAGCTCATGGTAAATAATAAGTTTCAATAATTGATTTAAATATGTTACATACAATTGTTCTACAATAATTTGTACATCAAAATATAAAAAAAAAAAAAAAATACTAAATACACATCTTCACGCATTAACTCTAATCTTCAAGCAAGCTATAACCTGAAACATGTTAAGTTTGAAAATATTTTGGGTCAACAAAAGTTGGTGAGAATTACATAGGTTTTTGATAATAAAATGAATAAAAATGTTGTGCAATTCGTGTGTCATGTCAATCTAGCCCATATGTGAGAACATACTAGAAATAAATCGAGTGCATAATCAACCCTGATGACTGTTATAAAATGATACATACCATACGCTCATGGTCCAATTGAATATGTTATGCGATAACAAACACCCACGTAACCTTTGTAGGAGGCACGTATCCGGGTGGGATTGTCAGTCCAATAGATCTATCAATGTATACCGTCGGCTTGTACGGAGTTAATGATTATGCTAGAATGGTGCTTACTCTAATCATGCTCAAGACAAAATGCAACATAGATAACACATAGACACATTGATGATTGAATTGCAATGATAATGTTATAACATGTTTCACCCCAAAAATGGTGATAAATAAAAGGGGCTATGTAAAACTCACCTGAAATTTACTGTGTAGGTACTAGCAAACAATAGTCTGAACTTGAATTAATTGAACCCTTGTATCCTATTACAAATAACGATGCCTTAATTTCTAATGCAAATAAACTTGTTTCGTTTTCTTAGTTTTAAAGATAGTTTATCCAACTACCTAGACTCGTATTGTAAAATAATACGTGTCTCAATGTGTATAACTTAACGAACCGATAGGATTTGTTTTTGGTTGCCCAAGTGGAGACTTCCCAGGAGGTCACCCATCCTAGAATTTCTCCCACCTGAGCACGCTTAACTGTGGAGTTCTCCTCTCATCCACTAACATTAAGCCCCAAAACGCGTTGGTGATTTAAGAGGCAAGACATTACTTATGAACCAAGGATCTCTCCTGGCCACGGCCGATGTGGGATTTTCCTGGGGTGTCACATTCACCCCCTGTTAGAGTCTCATCGTCCCTGATGAGGTGTGTTCCTGAGGTGTCACATTCACCCCCTGTTAGAGTCTCATCATCCCTGATGAGGTATGCACCCACAATCCCGAACGGCACAGGAGTGGCTCTGAACCGATGGCGGAAACATCGAGGTGTCACGTATGAATGATTGTTCAGTAGCTCATGGTGGATAATAAATTCCATTAAATAATTTAAACGAATTACATACAATTGTTCTAGAATTTGTACATCAAATTGAATAAAGCTATACACATATCTTCAAGCATCAATTCAAATCTTCAAGCAAATAGAACCTGAAACATGTTAAGTTGAAAATGTTTTTGGGTCAACAAAAGTTGGTGAGAATTACATAGGTTTTTGATAATTGAGTAAAAATTGATGTGCAATTCATGTGTCATGTCAATCTAGTCCATATGTGAGAACATACTAGAAATAAATCGAGTGCATAATCAACCCTGATGACTGTTATAAAATGATACATACCATACGCTCATGGTCCAATATGTTATACGATAACAAACACCCACGTAACCTTTGTAGGAGGCACGTATCCGGGTGGGATTGTCAGTCCAATAGATCTATCAATGTATACCGCCGGCTGATCAATGTTAATGATTATGCTAGAATGGTGCTTACTCTAATCATGCTCAAGACATAATGCAACATAGAAAACACATAGACACATTGATGATTGAATTGCAATGATGATGTTATAAACATGTTTCACCCCAAAAATGGTGATAAATAGAAAAGGGGCTATGTAAAACTCACCTTGGTAAAATGTTATATCTGTTGAGAAATTTGGATAATTGTGTTGACCAAATGTATCAAGTATCACCCTATAATAAAGTAATAAATATGTCTAAGTCTATCGAGTCTACAAATGTATAAGTTTCTAGGGCTTCGAATTGGGGATAATTGCTCGTTTGATTAATATTAAAAATATTCGCCAATTGAGAGAAATTTAGTAAATAAATAACCAAAAATCTTTTTATGACATTTAAACTTAAGATGGTTACAAGAATGTGTTTAAAGTGTAAAAATAATTTTTATAAAATTATTTTCTTTAAAATAGATTATTAAATCTATTTATTACAAATTGTCAAACTTTAACTTTAATAATTAAAAATACTAAAATTAAAGAATTATTATTTTAAAAATCATATTTCTGTTCTAAATGATCAGAAATAATTTGTATAAAATTTTGGTGCAAAAATATTAAAAATTGGATTTATTATGATTTAATTATGATTAAAACTAACCCCTTTAATCTGTAACACCCCAACCGATGGCGGAAACATCGGGATGTCACGTATTGATGATTGTTCAGTAGCTCATGGAAAATAATAAATTTCAATATTTGATTTAATTACATTACATACAATTGTTCTACAAAAATTTGTACATCAAAATGAATAATACTAAGTACACATCTTCAAGCATTAACTCTAATCTTCAAGCAAGCTATAACCTGAAACATGTTAATTTTGAAAATATTTTGGGTCAACAAAAGTTGGTGAGAATTACATAGGTTTTTGATGATAAAATGAATAAAATGTTATGCAATTCATGTGTCATGTTAATCTAGCCCATATGTGAGAACATATTAGAAATAAATCGAGTGCATAATCAACCCTGCTGACTGTTATAAAATGATACATACCATACACTTATGGTCCCAATGAATATGTTATGCGATAACAAACACCCACGTAACCTTTGTAGGAGGCACGTATCCGGGTGGGATTGTCAGTCCAATAGATCTATCAATGTATACCGTCGGCTGATCAATGTTAATGATTATGCTAGAATGGTGCTTACTCTAATCATGCTCAAGACAATATGCAACATAGAAAACACATAGACACATTGATGATTGAATTGCAATGAAAATGTTATAACATGTTTCACCCCAAAAATGGTGATAAAAGGGGCTATGTAAACTCACCTTAGTGCATCATGAAAGAATAGCAAACAATGTCTGAAGCTGGATTAATGGAATCTCTCGTGTCCTATTACAAGTAAAGGATACCCTTAATTCTAATACAAATAAGCTTGTTTCATTAATCGATTGTATAGATAGTTTATTCAACTACCTGGACTCGCATTGAATGAATGCGCGTCTTAAAGTGTGTATGACTTAACGAACCGGTTGTACTTGGTTTAGTTGTTCGAATGTATACGTGTGTATATAGTTATTGAAAATAAATACCTTAATATGGTATACGAAGTCGCATCTTGAAATTATTGTTAAAGCAACATTTTTTGGCTAATGAAAACATTACTAGTGTAACTCGACTCGCGTTTCAATTTGTTTTCGAAGACCGGTTAATATTTGTACCGTTATGTTTATATATATACATATTAATAACTATATTTTTTTTTGTACGCGTATCACTATCATGACACGTAAAATTGGAATAGTGTCCATTTGTAAAACGTAGCGTTTTTGTACAAAAGTATAGAATCGAATGCTTGATATGTTTCTTATATTTTTATAAAAATTTGGGCAGAGTCTCCTCTGTTTTCGTAAGAAACCGACAACTCTTGTTGTCTATATTTTGCCAAAAATCAATCATTTAAATTCCCATACGCAACTTAATCTAAATAAATCTTTAAATACGATAATGATTTAACTAGAAAAATTATTTTAATGAGAACTAGGCATCTCGACAAGAAATGATTATACACATATATCTTAACATTCGTTTATTCTCGCAACCATAGATATAGTTATAATTTACTAGTATTAAAGCTATATCCAACGAGTAAACTATATTTTTGACGAGTGATATGTATATATATTCAAATTAATAAGGTAACTTTAGTCGTAAGTCGGTTCGGTTCGTTTTACAATCTTGAATATATAATTATATATACAAATTAATCCGAATAAGCAAAATAAAGACAAGCGTGCGCTATATACCTTTCCGCTATATGGTCACGAAACGACACGAAGCGAATGTCCCAACATCCATACTGACCAGCCTTGATCGAGGTCTGACTGTTGACCTAGAGTTGACCAGAACTTTGACCGATGTTGACCGGTGTTTGACCACAGTTGACCAGGTCCGGTTTTGACCCGAGACAGAATCTTTGATCAGAAATCGACCCGAACATCCAAGCTTTACAAATCGGATCCAACCCAAGATCTGACCCGACACGAAACCATGAACTCGAGACCACGACTGGAACCAGATCTGGCCATTCTTGGCAGAGCCGCTTATCAACCGAACCGAGCCTGACTAACAACTTGGCCACCTACCAATCTGCAACAACCACAACCACATCCTAAACCCGACGTCGTCATCAATCACCACATTCTGCCCTCTCTTGGGCTTTCAGAACATCCCGCCGCCGCCACCATGGGTATGGTGGTCGGCCGGCTCACATTCAACCAGACAGAGAGATGCGAGTGGAAGGAGAGAAAGAGAGAGAGACCTGCGAGAGAGAGAGAGACCTGCGAGAGCCATTCGTTCTGCGGCTACTGTTGTTATTTGGAAAAGGGAGGCACTCGGGTAGTGATTCTTGTGGGTGAAAGGTGGGGTGCAGAGAATAGAAGGGGGTGGTGTACGGTTCTGTGGCTGCCGCTGCTACTTTGAGGGAGAAGGAGGGCTTGGATGGAGGCTGTTGGCGGCGGGTGTGGTGGTTGCTTGCTGGAGCCGCAGGTATAAGGAAGAGGGAGGAGATAGGTGGTTTAATGGTGGTGGGATGTGGTGGTTGGCGGCGGCTCGGTGGCTGCTTTTCTAGAGTGAGGAAGAGCATTCACAAAAGTCCTCCATCTCATCACTAATGTTTTGGATGGTTATATTGTTGATGAAGGGTTGTTGAATAATAAAGGGGAAGAAACATGAAGCTAGGGTTTTGTTGTGGAAGAGATAGTGAGGGAGGAGGTGAAGAATAAGAGATATATAGCTAGGGTTAAGTGTGGGTAGGTTAGGTGGAGTGTTATTGCTTAAACGAACCAGTTACTGGCTCGGTCTTGTTTATGAATTAAACTCGTTTAGCCAATAGGATAATTATTTTGTGAAATTTGTTTACATAAAACGATTCAAAACGAGTATTTGGGCTACATATTTGTGTTATATATTTTTAGTCGCGTTTTATTTACCATGAGCAGTTATTGTTTCTAATAATTATAACGACAATACATATATGTTTTATAAGTTAATGTCGTGTAAGAGCGTATTATTTGCATACGAGATATTAGTGTTAACGAATTAAAAAAATCGTTTTATGAATAATTAGATAAATAAATTATTATATTATCCTGGAAACGCTGGGCGTTACAGTCTCCCCTACTTTAGGAAACTTCGTCCCGAAGTTATTAAAAACACAGGGTTGAGTGTGATTGGGTAGAAATTAAGACAACTATGGTTTGGAAAAATTTGGGTTAAGGTACAACGTGAATTTATAAGTAATAGAATAATATGTTTCGAATAATTTGGGTAAGAGTTTTGATATGTGTGAGTTGATTAACTATGGAAAGACTAAATGAATTACTAGGTAACTAGCGTTTATAATTGATTAGCTATCGAAAAAAAAAACCTTGATAGAATTTCACACCACCTTAACGTACCTGTAAATTCATGATTACGTTCCGGACCGCAATCACCAATTTACCTTACATTAGGGTTTTGTGTCCTTCTATGACTCTAAACACACATGTAAGTAATGCAAAATAACATTGTGATTGAATCTTTGTATCAATGAGTCTAATAAATCTTTGTATCAATTTACATGTATAATGTATTCAAAGATGAGTCCAACTGTTGAGCAGGAAGAAGACTTCTACCAGTCAGTGAGTAGGAACCTCTACCGATTGTTGAGCAGGTGCGATAGCCTCTACCAGTCGTTGAGCAGGTTATTAGAACCTCTACCGACTGTTGAGCAGGCATGATGACCTCTACCAATCGTTGAGTAGGTTATTAGGTACTCTACTAACTGTTGAGTAAGTACTTCATCCCCTACCAGTTGTTTGATTAAGTGTAACAATTGTTTTTGGCTTAACACATAAGTTGCAAATTGATAATACATACATGTAAGCAAGTTGATAAATGCATCAAGTATCAAGTATAGCATGCGAGCTGCAATAGAGTTGCCCTAGACAAGGTTAATGACTCTAGTTGTGTCTATAGTAAATAGTTCTAGTATCAAATGTTCAAATATGGTAGATAATCGAATCCTCATGTATAACTAAGGATTAAGTTTGATGCAACACACAATCATGTTTCAATAGTTTGGTTATCATGGGTAACTAGTTCATGTTTGAGAAGGTGAAGGATATGAGTCTAATTCTTGAGGGGATGGTGAAAAATCTTGAAGCAGAATTAAAGTTGTGAGAGATATTGAATGTGAAAATAGTTGACAAGGAGTTTATTTTTAAAATCTCGAATGTGGTGAAATTTTACGGTTGATGGTATCTTCAAGATATACATATATATACACATAAATAAAAATGTAAGGGGGGGGGGAGTTTAAAATAAAATTGGCCAGAAACATCAAAGATGATAGATTTATGTATGATGTAAAGGGAAACATATGATTTGAGTTAGATGTTAAAAATAATTAGACTTGTGGGTAATATTATAAGTTTGTAAAAATAATTAGGATTGTGAAACCCAGAAATGATTCATGAAGTTTAAGCTAATGAGAGAATTATATAAGAAGAAAATATATTTGAATCGTAAAAAAAAATTTTGAGATTCAAAACTTAGATATTTTTTTTTTTTTTTATTCGGGAGTGAGGGGGTATAAATGAAAACGAAACACAAGGATTGTAAATATCTAACCACGAATAAACGAAAACGTTGGCTCATCAAAATAGACCAGGTCTAAGCCTAGCGAATTTGCCTTAAGAATCTAGAAATACGTTAGGATTGTAGCAAGTAAGTGAAAGAGAGTAGGCAAGACCAAGTTAGGCTAAGAATAAGGATGAGAATAGGGATAGAGATAAGGATAGGGTAGAGCTACAAGTAATTGAAGCAAATACTGGTTAAAGTCCTAAGGTTATAGACTAGATTATTTTTCTAATAACCTAATTCCCTATAACCATGGCTCTGATACCAATCTGTAACACCCGGCCCCTCTCACCACCAATATTGTCCGCTTTGCCCATCTAGAGCTCACGGATTTGTTTTTGGTTGCCCAAGTGGAGACTTCCCAGGAGGTCACCCATCCTGGAATTTCTCCTACCTGAGCACGCTTAACTGTAGAGTTCTCCTCTCATCCACTAACATTAAGCCCCAAAACGCGTTGGTGATTTAAGAGGCAAGACATGGTGGGTGCATACCTCATCAGGGACGATGAGACTCTAACAGGGGGTGAATGTGACACCTCAGGAACACACCTCATCAGGGACGATGAGACTCTAACAGGGGGTGAATGTGACACCCCAGGAAAATCCCACATCGGCCGTGGCCAGGAGAGATCCTTGGTTCATAAGTAATGTCTTGCCTCTTAAATCACCAACGCGTTTTGGGGCTTAATGTTAGTGGATGAGAGGAGAACTCCACAGTTAAGCGTGCTCAGGTGGGAGAAATTCTAGGATGGGTGACCTCCTGGGAAGTCTCCACTTGGGCAACCAAAAACAAATCCGTGAGCTCTGGATGGGCAAAGCGGACAATATTGGTGATGAGAGGGGCAGGGTGTTACAGATGGTATCAGAGCCACTCCTGTGCCGTTCGGGATTGTGGGTGCATACCTCATCAGGGATGATGAGACTCTAACAGGGGGTGAATGTGACACCTCAGGAACACACCTCATCAGGGACGATGAGACTCTAACAGGGGGTGAATGTGACACCCCAGGAAAATCCCACATCGGCCGTGGCCAGGAGAGATCCTTGGTTCATAAGTAATGTCTTGCCTCTTAAATCACCAACGCGTTTTGGGGCTTAATGTTAGTGGATGAGAGGAGAACTCCACAGTTAAGCGTGCTCAGGTGGGAGAAATTCTAGGATGGGTGACCTCCTGGGAAGTCTCCACTTGGGCAACCAAAAACAAATCCGTGAGCTCTGGATGGGCAAAGCGGACAATATTGGTGATGAGAGGGGCAGGGTGTTACATATACCGCCGGCTGATCAATGTTAATGATTATGCTAGAATGGTGCTTACTCTAATCATGCTCAAGACATAATGCAACATAGAAAACACATAGACACATTGATGATTGAATTGCAATGATGATGTTATAAACATGTTTCACCCCAAAAATGGTGATAAATAGAAAAAAGGGGCTATGTAAAACTCACCTGAAATTTACTGTGTAGGTACTAGCAAACAATAGTCTGAACTTGAATTAATTGAACTCTTGTATCCTATTACAAATAACGATGCCTTAATTTCTAATGCAAATAAACTTGTTTCGTTTTCTTAGTTTTAAAGATAGTTTATCCAACTACCTAGACTCGTATTGTAAAATAATACGTGTCTCAATGTGTATAACTTAACGAACCGATAGGATTTGGTTTTGATTTCACGAAAATATGTGACTGTATGGTTATATAAAATATATACCTTATTATGATATATTTAGGATTTCGCGACTTGAGACTAATTGTAAAAGGGTACTTAGGATAGTGAAAATAATGTACGTGTAACATGACTCATGTTTAGTTTGTTTCGAAGACCGGATGATATATGCATTATGTTTATTTATGTACGCTTTTATGACGAAATAAAGTTCGAATAGCGTTTATTTGTAAAACATAGTTTCTTTTGTACAAAGTTATAGTTATATTTTGTAAAAATTTGGGCAGAGTCTCCTCTGTTTTTGTAAGAAACCAGACAACTCAAGTTGTCTATATTTTCCCAAAACATCAATGTATAAGTGCACGACACAAGGTTTAACTTTCAAAAGCAATAATAAGCGAGTAAAGTATACTTTTCGACAGGTAACATTTATTTGATGGCTCGAAAACAAATAATAAGTCGACTAGTATTAAACTTGAATAATAGTGTTAATAATATAAGTTTACTTATAAGTTAGTCGTTTTTTTTTTATTCAAAGGATTAGTAAAATAACATTTAGTCACAAGTCGATTCGGTTCGTTATACACAAAAGAAAATATAACCTTAACCATATAAATATAACCGAAATAAATAAAACAAAGTCGCGACGCGCGTTATACCTTCCCGTTATTCAAACTCGCGAACCGATACGCGTGCGCTTGGAATACTCGATGACTAGCTTTGACCGGAACGGAGCTTGACGGATGTTGACCAGTGTTTGACCAGATCTGGACGTTTGACCAACCAGATCTGACCCGTTGACCAGGTTTGACCGAGCCCGAACACGAACCCAAAACCGAACTTGACCCAAGCATCAAACAACCCGGAATCAGATCTGAGCCGGAACCCAACAGAAAACCCACCACCACCGGTCGTTCTACCGCCCAAAATCAAACAACTACCACTGCTGGTCACCACTGTCGGCCGCCAAACGACCTCTACAACCACCTCCGACATCACCCGACCAAACAGACCTGACCCGATCCACCATCTCCACCTCGAATCTCCAACCCGAACCACCTTTGTAACCAAGCCACAAACCATCACAGCTGGCTTAGACAATGAAACCACCATGTCGGAACCACCAAAAAAACAACCCCGTAAGCCGCCACTACAGCCCGATCCGGGCCTGAAACCAAGCGCCGCCACCACCATAAGGCGGGTGGTGGCCGGCCGCTGCTGAACAAAGGGAGGAGGGAGAGAGATGAGGTGATTAGGGTGGTGGTCCTCCTGCCGCTGCTGTTGTCTGGAAAGGGGAGGAGGAGAAAAGAAAAGGAAAAAAAATGTTTACTTTGGTGGGAGCCGCCGCAGGCAGAGGGAGCAGGGGTGAGGGTGGTTGTTGGCGGCGGCAATGAGGTGGTGGTTAGTGGCGGTCGCTGCAGAGGTAGAGAGGGAGAGATAGGGAAGATGGTGGTTGTTTCTTGAGAAATGGTGATAATAATGGCAAGGGTTGTGATGGTGTGTGTATGTGTATGGAGTATAGGTAGATAAAGAAGGAGGGTTGAGGAAGAATTATGGGGACTAGGGTTTTGATAAAGAAGAAGAAGATGGTGATTTAAATAGGTAAGGTTTGTTAGGTGGGTTAGGTGGACACCACGTGTACGAACTCGTTACCGACTCGGGTCTCGTTTAAATTACATAACTTATTTAACCGCTAAGAATAGATATTTTGTTAAATTTATTTATATAAACCGACTTAAAACGAGTGGTTGGATTATATACTTGTTATATATTCTTAGGTCGCGTTTAGAAATTTACAACGATAAGGGTCGGTTACTAGCGTGTTATTATTTGCAAGCGCGTTATTAGGCGAATTAAATTTATTAATTAATAAGTATGTATTTCTTAGTTAATGAGATATAATTGTTAACGAATTAACGCATCGTCTTATGAATAAAATATTATTATTATATTATTCGAGAAACGCAGGGCGTCACAAAAGGGAGGTAAAAGATTTGAAGTTGGAAGGGCCGCGAATAAGGTAAGTCACTCGATGACATAAATCTTGTTAAATATCAATCATATGCTCTTAGATATATAGGTTTGAACATCGTCATGAGAGCTTCACAATGTGGAGCTTGTATTATGATGCATCTTGATAGAAACAACCTTAGACGAAGGTTGGAAGCATGCTAGGTAAGTCGCTCTAGGACTTCTAAATCTTCATGATGATTAATCTTGTACTGAATAGCCAAATTAAAACCGAGTAAACACGAGTTTCTCATTAATATATTGTCTATAGTACAAAGAATGGGATACAAGATGATCACAAGCGAGCTTAGTGTAAGTCTAAAGCGAACTTAAATGGAGACGCCAAAGGTGTGGATTGAAGCGCCTTAGGCGTTACCAAGGAGGTCTTATGGGGTTGGACATTTGATGTTTTGGTTATTGAAATAGAGGTGTTACGCCTATATAAAGAAAATAGGTTATCGCCTTAGACAAGCCTTTGTGAAGGATGGATAGGATGACCCGTTTGAGGACATTGCTTACCTTGTTAGTCTTGGTAAATGGTTAGGATTCACACGTTGTTACGCCGCCAATCAAGCTTCAAAAACTAACATTTTTGCAGCCTAATAATCGAGCTTGGGGCTGCATTTTTAGGCCTCTTGTTGCAGGGCTCATAAGTGATATAGTTTGATGAAAACTTGCTAGTAGGCCCCTTACAGAAGTTGCTGGCCGTAGGCCTTGGCATTCAGCCGTAGCCTACGGTCGAATCAGCAGAACAGCAGCGTTAGCTGCTTAACAGCAGCAAAACAGCAGCGGTAGCTGCATAACAACAGCAGAACAGCAGCGGCAGCTGCATAACAACAGCAAATCAGCAGCGACAGCTGCTTAACAGCAGCAAAACAGCAGGGACAGCCAGCCGTAGACTGTGGCTGGCTGGCCGTAGCCTACGGCAGCTAGTGGGGAGTCTTTTGGCTTCGTTCTAGCTTTATTCGCTTAGAGATTTCACTCCTATTCGATTTCTAATCAAATTATAATCACTCTAACCTTGTTTTTAATGATTTTTCATGTGTCAAAACCTTAGGTTTGTTCAAGGGATGAAAACGGGAATGATCAAGCTCACTTTTGAAGAATCAAGCGCATACTAAAAAAAAAAAAAACCAGGCTTCCGCACTTATCTTCTAGCCTTCGGGTTCAAACATCATTAGTCGTTTTTTTTATTTAACAAGTCTAACCTTTAAGCATGCTTATGCAAAGGCGTGATGTCTTGTAAAACTTATGTGATTAATGTAAATGAACCCGATTTATGGTGTTTAAATATTAAGGTAAAATATGTATCTTTTGTCGGGGTCTTACAAATTGAATGATAGATTCGGTGCCTTCTGGGTAACTTTCTTCGTGGCGGTGTTTAGGGTGTTAGCATCCACTTGGTTTTCGATTGTGGCATCGACATCCATAGGTACTAGTTTGAAAGATGAGAACCGATAGTGATGGTGCCAATGAAGAAACAAATAGCCTTACCTCCTGCTAGGGATGATACGATTATGGATCCACAAGAATGATCCTTCACTGATATCTCTACGGCATCAGAATTCCTGCAAAGTAAAATAATGATCGGGTAGGGAGACGACTACGAATGTAGTTGTTTGTAACAAAAACTGGGGTGCTGATCAGGATACTATCTTGGATAGCTTTTAGAGTTAGCAAAAAGTGTCATCTCTATTAGGGATATCATCCCTTATATAGAGTTTGACATATGCCACCATCACCCAAAACCGTAATCGTAATGGGCCAAGGTCCGATTAGGGTTGTCTCCACTACCATAGGTTATATTAGTAAAATAATTAATAAAGGTGATAATTAAGGAAAGCATGGAACATATACCGCTTTACCATCCTGTGTGCGAGGCTTTCCATGATTGTAAGAGAGTGGATGATGTTCTGCTGCATGCACAGCTGGGTGATAATTGCGCAAGTTAGGACATGAGTTGGGCTGATCTAGCTAGTGGTTCAGTACCCAATCCCATCACACAACTTATTTTGATTATGTTCTAAACCACACCTCATTTCAAATTCGTGAAACAATAATATTATTGACGGTTTTGTCAAAAATAAACTAGCATTAAGTTGGCACGAATTGTCATAGAATGGGTTCGTGTAGCTTGTGGCTGATAAGGTGTCAAACAGTCAATGAATTTTTTTGTGGGATATAGAAGGATCATGAGGATCCTAATCTTAAAAATAGGCTTTTGATAAAGCCATAAAGGTCTTACTTCATTGGGTCCACTGAAATAAACAAAAATATATCATGAAGCGTTCTACGTTAGTGGTTTAACACATGAAATATGTATCTCTAAAAATTTGGTTTAATAGCAGCCTGATCTCAACGTTACATTAGAATTTAATATCTATCTATCTATATATATATATTGCAAAGGGATTAATCCTATATGTCATACTCTTATGCAATCTCTCCTTTGAGAGATGCCACATAGGATGTGATGTGGCAAGTGTAAACCAATTAAAAAAAAGATTAAATATGATTTAACCTAATCTATTATAATGTTTAACCTAATCTATTAAATACCTAATCTACTAAATCTAAATATTAAAACTTTACTATTTTTTCTCTCCTGTTTCCTCCCATAACTTTTAAACGTTAATATCTTTTATATACGAGATTTTTTAAAGAAAAAAATCACACCAAATTAACAAGCGTTTTATTATCTTTCCAACGAGTACCATAGTGTTATATAAAAACGGAGAAAAAATGACTATTTTTTGTAACCCGACAGGTATTGTGTCGGGTTTGAGATTAGTTTAAAAAAAATTGTGGGTTTGGGTCGGGTCTGGGATTGGGTGATACCCGACCCGATTACCCGAAACAACATACCCAAATACCCGAACTATATACCCGATCATATACTCATGAATTTTTTAACGCATCACATAACCCTTAGACTAATGCGTTCGATATTTCAATAATTAACTTTTTTTTTCTTATTTCATGTTAATTCTTTTTAGAATGATCGATTACAAACTTCCGAATTCATTTGTAATGACATTAGATTTATACCCCGACGCAGAGATTCGTTTTTTTTTTTATATTTGAATATGATAACTTATGGTAGAGATTTGTTACAAATAATAATAATAATATATTTTATTATGTCATATTAGATATTTCAACCCGGGACGCTCCCGGGATAAAAACTAGTATATTATATATAGTATTAAATAACAAATGGTTTATGCTTTAGGGTGTTGTACGTTGTGCTTAAGAAGTTTATTGCGCATAAGAATGTTGTACTCTTACCTTTAAATATTGTACACACATCATAAGCTTCTTCATCTTCATTTCTCCCCTACCCGGAAGATTACTCTCTCCATCTCAAATTCTCAACTCTTTTCTTTCTCTCTCTTCATATTGGGTTCGTTTCATCCGCCCAGCCTTCACCTAAGAAGAGATACGGGTTGATGGCGCCGCTTCTGGAGTAATGGCAGTGGCCGATGAAACCGTTAGGGCGGCTGTCGTGAATCGGGGGAGTGGTGACAGAGAGTTGTTCCTGCCCTCTTCTTCGGCGACGTAAAACGTTTCTTTATTTTTTATTCGGTGATGGTGACCAAGCGGTCACCGGTGGACGTTACATCCGATGGTTGTGTTGGGCGGGACAGTTGCTGTCGTTGGCGGTGGTGGTGTTTGGTGGCAGGGGCAGAAGTTGGTGGTGGGGTTGGGGTTTGTAGAGCTCTAATCAGAAGGGTATGACCAGGTATTGTTTACGTTTAGTTTTTAATGCAAATCATTACTCATATATTGGGACTTGGGTTTGATCTTACATGAGTTCTTACATCTAGGTCTTGATTTTGGGTTACTGGCAAGCGGCGACGGTGTGCCTGTTTGGCTATGTGGCAAATAGCATGATCAAAATCTACTACCTATTTGGCTATGGTGCTCATATGGCGCACCTTTGTTCGGTTTTTAAGCTACTAATATAAATAGAGCTGAATTCCTTGAAGACAAATTGGGTTTGCTGGATAATAAGCACAATGTTAGGCATAATTTAATTTAAGATGTTCAAAACCCATAGTCAAAGGTCCATACTGTTATCATAAGTATTATGAATAAAATATAAATTATATGGATAGTTATGTTGGTTTAGACATTCATGAACACCCCATGGAGAATTAGAATATGGTTATGGATTTGTGATTAAATGGAACCCAAATTTATCTTCTTATATAGACAACGACATTGTCATCATTTGTGTTGAGTATTTGTGTGAGTATTGTAATGTGTTCTTTTGGTATGATGAGTGTGCTATCACAGACTTTAATACACGGCCTAATAACAATCAGTGCTGCAAATGTGGTTGCATTAAACTTCTTTGTCTTACCGCACGTTTCAAACTGCAGCTCGCCGCCGCAACGCGCGGCGGCAAAATACTAAATTATAAACTATAGGTAAATTAATTTACCTATAGTTTATACTTTAAATTCTAATAAACACTATACTCTACTACTGTTATTTTTAATTCTAACTACCTTAAATAACGTTCAATTCATTACTGTTTCGACTTAGTTATTATTTTATATGTTTTACGTTTTTTACTGTTTCAACGTTTTTTTAAATGGCTAATAAATTAAACCCGAGCACTTTAGGGGTACCCATTAGACAAATCGAGTACTCCGAGAGTAACCCGAGTTGCCAAACACCAATTCCAGGGGAAAGCCAGTAACCCACCCACCCACCCACCCACACGCACGACGGTGAAAATACCGGTAAAACCCGTTTGGCTGAAGAATCGAATTCAGGATTTCTCAAATCTTATATCATTGCCCACCAATATATGCCTCTACCATTGCACTGCAATAGTACTATTGACTTTCAACTTAATTTTTTTTTTTTTATGTTTTACGTTTCGATATAACTTTACGAATTAACACACGTGCATACACACGTGCATACGGTCTCATGTTTAACATTCCACGTGCTTAACTATCCCGGCCACCACTAACAATGGGTCCGGTTATTTGCACAACTAGGGTTTTTATTTGCACAACCCCTCCACGGGTCGTCGAGGCCTGGACAGCCCGTGGAGGGCCAAAAAGGCAAACGGACGGGCTGTCGAGGCCCAGACGGCCCGTCTAAAGGCAAAAGGACGGGCTGTCCAGGCCCAGACGGCCCGTCTAATGGTTTAAATCCAATCCAATCATTGGTAATCATTGGCAATGATTAGGTGATGATTATTTTGTTTTTTTATAAGTGTAAGTGTAGTGTGGATGTTTAAAATGGGTTTGAATGTTTGGTTTTTATAGATATTTGGTTTTTTATAAATGTTTGGTTTTTTATAAATGTTTTTTTTTATTTGTATAATATGATCTTTTTAATATAATTGTGTATATGAATATGAACGAATGTCGTTTATGTTGCCGAACTAAACGAAACCAAAATACGAACAATAAACCATAAATAAGCATAAATATTCCAAAAATTTACATAAACTATGAGTTCAATAAACATTCAAAACGAACAATAAAGCATAAATAAACATAAATATTCCAAAAATTTACATAAACTATGAGTTCAAAATGTACGATTCCCAAGAAATATAACCCACCCGTCTAACCCGACCCACCCGGCTGATCCGACCCACCCGGCTGACTGGTGGACGCCCCACCATGCTGACTGCTAGACGCCCAATCTGGAAGTGGACGCGGCTCCAAACCAGCTGCTCGTCGTCACTCATTCTCGCTCTCTAACAGCCACCGCATGTCACCCCGCATCGACGCCATGTCACCCCGCATCGACCCCAACTGATCCAGGATCTGCTGAAGTACCTGGGTCGTGCTATCATGCAACCTGACAGCATGATAAACGCGGGCAGGACGCTGTAGCTCATCAACGGGGGGGTCTGGCATCTCTACATCCACCGGTGGGTCGCCGTCGGCAACGTGTGGCATCTGGACCTCAGGGGCAATCGGCCCATCGAGATGTCTGAGCGGCTCTGGCACAAAATGCTCGCCACGGTCGCCAGGAGGTCCGAAGGCACGCTGGTAATAAGCGGGTGGGTTGCTGCGAGGGACCCGTGCTGCCACCTTCATCTGCGTCATAGTCCTAATATTTAACGGCCTGAAATGCAAAACAACAATAATAATATTAAATAATAATAATAATAATAATAATAAATTATAATATATAATAATTTAATATTATTATTATTATTATTATTTATTATTATTAAATTATAATATTAAATTATAATAAATAATAAATAATAATAATAATAATAAATAATAATAATAATAATAATAATAAATAATAATAATAATAATAATATTAAATTATAATATATAATAATTTAATATTATTATTATTATTATTTATTATTATTAAATTATAATATTAAATTATAATAAATAATAAATAATAATAATAATAATAAATAATAATAATAATAATAATAATAAATAATAATAATAATAATAATATTAAATTATAATATATAATAATAATAATATTACCTGGCCATCATCGGACGAGGTAACGTGTTCTCCTCAGCATGCGTCCACAATTCGCCCGGGCAAAGACGCAACGCGATGGCGGTGACTATCCCACCAATCGGAATCTCCCCCGCCGGGTGCCTATGAGGGTAGGTCGCGATGTACTCGGCAAAGCACCTGTGTAGCGCAACCGGCCTACCCCTCAAGATGCAGTAGAGGTAGAAAAGGTCAATCTGCTGGACCCTCTCGTTACAGTTACACCGTCCGGCAATCGACCAGCTAACCAAACGGTGTATGTAACGGATCAGAGGGTCCCGGATGTTGCTGGACCTATCCATCCTGCACAGAATAATAATAACATTAAAAAAATTTCGGCAGAGTTTCCTCTGTTTTTGTACGAACCAGACAACACAAGTCGTCTACAAAAATCCAAAAACAAACAACCTAAACTAACTAAATAACAATATTAATTAACTAAGCGAACTAAATAACAATAATAATAACGAACTGAACTAAATTAAAAGAATAACAATAATAATACCTCTCGCCGCCGTCCTCCCCATACTTTCGACCACCAATAGTGGGCCACCAGGCCATCAGCATGTCGTCTGGCAAGGTCGTCAAGGCCGTGGTGTACATATCCTGGACAAGCTCCTCCTCTCTGTACCAGCAGCAAGTAGTAGCCCACTGGTCCATCGTATATGCGTAGAGCTGTCCGAATAATCGGAACTGTACCTCCGGCTCAGGCTCGCCGTCAGGACCTACTGGAGGCTCAACACCTGCTGGATGCGGCGTGTAGCGGAATGTCGAGATGAACTCGATCGTCAGTGGCCGATACGACTCATGGTCGAGGTCAGCTAACATCCGCCCCCAAGGGCTGTCGTCTGGGATCCACTCCTCAAACCTCTCCGATCCACCGATCGCAAGTAATGCGGACCAGTCAACACTGCGCGATCCGTGTATCGGACGCAGCTCCATCTGACCCCAGCGCGCGATCTCGTAGTCGTCGTTATCGTGCCTGTAGGGCCACTCTCTCAAGTCGCCACCTGCAAGAGGATTCCCGTCCGCAGGCTGGTTACGGCGTCTTCGGTTGTTTCTGTTTGCCATATCTGCAAAACAAAAACAAAACATTAAAACGCCTAAATAATAAATCGCTTAAACAGTAAAACGCCTAAATAGATAAACGCGCGCCTAAACATAAAGGCGCGCCTTTAGGTTTAGGCGCCTAAACACAAACGCGCGCCTAAACATAAAGGCGCGCGTTTATGTTTAGGCGCCTAACGCGCACAAATGCAAACTGCCCCACCACCCAACCACCACCCAACCACTGCCCCACCACCACTGCCCTATCCCCTACCAACCACCAACCACCACTGCCCCACCACCACTGCCCTATCCCCTACCAACCACCAACCACCACTGCCCAACCACCACCCAACCACTGCCCCACCACCACTGCCCTATCCCCTACCAACCACCAACCACCACTGCCCCACCACCACTGCCCTATCCCCTACCAACCACCAACCACCACTGCCCCACCACCACTGCCCTATCCCCTACCAACCACCAACCACCACTGCCCCACCACCAACCACCACTGCCCCACCACCACTGCCCTATCCCCTACCAACCACCAACCACCACTGCCCCACCACCACTGCCCTATCCCCTACCAACCACCAACCACCACTGCCCCACCACCAACCACCACTGCCCCACCACCCAACCACCAACCACCACTGCCCCACCACCCAACCTCCACCAACCACCACTGCCCCAACCACCCAACCACAACCTTAAAAAAAAAAAAAAAAAAAACCCTAAAACTAATAATAACAATAATAATAACAATAATAATAACAATAATAAAAATATACCTTGTAGGAGAGAGATAGAGGGTTAGAGAGAGAGGGAGACGGTGGTGGTGGTGGTAGGTCACTGTGGCAGAGGGTTCGAGAGCAGAGGGTTCGAGAGAAAGGGGGCAGAGGGTTGGATGGTGGTTGTGGTGTACTCGAACGGTGGTGGATGGTGGTTGTGGTGGAGGAGACGGTGGATGGTGGTGGTTGGGAGGAGGAGAAGGTTTAGAGAGAGAGGGAGAAGAGAGACGAGAGGGAAAGTAATGGGGACGAGGGGGAGATCTGATCTGTATTAATCTGATTTAAATTTTTTGCAACGGGCCGTCGAGGCCTTGACGGACCGTCTAAGGCCAATTTTTGTCTTGGGACGGGTCGTTGAGGCCTGGACGGTCCTAATTTTTTTATTTTTTTTTTAATTTAAAAAACAGAAGCTTCTCATGGAAGCTTTGTGTTGGGACGGTCAGTCTAGGCCTAGACGGGCCGTCTAAAAACCAGAGGACGGGCAGTCTAGGCCTAGACGGGCCGTCTAAAAACCAGAGAACGGGCAGTCTAGGCCTAGACGGGCCGTCTAAAAACCAATTTTTTGCCATAGACGGCCCATCTAGGCCTAGACGACCCTAATGTTTTTTATTTTTTTTTTAAATTTTTAGTGTATTTTGTATATTTTAAGCTTGGTATTTGTATTTTTTATAAAAAAAAGGGAGTATATTTTTATAATAAGTATAAATGAACACATACAACAAATTTTTCCGTTCGTCCGGTCCGGTTACATACGATAAGCTAAGTTAAGTCGAAGTATTGAGGTGATCGAACATCAACCCTTTGTATACGGTCGTCATATACCGTCTCCCACTCACTTGCCTCTTCATATCGCCACTTACGCCATGCTGGATTCAGTTTTGGCATTGGGGCGCCTTCTGCCAACTCAATCTTGATGAAATGATTTTTGTTAACAAAAGCAAACGATACGAACGCATGTTCTTCAACGGTGTGTGGACCATCGAACATAGGGAAGTACGTCTCACTTTGATCATACGGAGAGAGAAATTGAACAACCACCTTAAATTTCTGAGCAATCAGTAATCCTGAGGCGGGCATCTCCATCCATTGGTCGTGCGCGGCTGGTCCCACTCCAGTGTGATCGAATGAGTTGGAGACTCTGTCGTAAGTATCGTAATCCACTTCGTTTAAAATTAGCCTCCACCGGTCTTCATTCTCGACGATCTCCTCCTTAAGCTGTTTGCGGATGAAGTACCACATATCCTGTTGCCACCCTAAGCACACAGCTACGGATCGAAAGCCACAGTGACCGTCTCCATGGACATCCCGAATGTCTGTAATGTATCTATGATATGCAGGTGGAAGCCATTTCTTAAACCTTTCGATCTCCAGTTTGTACCTGTACCCATCAAAAAGTGAGATTTAATATGTGTATAAATATGTATGCATGTGTGAATTTATATATTAGTAGTTTGTACCTCTCCCTTTCCAACAGTGGAAAATCTTCATCGTAAACAATCGGTTTGTCCCTTGATTGTTTACCTCTTCTAGAAGGCTTTTTGCCCTACGTGCAAAAAATTATATAACAACAACAACAACAACAACAACAACAACAACAACAACAACAACAACAACAACAACAACAACAACAACAACAACAACAACAACAACAACAATAATAATAATAATAATAATAATAATAATAATACGAACCGCAGCCTTATCTTCCTTTTTTTCCTTTTCACTTGTTGTTGGCCGACCCCGAGTATCGGTTTGTACCTCAGGAGGTTTATGTTTAGTCATAATCGGATTCAACACCTCCTTCATCTTCTGCAACATGCTTTTTTTCACTTGCACCGGTTGCGACCTTAGCTGCTCAGCGAATGCATTCATTTGGTGCTGAAAGTCAAACTCGGGATTCTCAGCTACTTCTGGCATAAAGTCAAGTCGTGTCCAGAAGACGTCGATATCAGCCAGTGACACTCGTGTATCTGATATATATATTCAATCACAACAACAACAAATCAATAATTTTATAAAAATTTGGCAGAGTTTCCTCTGTTTTTGTACGAACCAGACAACACAAGTCGTCTACAAAACGCTTCAAACATTTATAATAAGTCTAAAAAATGTTGTTACCTTTCGTATCAAACAATTGCAATTGACAGGAACAAGGCAATCCATAAGTCTTATTGAGTCGGTGTTCACAAGACCTCTTTTGTTCCATATAATAATTTATCTTGTTGACCCCTCCGAGCATCAAATTAAGCGCTAGATGGGAAACCCTACCGATTACGTCTTGAAACAACGGTAGATCATGTTTCCACATTCTTGTTGATCGGCTTTGTTCGAAGGAGTGCTTTATCGCTACGCGCCGTGATTCCATAACTTTGTCTATTTGCATCACAAGCGCGTGGAGCGAGCTGTTCGGGCCTTTTATGTACCTTTTAATAAGAGCATGCTGACTCTCGACCCTGTTGGTCGTAGTCTGACCGAACGTAAGGTTTTCATTTGCCCATGCTTCGACAAACATTTCTTTATAATCTCGGAGCCAAACTGACTCCATGTAGTCATAAACCTCTGTAAAAAACAGAATAGTGATGTCAATACAGAAAATATGTACGCTTGTAAAGCAAAATAAAAAATAAAATATATACCCGTTCGATCCTGCCCCCAAAGTCGTCTGTAGAGCGCTTCAAGATTGAATTCGTAAGCCTCTTTGTCAGGAGATTTACACAGTCGACCAAAATACTGCAAAAATATTTCCCATTCTTCTTTTGGAAATCCTGCTTTATGATATTTTGCAATATTTCGTTGAATATGATACCTGCAAAACAACAACAATAATATTAATAATAATAATAATAATAATAATAATAATAATATTTCGTTGAATATGACACCTGCAAAGCAATTTCGTAGCATCCGGGAAAACTGAAGCACATGCACTCATCAGAGCCAGATCTCTATCTGTAACAATTACACGTGGCTCCATACTCCCCTCCAGCAAATCTCTGAGCCTCTCAAGCACCCATGTGTAGTTACTCGTTTTCTCTTTAACGATAAATGCATGGGCGATACAAAACGACTGGTTTGTCGACGTCATACCCACAATTTGAACAAACGGGATTCTGTACTCGTTCGTTTTGTAGGTGGCGTCGATCAGCATCACATGTGGAAAGGCACGCCAGAGATTGTACGAGACCCGGTGTGAAAAGAAAATATTCTCAACAGCATCTGTCTCTGGATTCTGCTTGGTGAAATAAGTAAATTTCTTTTCAACCAGGATACTCTCGAGTATCTGCATAACAATAATAATAACAATATTTAATATTTAACAACAACAAAATTAATAATAGTCTATGACAATAATAGTAATTAATAATAATACCTGTATTGGGGTTTTATCGCCGTAAATTCTATGTTTAATCTTGCTCACTGTATTGTGTATGTCTCTTAGAATACATTTATTATTCGGGTTTTGTGCTCTGATGGCCAAATGTATGTTTGCCGGTTCCAGGCCTTGAAAATAAAGTGTTTCCACCATTTCTTCTTCCTGTGGTGTCAGCCGCCTAGCAAAAGCGTGACCCTCAACATGTACAAAAGGGTCGTGGTTATGATTCGCGTGTTTAACCTCCAACTTCCAACCCTCTTTGCGTAGCCTCCCTATTAACATAAATGGACAGTTAATCTTTTTGCTACCCGTAGACCTTACTGTGGCTGTAGTATGGTATTCGCCAGCACGGTCGCATCTCAGGTCTATCCTAATTTTTCTTGCATTATTTCCACTGCCTTTTGAAACAGAACGTCCTGTCACTAGGACGTAACCGCTAGCAAGGGCTCTATCGTAAGCCCATTGTTTCATCTCTTCAACAGACCCGAATACCTGAAAATTTACACAACAGTCTAGTCTAAATTCATACTACTCTAAATACCTGAAAATATATACTACTGTAAAGATATACTAGTCTAAATTCATACTAGTCTAAATACCTGAAAATATATACTACTGTAAAGATATACTAGTGTAAATAAATAAACGCACCTGCTCGGTTTCATACGAAACATCCGGGTTAGGTTCAACTTTTATGTTAGCATCTTCCTGGTTGTCATCATTAGCACGATTCCCGCGCGAATGGTAACTCCCGTACGTGTACTGCGGGTAGCTTGGTGGCACGAAAAAAGACTCCTGTTCCTCTACATATTCCTCGTTGAGATCGGGCAGCATGTTCCCGTCATTACCACGAACCCCGGATTTAACCTCATCTTCACCAACTTGAACCTCGGGTTCATACCCTACGCTTTCAGAGACGTAAGACTCGTTCTCAGACAGGTCAACGGTTGAAAAGCTGTGTAAATATGTCATCGTGAGACCGGGAAGTCGAAATGGGTCGAGGGTTTTGGTGGTGGTGATGTTTTAAAGTTTGGTTCAAATGGGGAAGAAGCTGATCGTGTAATGGTTATATCAGGAAATGTCGACGGGCCGTCGAGGCCTCGATGGGCCGTCTAGGGATTAAATGCCCTAACCTAACACGTTTCAACGGGCCGTCGGGGCCTGGACGGCCCGTCCTTAAGTACCTTTTTCAGACTTTTCAGTCTGAACTGCCTGCTTTTGCAGGAGTTCAGACTGATCACCTCGTACCTCGTACTTTTACGGGCCGTCTGGGCCTCGACGGCCCGTCAGTTTTGTCTTTTCTGTAAACAAACGGCCCGTCAAGGCCTGGACGCCCCGTCCTTAAACCCTAATTTTTCTTAACGGCCCATCTAGGCCTCGACGACCCGTCCTAAGGTTGTTTAGGGTTTTTTGTTGGTTGTGTAGATAGTATCACCCCTAACAATTCAAGTTAAACCTAAGACCAAGTATTATGTCTAATATTAGAACTACTATTTTTTTTTCTTCTATATATCAATCTCCCAAGTTTAAAGGGTGCTTCATGAAAAATAATATATAAGACATACTTGGTCACATTGTGTGTTCGCATTCATCGTTCTCTCTAACTGACTAAATGGAACTCCTCTCTTACACATTCTTCCTCCTTTTCCTCATCTCCGGTGAGTTTACATCGGAGTTTACAACTGATGAAAACATTAACATGTTTTCTAATTGTTTTTATGTATGTGTGCAGGAGAAACGGTATGTGCAAATGCACAGGATCGGCGTACGAAGATACTGACTCATCATCATGCATATGGAGGATTTCGACCAACGAAGCTATTCGTGTTTGGCGATTCGTATGTTGATACCGGAAACTACCCGATGGCAATATCGGGTAGCTCTTGGAAAGCCCCCTGTGGTGGCACTTTCCCCGGAAAGCCTGCCGGAAGATTTTCCAATGGCCGTGTACTCACTGATTACGTTGGTATGTTCCCTAATCATTTTAGGGTTACTATTACTATTATTACTACTACTATTCTTATTATTATTTTTATGTTATTGTTATTATTACTGTTACGATTGGAAATATATTCCACATATCTCCTACACTATAAAAGTTTATCTATAGTTGAAAAGTTGTTCATCATAAAACTTATCTATGATATTTTTATATAAATGTGGAGGGTCTCCATAAAATATTTTTGATCTTCATATATGTTACATGAGCGCTAAATCAGTTTTTCTCTCCGACTAAAACACATACACACACGCACACCCACCAATATATGTGTGTGGCATTGAAATCTGCGAGGATTGCGGGAATTAGTTCCCGAATCTTGAAATTGTTCCTCTGCCCTAATGGGAGGGGGTAGCGTTTGAGCTCAAGCACGAGCTTTTTGAACCCCTCCCTAAACCCACTCCGTCCACCCTAAATTACTAATAGTTTAAATTAACCATAATTTAAGGAATTAGAGTAATTAATAAAATAATTACGTTTAAAGGAGAATAGTTTAACCATCATTTCCATTTGAATATCGTTTATTATTATGGTAAGGTGTAACTATATAAATACGAATGTATTTTATAAATTTATCATTTATTTTAAAATATCCTCAGAGAAGTATTTGAATATTTAGAATTAAATCATTAATTTATGTAGGTCAAAAGCTAGTGTTATTCAAGGTAATTGATATATCGTCATTAACCATTAAAATGCCATTTTTTTCAACATAAAACTCCATTTATCTGATCTTATGGGAAAAATTATGAAGCAAAGGCCGATTGGTCTAGTTGTGAGTAAGTGAGTTTTCTGGTAATAAATTCTAATGCTTTAAAAAAATTGTTAATATGCACTCTAAAAAGAAAAACAATAGTTTCATGCTTGCCATTTCAATAGATGCGAGTTTTCAGCATATGTAATTGACTGAATATTACTATTTATGTGTAACTTTTTTCACTTTAAACTCAAGAAAAAATATTCAAAAACGATAATAGCTAAGTTTGGCTCTCCTTTAACTATAATATTTACTTTATCAGTTTATAATTCCATCAAAATTTTCAAGTGACATTAAAAACTTAATGCATAACTAATACTTTTTTTTTATAAACGGCCAACGAAAATAATGTCCGACTACTCGATGATGTCCGCCCCTTAGCTGAAAGCTCCCCATATGCTCGGGTTTACCAATAGCGCTGGGTAGCCTAAGCCCACAAGTTCCTGAACCGGGAAAAACCCGCCCGTCAGAAGGCCCGCTCTCCGCCATATCTAATACATAACTAATACTTAATTACCCAATTTTGACAAAATGAAAACCCTATTAAAGATTCTAAAACTGTTAGTTTCTATTTATAGCTGTTTAACGAATATTTAAACTGTTAAACCACACTAATCGTTAGACAACAACAACGGTCGATTTTTTTACTAGCCAAATGGTTCCATTCTCAAAAGAATTTAATCACTTTAAAGTGTATGTATGATATGATGCCACTGGATTATTAAAGTCATCATTCCTTGCCCCACCTTATGTTAAAACTTTACCTTTTCTTCATCAATTTATCAAAATTCAGTATTATCTTTATGACCCTTTTGTCCTTACTTTTTGTAATATATGTTTGTTGCTAGGCTGTGAACTTGTGATGGAGCCAACTGCCTTTTAAATTATTACATATAGACAAATGGCCATATGTTGAACGGTCTCATATGTTCATATCATACATTTATCACGTACACATGTTTATGATCTACAATTTGAACCCTTTAGCTTATATTGTGGTTACTAAAGACACTTTATTTCGTTACAGTTTTTACGTCAATAGACAATATTATGTTTGATGTGCTTACATGTATAGCGAGGGTGACTTGATACTTTCCAATAAAACACCTTTCGAAGTTAGGATCTTTTAGATGGTATGAGTGTTCACTAGCCGGTAGCCAAACAATGATTCATGATTTAAAGTATTTTCAAAACAGATTGGTTAAAAATAGTTTATAAACCACGCTAGTAAGCGAGCCGGTAAGCAGTCTTTAGTGTTAGTTTATACAGAGGATAGAAAGCTTGAGATACCTTCCTCCAACCTATGTACATTAGATGGAAATAAATAGTTTGATTTGCTATGTAAAAATGTAATCTATTATAAAACTTTAATAAATCCTTTATAAGAAGTTGAATACATATGACCGAGTAATAATTTATTTGAATGACTAACATGTAAATAATAACCTAGTGAAAAGATAACTAAGAAACCCACTACTTGAGAGGAGAAAACTTTAGAAAACCCTATGTAATAATTTATTAATTTTTTTAAATTTTTTTCAGGTTAGCTTATATATAGTTTCATCACTAAAGAAAAAAAAAGCGATGGGAAGTTTGTGTCACACGCATATTACACATCAGCTCGTTATGTTAGCATGTTACATACGTAACACATTTTGGTGCATTAGTGTAACACAATATCCCTTTGGCGTTTTTTTTTTCAAAAGTGATAAAATTAAAATATAATAAAGCTAGCTTGGTTAAAAAGAAAAAAAAAATGTTACATAGGGTATTTTCAGATTTTCTTATCTCAAGTTGGTTTCCTATATAACCCGTCTCTAATAACCTAATAGTTTAATACATTTTTATATATATGAATAAAAATAAAATTAGTTCTTCATTATACAAATTTCCAAATGCACAAAGCAAGTAGACTAGTCATTGTATGTGGGGTAATCGTACCTTTACCTTTTGTGTGGTGCCACAATGCCCCTTTGCCAGCTCTCTCAAATCAGACTTTTGATCTCTAATCATTATGTCTTCCATCTTCTATATGGTCAAATTGTTTAAGTGTTGAGTCATATGATTCTTCAAGTTATTAACGTTTTGTGTTTTGCTTGATAGTGTTGTTGATGCTCTTAAATTTAGAAACAACTTTAAATAGAGAACAAGATAAACAAATGCATGTATTGTACAATATATGTATCCATATGGCCATGAATTCAAATAAGAACCACCTTAAATATTTAGTAACCATCATAACCATTTTATACGAAGTCACATGGATATGATCTAACATGCTATTGATTTGCAGCCAGGTTCATGGGGATCAAGTCTCCATTGCCATATAAATTCCTAAAATATTGGCCGGGCAAGTTGCGGTATGGACTCAACTTTGCTTATGGCGGAACCGGGGTGTTTGACACCGGTAACATGCTACCAAACATGACCACCCAAATTGGTTTACTTCAAAGACTAATTAAAGAGGGGGTCTACACAAAGCATGATTTAAAAGCGTCGTTGGCTTTTGTAGCGGTCTCTGGCAATGACTATGATGCTTACCATTTTAACAATGGCACATGGAAGGTAACCTCCCATAACGTAGATTTTTGTAGATGGTATACTGTTTTAGGGTTTAAGGTTTAGGGTTTATGACTCAGTTCTTAATGTGTAGGGTCTGCCTGCATTCATTTCAAGTGTTGTCAATCAAATAGCAATAAACTTGAAGAAAATCCATGATATGGGCATACGACGAGTCTTGGTGACTACCCTACAACCGGTAGGATGCCTCCCGGGACAAACTGTCTATTCGTCATACAAACAATGCAACGAAACCCAGAATTCATCAGCCAAATACCATAACCAGTTGTTGCAAGAGGTTGTGACGACATTGAACAATAGAACCAAAGATTCTAGCTTCATCATTCTTGATACTTTTAGCGCATTCAACACGGTGTTACATACCAAAAAAGTTCTTTCGGGTATGCAATAATCTTTTAACACTTGGTTATTTTGATCTGTTTTCGGGTTCACTCTTCTAACATAGAGATGCACACACGGTCCTGGAAGGCCCGGCCCGAAAATCTCTAAGAGTTGCAAATTGGTCCTAATATTTAATCAAATAGCCCGGTTAGACCCGAATGTCCTGTCCTAAAGGCCCGATCCCTCGAGCCGAATACTTAAAATTGTTGTTCATGTAATATACTTCTTTTGTGTACTTTATAATCAGTTTCATTAGGTAAATTACTCATACAAAATTATATTCAAAAATTAAAATTCTAAGATATTAATTTTTTTATCTAAACAACAAATGTTTCACCAATAATTCTAAATTAGACCCTTGCCGAGATCGAACCTTAGATCTTCCTTCTAAGAGGCACATGCCTTTACCAGGTGGGCTAGCCCCACAGTGACCTTTAGTTTTTAACTATTACCAATTTTTTTTTACTAAAACATTCTGTAATATATAATTATTAAATTAGAACAATTTAACATTTTAACGTTAAAGATTACACATGAAAGGGACTAGGCCCTTTGCTTGGAATAACCAGCCTTTAGTCCAAGTGGTGGGCCAGCCTTGCTTAGGAACGGGCCTAAACAACCTTTTTAGTAGTGAACCTTTAAAGAAATGGACTTTCTGAACCTCTCTATAGAGATAACGTTAAAATGTTAAATTGTAGCTGTTGATAACCCATGAAATCCAAAACAATTTTTTTTTGAACAGCTAATATCCTCTCCATTTTTTACACCCCTTTTAGCATCCCTTTTTATTACACCCCATTAAATGCCTCCCACCAGGTTTGAATCTGGATACTTTCTCCCAACACTATTTGGTGTTACCACTAGGCTATGACCCAAGTGGTGAAATCCAAAACATTTGACATAGATAATAAGACATGTATTCCGATATGTGATTAACTGTAATTGTTTTCGGAATATAGGGAAGGCGAAATTGTCATTGAAGCCTTGTTGTGAAGTCACACGCAGTGATGCTAAATGTGGAAGCTTGGATGAAAATGGGAAGGAGTTGTATACGGTTTGTAAGGAACCCGAGTCCATGTTCTTCTGGGACGTAGTTCACCCAACACAAGCTGGATGGCGTGCTGTGTATTTAACTCTTCGGTCTTCTTTGAATAGGATTAACGTCTAGGTTCTTTCTCGTTTATTTCTTTTGTGTTTTATGGCCTAGTGTATTCGTTTGTTCCCTATGGGACGTAGGTGTCGTTGAGTTCAAATGTTATGTTAGAATATGAAATAAACGAGCATGAGTTGCCATTTTGTTTATGTTGACGACTAAATATCGAATAATTTAAACCACTTACATATGGATGGTTAGAATAGGTTTTAGTTTAATCCACAACAACTTAAAGAGGTTAACAAAAACGAAGAATTTTAAATCATTTACATACCATGTGTATAGTTAGAATAGGTTTTAATTCAATCCATAACAACTTAAAGAAGTTAACATAAAAGGAAGTCGTCACTTGAGTAGAGCGAGTGTGTTGATAGTCAAATCCATTATAATGTATGTAACCTAATACCTTGTTTTATAAAGCCTATGCAGGACATTATATGTTTAGGGGTAGGTTCACGTACAAACAGCTTTTCGTACGAACTGTATGAATTGAAGGAAAAAACACGCGGGCCGTTTATAACTAGAGTAATTATATAATTACTCTAGTTATAAACGGCCCGCGTTACTCTAGTTATAAACGGCCCGCGTGTTTTTTCTTTCAATTCGTACTATAAAATTGTTTGTATTTGATCTTTTTTCTAGATGTTTATATCATAATAATAATAATAATGTGTATGTGCTCGCCCGACTATTTTAACTTGTATTAAAAACTATATGTTTTGACATGTTACATAATATAACCATTACCTTGCTAACTGTTTTTTTTTTTACTTATGATACATGCAAACTTAAGATATTTAAGCAACAAATCAACATAGTTTAGTGTGGATGAGCATCACCCAACACTATTGTGTAGCTATGTCTGTATTAGTGGCGGATCTTAGGAAAAAAATATCCTGGAAACGCATGATTACAATATCAATTAAACTTAGCTACATCAAAAAGTAAGATACTCATGCTCCCCTAACTATAGTTATCACACCCCCATTGTCTTTGGAAAATATTATTCCTCATTTTTTTTTCATTTCATTAGTAACTCGTCATTTCTTTCACAGACTTAATTTAATATTTTCCTAATTTAATTACGGTAAATGTAAGGACGCCTTTCACGGAGGGCAACAATTATTCCGCACTTCTTCACGTGGGAACAATTATTCCGCATTTTTTCGCGTGATGCAATGTAATTAGGTCAGTATCAATCCGTTACAGTACCAACACATCATATAGCTAACAAAAACACACAGTAAATTCGATCAAAACTGTTTGTAAAACATCAATAATAGTAACAAAGGTTATTAATTAAGGTTAAAAAAGGCTGAAATAAAAAACAATATAGCAAAATTGACATAAATAAAAAGTAAAAAAAAGAGGTTAAAAAGCGGTTGAAAGTAAAATGTACCTAGTGAATATTGTTGTCATGGTTATAATAGTCACATGAAGTACCCACACTATGCCGTAATATGTTCCTCTATTATAAATTAAGTAACACAGAAAAAAATAAAAACAGAAAGTAAAAATATCCAGAAATAGGATAGAACTGCATATTAGCAATCTAGGGTCGTAGGTACTCTTGTGCTTCTCGACGGTGCATGCTTGTTGTGCATGACCCATGGAATCGGTCTTAGATGTTAGTGTTGGGAATCACGTCACCCCTTTGATTCAATATCTGTCACACCCTCAAAATCCACTTGCGGAGTTTTACCGCGAGGCGCATGACAAACCAGGATCCAAACCAACGATCACAATAAACAAGTCTAAATTAACATATGCAATTTCAAAAACATAGTTTAAATCTCCAGTTACAGCGGAAGCTTATTCTCAAAACATAATCCAAAAGTAAACCAAATGTTCAATGTTTGAAAACCATGCAATCCTAACTAGACGCCGTGCAGACGCGTGCGCCCTAGTTCCATTGTGCTACCTTAGCGACCTGAGAAAACATGTAAAAGTTTACGTCAGCACAAAAATGCTGGTGAGTTTACAGGTTTTGTAATCACAGTACCAAGTTCAACCTGTCCATACTATAACAAATCGAAAACCAAAGTACGCTAGCTAGGCGTATGTTTTGTTACTACTACGATTGGAAAACCATTACTAACTCGCAAACCAGATGTCGTGCCCGAATAGTAAACCCGTTGTTCCTGTTTGAGACAATATGCACTCGCCCAGCCCTCCAAGCCGACGAGCGGGGTTGGTCACACCCAATTGCGCTATTCACATTTCCCCGTTGTGCTAACCCGCACATTCATGGTTCCCCCCGGGACTTCCAAAGATCGTATAGTAAACCATAGAAACCCATAGTATGACAGTAGTTACCAAACATAAGTTTTTAACACATGTTTTCTCCCCCGAAAAGTGAAACCAGTTAAAAGAGGGGCCGTAAACTCACCTTAGGTTGCGTTACTTCGTAATACGAATAAACTCAGCAAGCTATGCTAGTCCCGTAAAGCGGCGACCTAACATATGACAGTTACAAGTACTTAGACTAATAACCCGCAGGTTAGTTAGTCCCTAGATGTCCCGACCATAACCAAGTTTGTTTGAAAACACTGTGACTGTTAAACTGACCCAATGTACAAGACTCGACATCCCATTGGTGACCTGAGACTCCCCGTGTTATGCTTACACTCTCAAACATACAATCATGTAATCACACTTAACATACGTTAAAGCCCAACAAGTTATAGCACGTAGTTCAAGCAACACATGATTAAGTCCGAACACATGTTACCAAGTTACTAGATATGTTACGGGGTTCCTAGCATGTTCCTAGGTGTCAAATCGGGTCTCAGAATGTCAAAATATACTTACAGTAGCAGTTCACGCGATTAGGAAAAGTCAACTAGCGATTATGAAAGTCAACATGCATTTAGGAATGCTAATTGCCTATACTATAGGCAATTAGGTCATAAGACATGCACTTACTAGCAATTAGGTCATAAGACATGTATTTCACTAGCAATTAGGTCATAAGACATGCATTTACTAGCAATTAGGTCATAAGACATGCATTTCACTAGCAATTAGGTCATAAGACATGCAACGAAGGCAATTAGCCCCTAATTGCCTATACTATAGGCGATTAGGGTGTCATATCAGGCGATTAGCCTCCTAATCGCCTATAGTATAGGCGATTAGGGTTGCTACTCGCCTGCAACATGGCTGTTCCGTTTTTTCGCGCGTTTAACCCTCCAAATCAATCCCAGAACGTGTGTAAACATCAAATATCATCCAAACAACTATATCAAACATATTTCCATCAAAATCCTTCGTTTAACCTCGATCTATCAGCCCTGAATGCAATCATGTATCTTAAAGACAATACACATAACATGAAATATCACATTAGCATGCAAAACCGTAACCCTAATTAACAATAACTCAGATCTCATTATCATGCCATCATTATTAATCTGAAACTAACCTAATAACATGTTAATCATCCATCTTGAATCACAAAAACCCTAGCTTTTAAATTGAAAACCCACATACATCATGCATGCTATTTAAAATCCAATTAACCATACTTATTAACGATTTCTAGAAAGCTTATTCGTTTTAAAACAGGTCTGGACCGTTAGGGATTTAATAAAAACGTTAGTAAAGATTGCATGGATGAAAATCACACCTTAGATTGTGATAGATTGATGAAATAAGCTTGAAACCTTGTGTTTTGATCCAAAATCACGTTCCAGAGGTTGTGTGTGTGTTGGGGCGGGTTATGGAACGACTAGGGTTGATATTATGAAGTTTAGGAGGTCAAGCATTGTATTTATAGTCGTTTTTAGTCATCCAGTACGTAACACGCGATTGTGCAGCAGCTATACGCGATTAGGGCTCCTAATCGCATGAAACTTCATGCAATTAGGGCCTAATCGCCCCTAAGTCATGCAATTAGCATGCTAATCGCCTCCAATGAGGCCCAATCGCCTCCCCTATAGGCGATTAGCCTCCCCTAATCGCCTATAGGGGTTGGTTCCGTGTATTTTGCGCGTTAAACCCCGTTTTAACATATGTTAACACATTTTCACATACCGACAAGTCACATAATGATTGTAAACACATAACACTTGCAAACAAACATATTCACACTCGTTCACCAATTCCCGGGACTCGAGACTTGTATGTTCCCTATGCTCTGACGATTCTACGAATCGTCACCACTTGTACACTTGGTTAAGGACTGACATCTAATGAACCTCTAGACTAACATCCGATGATCCTCTATACTGAACTAACAGTTCCCGAACCATAACACGACTTAACTAACCCAGTTAACTACAATATACGCGTGACTCGCTAAGGTAGACTTTCATCTAGACACGTTGTTAACCAGAATTTGCCGGGTGTCACATCATCCCCACGTTAAAAGAATTTTCGTCCCGAAAATTGCACAATACCCAAAAGGAATAACAAAAGAAACAGACAAAAGATAGAAACCAAGAGAGAGATTTACCCGAGTTGTCACATCATCCCCACGTTAAAAGGAATCTCGCCCCGAGATTCATTCAGCAGCAGTGGAAACATATCTCGACTCGAACGCTTCCTTAGGAAAGAGATGAGGATACTTAGACTTCATCTGATCCTCCCGCTCCCAAGTGTACTCTGGTCCCCGGTTCGAGTTCCAGCGAACCTTTACAATGCGAATCTTGCTATGACGTAGGCTACGAATCTTGTAATCAAGGATTTCAACAGGTTCCTCCACAATCCGAAGACGATCATCAACCTTGATCTCTTCCAGTGGAACAATGAGAGACTCGTCAGCCAGACACTTCTTCAGGTTGGACACATGGAAAACGTTATGTACGTTGCCGAGCTCCGTCGGTAAATCAAGACGATACGCCACCGGTCCAATCCGTTCCAGGATCGTAAATGGACCGACATACCGAGGGTTGAGTTTGCCACGCTTCCCAAAGCGTATGACGCCCTTCCACGGTGAAACTTTCAGAAGTACCTTGTCATCAACTTGGAATTCCAATGGCTTGCGACGCTGATCAGCATAACTCTTTTGCCGATCCCGTGCCGCTGCCAACCGGTTACGAATCTGTACGATCTTTTCCGAAGTTTCGTACACTAGCTCAGGCCCAGTGAGTTGATTCTCACCCACTTCAGCCCAACAAAGAGGAGAACGGCATTTCCGCCCGTACAATGCCTCGAACGGAGCTGCCTTGATGCTCGTGTGGTAACTGTTGTTGTAAGAGAATTCTACTAACGGTAAATGAGCTTCCCAACCTTTGCCAAAATCGATCACACATGCTCGCAGCATGTCTTCTAAAGTTTGAATCGTGCGTTCACTCTGACCGTCAGTCTGTGGGTGATAAGCTGTACTCATGTCCAACTGGGTACCCAAAGCTTTGTGTAAAGACTTCCAGAAGTGAGAAGTAAAATGGGAATCACGATCCGAAATAATAGAAACCGGCACCCCGTGCTTAGAAACAACTTCCTTCAGATAAAGACGAGCCAAACGATCCATGGTGTCGGTCTCTTTAATAGCGAGAAAATGGGCTGATTTCGTCAATCGATCAACAATCACCCATATCTTATCATTCCCGCTCGGTGACTTAGGAAGTTGCGTGACAAAATCCATTGTAATCCGTTCCCATTTCCACTCCGGAATTTCAGGTTGTTGCAAGAGACCCGACGGTTTCTGGTATTCCACCTTGACCTTAGCACAGGTCAAGCATTTGCTCACGTATGAGGCTATATCCGACCTCATGTTTGGCCACGAGTAAAGTACCCTCAGATCTTGGTACATCTTATCCGAACCAGGATGAATAGAATACCGGGACTTGTGAGCCTCATCTAAAACAAGCTCCCGAAGTCCCCCAAATAAAGGAACCCATATGCGTTCTGCGAAGTAGTGCAGGCCATCAGGCCTTCGCTCGAGGTGATTGTCGGCACCGTGCATAGTCTCAGCTTTAAGGTTTTCCTCCTTCAAAGCTTCTAACTGAGCAGAACGGAGTTGGTCAGGTAGAGAGGAATGAATGGTGAGTTGCAACGCCCGAACGCGACGAGGTTTAATTGATTCCTTCCTGCTCAAAGCGTCTGCTACCACATTCGCCTTGCCAGGATGGTACTTAATGGTGCAATCATAGTCATTCAGAAGTTCAATCCAACGACGTTTTCGTATGTTCAAATGTTGTTGGTCGAAAATATGTTGAAGACTCTTGTGATCGGTGTAGATGGTGCATTTGGTACCGTACAAGTAATGTCTCCAAATTTTCAACGCGAAAACCACTGCACCCAACTCCAAGTCATGGGTGGTGTAGTTCTTCTCGTGTACCTTGAGTTGACGAGAAGCATACGCAATCACTTTCTCGCGTTGCATCAACACGCAACCGAGACCATGAATAGAAGCATCACAGTAAACAACGAAATCATCAGGGCCTTCAGGTAAGGACAAAATAGGAGCAGAGCAAAGTTTAGACTTCAGTTCTTGAAATGCCGACTCTTGTGGTTCACCCCAGTCAAATTTTCTATCCTTCTGAGTAAGAGTGGTGAGGGGTTGAGCGATCTTCGAGAACCCCATAATGAAACGACGATAGTAGCCCGCAAGGCCTAGAAATTGCCACACCTCAGTTGGCGTCTTTGATGCTCCCCAGTCCTTGATCGCTTCGATCTTAGCTGGATCGACATGAATTCCTAGTTCATTAACCACATGTCCTAGGAATTGAACTTCGCGTAACCAAAAGTCACACTTTGAGAACTTAGCGTAAAGTTGTTCCCGTCGCAAGAGTTCCAAAACCAAACGCAGGTGTTCCTCGTGTTCGGTCTTGTTCTTGGAGTAAATCAGAATGTCATCAATAAACACAATGACGAACTTATCAAGATATGGTTTGCAAACGCGGTTCATCAAATCCATGAAAACCGCCGGTGCGTTCGTGAGACCGAAAGGCATGACCAAGAATTCGAAATGGCCATAACGTGTACCAAAGGCAGTCTTTGCAACGTCAGCTTCCCTTACGCGCAACTGGTGATAACCGGACCTCAAATCAATTTTAGAGTAGTAACTAGAACCCTGGAGTTGGTCGAATAGATCATCAATACATGGAAGAGGATAACGGTTCTTGACGGTCAATTTGTTCAGTTCTCTGTAATCCACACACAATCGGAAACTTCCATCCTTCTTTTTAACGAATAGAATCGGGGCTCCCCAAGGGGAAGAACTTGGTCTGATGAAACCCTTGTCCAAGAGTTCCTGTAACTGACTAGACAATTCCTGCATCTCGGGAGGTGCAAGACGGTAGGGGGCCCGAGCAATAGGAGCAGCCCCTGGTACAAGATCAATACCGAACTCAACCTGACGATGGGGAGGAAGACCAGATAAATCATCGGGAAATACATCAGGAAACTCGCGTACAACAGGAATATCGTCGATCTTCTTCTCATCGCTAGAGGAAACAGATAAGAGTGCCAAAACGGCCGAGTAACCCTTCCGAAGATACTTAAGGGCTTTCATGCTGGAGATGAGATTTAGCGGAACACCACCCTTGATACCGTACACAGAAAGGAATTCTCCATCAGGGAGAGGAATCCGAATAATCTTGTCGTAACAAACGATCTCCGCGCGATACAAAGACAACCAATCCATGCCTACCACAACATCAAAACTACCCAAAGGTACTGGCATAAGGTCGATGGGAAACGACAAACCCGACAACTCTAGTTGACACTCCCGAAGGATACAAGTAGCTTCAATCTTTTTACCGTCAGCCAACTCAATTATATACTTAGCCTCTAATGGTACGGGTACTACATCTAGCAGTCGACTAACTCCCACAGATATAAAACTCTTATCGGCACCAGAATCAAATAAAACACTAACAGAGCGATTATTGAGAAGGAACGTACCGGTAACTGTGTCAGGATCCTGTCTAGCCTCAGCGGCTCCAATGACGAAGGCACGTGCATTCCTGCCACCGCCCCCGTTGTTCCCGTTACCGTTGTTCCCGCCCTGCTTCAGTTTCGGGCAATCCTTCTTGTAATGCCCAGTCTCACCACAGTTGTAACATCCTTGTCTTCCCGTAGTTCCTTGAGTAGTAGGAGCCGAGTTAGTAGTTGGGGCCTGGGTCGATGGAAGCGTCGCCCGACAGTCTTTAGCAAAATGCCCAATTCGCTGACAGCGATGGCAACGATTACGGTCGCAGTCCCCCTGATGATGACGCCCACACTTGTGGCATTTAGGTAATTTCCCCGCATAACCACCCTGTTTGTTACCAGTAGAAGAAGAACCCCCGCTATCAAACTTCTTACCCTGCTGTGCTGGCACAGACCCTTTCCCCTCATTATCCCATTTACGCTTGTTACTTTCCGGGGCCTTGACAGTCGAACCCTTAGCAGGCAAGATACCCTCATTCACCTTCAAGTTTGTCATCCTGTGAGCTGATCGGACCACCTCTGAGTATGTAGGATGATTTCCCGCAGCCACCAACCCTGCGATCTCTGGTACTAGCCCCGAGATATAATGTTCAATCCTCCTGTATTCTGGCACATGCAGATCGGGACACAGCACTGCCAACTGATTACGCCTCACCGTATACTTTTCAATTTCGGACCCAGTCATTTTGAGGTTCCACACCTCGTGCTCTAGCTTTTGAACTTCTTCTCTGGGACAGTACTCTCGTTTCAACAGTTGAACAAAATTTTCCCAAGGCATAGCATAAGCCTCCCCTATCCCCATATTCTGGGTGATGTTATTCCACCAGGTCAAGGCAACATCCTGGAATAACGCAGCAGCATACTTGACTCGATCCTCTGGGAGACAGTTGCACATCAGAAACACTGACTCCACCTTTTCCAGCCACCTGAGCAAACTCACCGCACCCTCAGTGCCAGAGAATTCCTGGGGCTTACAGTCCCGAAACATCTTGTAGGTGCACATGGGTGGGGGTGGGTTAACAGGACCACCTGAAAAGAAACGCATGAGAAACTACGAAGAATGTAGACAAGATTCACTAACGAGGCAAAAGTGGATAAATCAACTTACCACCACCATTGTGCCCTAACTGAAAGGCAGCTTGTAGCAAGTTGTTCAGATCTTCCTGTGATAGGTTTACACCTCCACGACCACCACCACCACCGCGACCACCACCACGTCCACCATTGCGGCCACCTCCTCGTACTCCAGACATGATTCTGACAGAAAGAACGAGAAAATTTAGTTTCATAGCTAATGGTAACCACTAGCATTCACAAAATCAAAGCTAGATCCAACTCAGGACTATCCATTCAAACCCAGAGCTCACTAGGGCTTTCATGCATTTCGGTTTATGATTTTGTGTGCACCCAAAATGATAAACTGCTCTACATGGTCCTCCAAGTGTTCTCCTAGTTCAAAGTTCAAATCACCGAACATAGACTCTTAGCTATACACCGTAATGCTACGGTAGTTTATGGCAAGTGTTCCTATTGGAGTATGAAAGGGAGATGTCCGAGCCTTGGACAAATCTCAAGAGTACACGATTTACCCCAATATACCACACTACCTAGAAAACAAGTAACCCGACTATGATAGAACGGATGATGTAACATAGGAAGGTCAGATGATTTAGAGACACCCCGACAAGCCCATACGTAATCCACCATAATGTTTAGTACTATGTGATCGTCTAGTGTGTGCGACTCGGCTATAGACTAGACTCTACATGCAGTCCTAGTTCACTATAACCATTGGCTCTGATACCAATCTGTCACACCCTCAAAATCCACTTGCGGAGTTTTACCGCGAGGTGCATGACAAACCAGGATCCAAACCAACGATCACAATAAACAAGTCTAAATTAACATATGCAATTTCAAAAACATAGTTTAAATCTCCAGTTACAGCGGAAGCTTATTCTCAAAACATAATCCAAAAGTAAACCAAATGTTCAATGTTTGAAAACCATGCAATCCTAACTAGACGCCGTGCAGACGCGTGCGCCCTAGTTCCATTGTGCTACCTTAGCGACCTGAGAAAACATGTAAAAGTTTACGTCAGCACAAAAATGCTGGTGAGTTTACAGGTTTTGTAATCACAGTACCAAGTTCAACCTGTCCATACTATAACAAATCGAAAACCAAAGTACGCTAGCTAGGCGTATGTTTTGTTACTACTACGATTGGAAAACCATTACTAACTCGCAAACCAGATGTCGTGCCCGAATAGTAAACCCGTTGTTCCTGTTTGAGACAATATGCACTCGCCCAGCCCTCCAAGCCGACGAGCGGGGTTGGTCACACCCAATTGCGCTATTCACATTTCCCCGTTGTGCTAACCCGCACATTCATGGTTCCCCCCGGGACTTCCAAAGATCGTATAGTAAACCATAGAAACCCATAGTATGACAGTAGTTACCAAACATAAGTTTTTAACACATGTTTTCTCCCCCGAAAAGTGAAACCAGTTAAAAGAGGGGCCGTAAACTCACCTTAGGTTGCGTTACTTCGTAATACGAATAAACTCAGCAAGCTATGCTAGTCCCGTAAAGCGGCGACCTAACATATGACAGTTACAAGTACTTAGACTAATAACCCGCAGGTTAGTTAGTCCCTAGATGTCCAGACCATAACCAAGTTTGTTTGAAAACACTGTGACTGTTAAACTGACCCAATGTACAAGACTCGACATCCCATTGGTGACCCGAGACTCCCCGTGTTATGCTTACACTCTCAAACATACAATCATGTAATCACACTTAACATATGTTAAAGCCCAACAAGTTATAGCACGTAGTTCAAGCAACACATGATTAAGTCCGAACACATGTTACCAAGTTACTAGATATGTTACGGGGTTCCTAGCATGTTCCTAGGTGTCAAATCGGGTCTCGGAATGTCAAAATATACTTACAGTAGCAGTTCACGCGATTAGGAAAAGTCAACTAGCGATTATGAAAGTCAACAGGCATTTAGGAATGCTAATTGCCTATACTATAGGAAATTAGGTCATAAGACATGCACTTACTAGCAATTAGGTCATAAGACATGTATTTCACTAGCAATTAGGTCATAAGACATGCATTTACTAGCAATTAGGTCATAAGACATGCATTTCACTAGCAATTGGGTCATAAGACATGCAACGAAGGCAATTAGCCCCTAATTGCCTATATCTTAGGCAATTAGGGTGTCATATCAGGCGATTAGCCTCCTAATCGCCTAGAGTATAGGCGATTAGGGTTGCTACTCGCCTGCAACATGGCTGTTCCGGTTTTTCGCGCGTTTAACCCTCCAAATCAATCCCAGAACGTGTGTAAACATCAAATATCATCCAAACAACTATATCAAACATATTTCCATCAAAATCCTTCGTTTAACCTCGATCTATCAGCCCTGAATGCAATCATGTATCTTAAAGACAATACACATAACATGAAACATCACATTAGCATGCAAAACCGTAACCCTAATTAACAATACTCAGATCTCATTATCATGCCATCATTATTAATCTGAAACTAACCTAATAACATGTTAATCATCCATCTTGAATCACAAAAACCCTAGCTTTTAAATTGAAAACCCACATACATCATGCATGCTATTTAAAATCCAATTAACCATACTTATTAACGATTTCCAGAAAGCTTATTCGTTTTAAAACAGGTCTGGACCGTTAGGGATTTAATAAAAACGTTAATAAAGATTGCATGGATGAAAATCACACCTTAGATTGTGATTGATTGATGAAATAAGCTTGAAACCTTGTGTTTTGATCCAAAATCACGTTCCAGAGGTTGTGTGTGTGTTGGGGCGGGTTATGGGACGACTAGGGTTGATATTATGAAGTTTAGGAGGTTAAGCATTGTATTTATAGTCGTTTTTAGTCGTCCAGTACGTAACACGCGATTGTGCAGCAGCTATACGCGATTAGGGCTTCTAATCGCATGAAACTTCATGCAATTAGGGCCTAATCGCCCCTAAGTCATGCAATTAGCATGCTAATCGCCTCCAATGAGGCCCAATCGCCTCCCCTATAGGCGATTAGCCTCCCCTAATCGCCTATAGGGGTTGGTTCCGTGTATTTTGCGCGTTAAACCCCGTTTTAACATATGTTAACACATTTTCACATACCGACAAGTCACATAATGATTGTAAACACATAACACTTGCAAACAAACATATTCACACTCGTTCACCAATTCCCGGGACTCGAGACTTGTATGTTCCCTATGCTCTGACAATTCTACGAATCGTCACCACTTGTACACTTGGTTAAGGACTGACATCTAATGAACCTCTAGACTAACATCCGATGATCCTCTATACTGAACTAACAGTTCCCGAACCATAACACGACTTAACTAACCCAGTTAAGTACAATATACGCGTGACTCGCTAAGGTAGACTTTCATCTAGACACGTTGTTAACCAGAATTTGCCGGGTGTCACAATATCCGCTCGGACTTAACTATTCGGTTCGTTATAAAATCACTATTTTATATATATTTTCTTAAAAATTAATAACTCATTTATTAATATATATTTAGGTGGAAGCGTGATAACATAATATATATTTCTCAAACCGAATCGACATCCTAATCCAATGATCCAAATACAAATACAAATACAAATACAAATACAAATACAAATACAAACAAATAATATAATCACACAACCATAGAGTGTTCAAGATTCGTTATCTCGATGAAACACCAAAGTAAAAAAAAGAGGTTAAAAAGCGGTTGAAAGTAAGCACAATCACCAACTTCAAGAATCACCCGAACACTCGAAAACACCCGATGTAGATCTGATGTAACACGAGGCACGTAGAACTAGGCACCCGAGGGCGGCACGCGGCCCAAGGCAGCGTTGCGTGGCCGAACGTGTGAGGCCGACCGAGAAGGGGGAGCGACGACAGTGGGTCGGTCGTGGAGGGTGATGGTGGCGGCGGTTTATGGTGGTTGTCATGATGGTGTCACTTTTAAACTTTGTGGTAGCTAGAGATTATGATTGGGTTATTAGGGTTTTAGAGTTAAGCATGGTTATATAATAATCATAGTTACACTATAATCCCTAAACTTATTACTTGCCCACAAAGTAGTAAACCTTGACTAATTAACTATTTAATTAAGCTCCACCTTTTAGTTTTTATATAATTAACGTTTAACTATAAAAAAAAACTTTTATATTTATGTTTTATTATCACATAATAAAACATATATCAGTTAACCCTTTATATGACAAACATCATTATTAAGGTCCACATCTATAATCACCATTCAACGATAATCATCAAATCACCGCTAAGATCGAACGAGTACTCGATCATTCAATGCCATAATTATTCAATAATAATTATTCTATCGTTCAACGCTTTAAACAATCTTATTAATTAATCTGATTAATTAATCCACTTCGCGATCAATTATTTCTGTAAACATTTATCTGTGATTATTCGTAATAATTTTTCTACTAAATATTTTGCTAAATACAAAATATTTATTCCACAATCGAAGTTATTTATGCTTAATAATATTTAACAATTAAATAGTATTACTTTATTGTCCAACGTGTAATCTTTTTATCGTACTTTGATAGTTGCATTAAATAATTGATAACTTAACACCAATTTCCAGCAGTTAGCAATATGTTTTTTTTAGAAAAAGGTTGCAAATTCGCTAGAGTGACACATGGAAACCTCATGATTGATACGCCATATTGCACGTCGATTCTGTGAGAATCCGATTATGGAGGGTAACGTCCTCACTATTATCTGAATGTTAGACATCTATACAAAGTACATCATTCACAAAATAGGTAGCCACACAAGAAATCATGTGATAGGACGGTAATTTAGTCGGTTACTTTAACTCTAGTTCTAACGGTAAAATGAAACCATTCGTATGTTTGAGGAATTACCGCCCATGCGCAATACATAGATGACTACGAACCTAGTTATACTATTATTATTATTATTATTATTATTATTATTATTATTACTATTACTATTATTATTATTATTATTATTATTATTATTATTATTATTATTATTATTATCACTACTCTTACTTTAAGTACTATAATAAATATTAAATATCATTTTTCACACAAAACATTGTAGCTTATTAGGATGAATGAACCAAGTCGAGTTGGATTGTTTAACTTTTAGTCCGAGTCTAAAAACATAATTTTCACTAAGCTTTGTTTATTTGTTAAAGTCACACATATAACTCTCTGTTTTTATTCGTAACTTAGTGAAACAAATATTTTAATTCTAAATACAATTACATTTTAGACAGAAATAAACAAATTGTCCTTTACAAATCCCCAAATTGCATCCTATGTCCTTTGTTTTTAATAAGTACACTCTATGTCCTTTACACTGACCCTCGTTTATTTAATTCGTTAATGCAGGTCAAGTGCCACTCACTTGAGGGGCAACACTGTCATTTTACCACCTTCTTATAAAACCATCCATCAAACACCAACACATAACACATATGGTTTTACAAACACAAACATAAGTACGGTTTCTGCAAATAAAAAATCATAAGCCTGAAATCTAGGCCTGTAAACGAACCGAACGTTCATGAACTGTTCGTAAACTGTTCGGCGGGAAGTTCGTTTATGTTCATTTATTTAGATAAATGAACGAACACGAACACAATTTTGTGTTCGTTTAATTAAACGAACGAACATGAACACATGTTTTGTTCGTTCATTTATGTTCATGAACGTTCGTTTATGTTTGTTTATTTCTGTTCGTTTATGTTTGTTTAATTAAACTTTACTTTATTTTTATTATTTATTTCCCGTTTGTTAAGTAACCTTAATTCATATTATATTATATACAATATATTTGATATGTTCTAAAATTTAATCCTAACCCTGACATTCTAATCATATCAGCCGCTCTCTACACTTCACAACCCCACCTCCTTTCTTCTCCACACTCCACAACCCTACTAATTTAGATTTTGTTTTGGTTGCATTGTGATGTATTAGACTTGGTTGAATTGTGATGAATCATTATTAAACTAGTTTTTGTTTATGTTCATTAATGTTCATTTATGTTCATTTGTGTTCGTTTATATTGATCATCTACGTTCGTTTATGTTCATGAACTGTATATTTAGGTTTTAAATGAACGAACATAAACGAACACGAACACACCAAATTTCTTAATGAACGAACACGAACACAAAAATGTGTTCGACTATGTGTTCGTGTTCGTGTTCGTTCGGTTCGTTTACAGGCCTACTAAAATCCAATCAACGATGTTGTATTGCCGATGAGGAAGACTAGATATCATACGCACTTCTTGGACATCAAGAAATCCAGGTAGGAGATTTTATAGGTGTCTACAAATTATGGGTTTATTTCTTGGTGTGAAACACAAGGTCTGCCCTAAATCAAAAGTCATTATCCTGAATCAACATTTATTAATGACTAGAAACGAAGTTCAAATCTAGAACCAACATTTAGCTTTAAAGTTACAAAGAGTGAAGATGAAGCAAAAAATCTAAGGAAAAAGCTTATTAGGAACAAGATTGTTTTTCCTTTGTTGTAGCAATTGTTTTCTTAATTATCTATTAATTTAGAGTTTCAAATGTAATGATAGTGCTACTATAATGTGTAATGTCGTTGCGTGCTTTTGTGTCAATGATGCGAAATTTCTCAAACATGACACTACAATGGTTAACCATCTTACAAAATGTGCATGCATTGGAACTATGGCCGCAAATTTTACTTCAATATGACCTATTAAATGAGCCATTACTAACCAAATGTCTATACATTAGAAGTATGGTTGCAAATTTGACCCTTTAAATGAACCTTTATTAACTTGATGGCCAAACATTATAACTAGACAAAAATACACCGATTAGAACTATGGCTGCAAACATTAGGACTATGGCTGCAAACATAATACTGTAGACCTAAGTCCATACATAGATAAAGCGTAATGGTTCAAACAAGTCTTAAAACTATATAAAACATAACACTGCAAACATAATTTAGACATACATTAAACAATCCAATAAACATACTTTTGACAACCTAAAACATAGTTTTAAGAGACATATAACACTACACTTTCATTTTTTCCTTACAGAAGTTACTCGACAATTTTTTATACCTAAAAAACACTATACTTTCTATTTTTCTCATAAAAGTCATGAAAAACCTTTTTTTTTTTTTTTTTTTTTTTTTTGGCATAAACCCCTCAAAATGTCAATTTTCGAACAAAATTATGATTTTTTCAAATAACCCGGAACCGAAACTCCCCGTTGTAGTTGCTTACGTGCTGCATAGGTAGCCTATATATTTTTTATCCTTAAAAAATCAAAATGATAAAGTTGATCAATAAAGTTAAGTATTTCAAGCATCGTACATCGATTAGAAAACAATGTTTATTTGTTATATAATTTTATTTCTTGGTACTTAAGAATTGTATGACTATTTAAATTAGCAAAACTAATATTATTTTGATTGCAATAAGATATTTTTTTGTCATATAATTTGTTACCAAAATAAATATATGTCTACAAAATATCTTAAAAACTGCAAAAAAAAACATATCACAAAAAAAAATAAAAAATAAAAATGTTGGGTGACTTTTACGAGAAAAAACAGAAAATATAGTGCTTTTTAGGTACAAAGAGATGTTGAGTAACTTTTATAAGAAAAAATTAAAAATTAATGTTTTTTATGTGCAAAAAATTATTAAGTGACTTCAGTGAGAAAAAACAAAAAGTTTTGTGTTTATTATGATATTTCCCTTATTTTTTCAATTATAGAAGGCTCCAATACGATGAGTTTTATTTTTTTTCTTCGTGTTGTACTATATACTAGGTTAGAGTCCCGTGTGGACACACGGTTGATTCACAAGTAAAATGCAAAAAAGTATATATATTAATATTGTATTAGCAAATAAGGTTCAAACTCAAGATACATATTACATGTAATAATGAAAGATGATTGTATTGTATCAGTAAATAAGGTTCAAAACTCGGAAGATACATATTATTACCTATATATCTAAAGTACAAAGTCGGCGGCGACAAAATAGGTGACGTCGCCGCCGACCGCACAAAACGTCAGAAAACCCACGGCTGTTTTGTCTAATAACGTTATTGCCATTAACTTTTCTTTTTCCCGTCGTTGTCGTCGCTTGGCCGGAGCGGTGAAGATCGTTGGCGTTTTCGTGTACCTACGCCGGCGGCCATTTCTACAATCTCCAACTGTAACATTCGTTCTGTAACCAAGGCCTGACGTGTCGTTAACGGTAACCTGCACCGACACAACACATGCAGGCTTATATCGGGTAGCCGGAAGTTCACCGGAACCCTAGATTTTCGACGTTGGCCGCGGTCGTCTGAGAAGGTTGTCCTGGTTGCCACTGGTTTGGTCGGCTCAGAGTTTCCATCCGGTGTTGTAAGTGTAGTATTGAAAAACGCCGTTGAAGAAATCAGATAGTGGTGGCAATGTCGCTGCGGTCTGTTGAGAAGATGGCGTTATAGTGGTTAGATAGTGGTGATATGGTGACCTGCATTAGTAGACCAAATTTCTTTGTGGTTGAAGACGGCGGCGAACGGTGGCGGAGGGCGGCGGGAAGCTACGGAGAAAGAAGGAAAGCGGGGGTGGTTGGGAACTTGGACGCAGGTTTAGATTTGGGGTAGGTGCATTTTTCATTTTTTTTAAAATGCAGTAGTAGTGGTGGACATGTGTGGATAAGATATAGTCCATGACAAAGGCCTCCAAGTCAAAGAGGTTTTACTGTTTTAGCAACAAGCCCAATCTCAATGCATAAACCTAATGCTTTGTTTACCACTAATCCTATCTGTTTAATTACATTTTTAAATTGGATTAATGTGATCTAAAATGGATTAGTTTCAAGAAAGTGCCGAGGTATGGTCGATGGTGTGGATGGTTACTGGTGGTGGTTCCGGCTACGTTATGTAAATGGTGGATAGTGTTGAACTGGGAAAAAAACACCTTTGACCTACTAGACTTTATAATACGTGTCGGTATAGGTTTGAGTTTTTCAACGCTTTATATGGCGTCGTGGTATAGGTTCACGTCTATTTTTTCACGTGTTTTAGGTCACGTGGCATTATAAATTGTGTTTTATAACTTTTTTTAATTGCCTTTTACGCATTTGTTTTTACCTTTGTGTTTTACCCATTGCATTTAACGCTTTGCCATGTATTACTATACGATTCAACCCGTCGCGCGCCGCCGCAACGCGCGGCGGGCAAATTACTAGTTACATGTAATAATGAAAGATGATTAATACAATCATCATACTCAGCTAATCTCGCCAATAGCTAAGCTAAGGTAGGGTATGAGGAGGGTAAGATGTGAACAACCTTACCTCTACCCCATGGGAATAGAGATGCTTCTTCTAGTGAGACCGCCGACCCAAAATACAATGTGAAATGAAAATATATTACATATTGTCTATAATAAGGAAAAATGAAATTACATTTTATAATTTACAAATCTCTATATATTTCTTTGTATGCCAGAGCAATACCATAAGAAACAACCAACTGAGAGATAGGGGTAAAGAAAGAGGCATGTTATTTACACAATAAGAAAAAGTAAGTTTGCACAGCCCTTTACGGGCCGTAGAGGGCTCTACGGGCCGTAGAGGGGGTCAGTGTAATAAATGCTCAACCCTCTACGGCCCATAAAGCCTTCTACGGCCCGTAGAGGTGGTTTGGTGGAGTGCATTTAAACCCTACACGAGCCGTAGAGGTCTCTACGGCCCGTAGGCAGTACGAGGTACGAGGTCATTGAATGAAGTGTCTGACATTCAGTGTGTCAGTCTAAAAAAGCTAACCCTCTACGGGCCGTAGAGGGCTATACGGCCCGTAGAAAACCTGGTTGTTGGGAGCATTAAACCCTATACGGCCCGTATAGGCCTCTACGGCCCGTAGAGGGTCCAGATATATTCTTCTTCCTTGTCTTCTTTCTTCAGTTAACGAAAGAAAATTTAAAAACGCGGTGCACAAAAATCCGATCGATTCCAAGCTACCACGATGTCTTCGGGTCACTACGGTAATGTTTGGGATGAATGGGAGCATAGGCCTCTACGGGCCGTAGAGGGTGCCTAAGACTGGTTTATGTTATATTAAAACTTTCCAACTAAGAAACCAGCGAACTGGTAGCCCAGATGGTCCCCATATACGAAATAAGACTTTGTGTGTGTGTTTGTGTGATAATGTGCCTAAGATCGAACCTCGTCCCAAACGTTTTTGGTTTTTTTTTTTTGTCTACGACCCGTAGAGGCCTCTACGGGCCGTAGGCATCATAAAACATCCATCTCGTCCTTCTTCATTCTCAAAATTAATAAGACTTCTTCTACGAGCCGTAGAGGCCTCTACGGCTCGTAGAAGGAGATTACCAATGATTGTATGATTGCCAATCATTGGTAATGATTACCTACGAGCCGTAGAGGCCTCTACGGCTCGTAGAAGTCTGAAAAAATGGGCTCTACGACCCGTAGAGGGCTCTACGGGCCGTAGAGGGTTGTGTGAATAAAATTTAACCTTGTGCAAATAGTGAGAGCCTAAAGAAAAAGGTTTACCTTAAATATATTGTATATAATAATATATGAATGAAGACAGGAAGATTTGACTACTATTACACTATGGCCTCCAATAGAATGAAATACGTCGGCTTTAGATAATCTTTCCTATTGGCTACATATGTCTGCAACAAATGCTCAATTAGGGGTTATCTAAATTAGGGTTGCTATCATCTACAACTTGATTTAGCACTTCACAATATTCCCAGATACTCCTCTCCACCTTATCCATTTTTTTACTCATCTCTAAGCTGCTCCATCTACATATTTACTATCCAAATTCTTACTATTCAACGTTCTTGCACAAAACGACAAAAACTTAAAAAATATCAACATGCTTACAAATTCATATGTCTAGTTGCTTTGGTTCATTATGCAAAACTACTCCATCTGTTTCTTACATTTGCTCTCCATATGATAATCTCTATTGCGAAAACCCATGTCAAAATAAATGTATATTAGCAAGGAAGATACCAATAACATAATAAAGTACAACCTGTAACACAAAAAAATTAGGGACCATGAGGCAAACAAAAACTCTTAACATAAACTTGTAGAAAACATCAAGGATTAAAGCAGAGACACACACGCCAGCATAAAATTTAAGAGAGCTCTAAACAAGCTCTCATTTATTACATGTGCTCAAACTTAGGAAAGCTAGGGCTTGGCTCGCACCGTTTACATCCTAAATTCTATGCCCGAAGAAATCATCTATATTCCAAGAAAACTATGTAAGATTGCAAGATATGTTGAATGGTAAAATACCATTAGGAATACTATGTTGTTTATATTCTATAGAGAATATAGTAACTCTTTTCCAGAGAGCTCAACTGACTCTTAAAAGTCAAACATGACTCCTCAATTATTTTCAATAAATGGTGGTATGTGGCTGGTTAGTCAATCATTTTTCATTCTTTGACAGGATCATCATATGAACATGTTGAAATTTTATATCAGATTATTATTTCTTTCAAACAGTTGGGTTCTTTAAGATCGACATAAATATTTTAGCTCCTAACTTTCCCAATAAGTTAGGTCAAACATGTAACACCCCAACCGATGGCGGAAACATCGAGGTGTTACGTAAGAATGAGTATACAGTAGCACATGGTAATCAAGTTTTGATTGAAATTTATTTAAAGTGCAAATATCCAAAATTGAAAATACATAATGAGTTTTGAATGAAATTCTAATACATCAAAAAGCCAAAACAAAGTATAAACTTCAAATTTGCCTTCTCATGCTAACACTCTAGTCTTCACGCATCATTATTTCCTGTTGAGTTGTAAAAATGGGGGGGTCAACTAGAAGTTGGTGAGAATACATAAGCCATGTCAAGCAATTAAGTTTAAGAATAAAAGTTTAGCAATTCATATGTCTATCGTAAGTTTAAGTCTACATGAATAAACATGAAATGTTGAATCGACATAATCAAACCTCCGACTAGTTTAGGTCCATCCCGTCATCCACGGTTCACCTTAATAATATGTTGGAACGATAACAATCACCCGCGCTCCCCATAAAAGATGGTCAACGAATCTAGGTGGAATTGTCAATCCAATAGATCTATATTGAGTATCGCCGGCTTGGCCATAGCTAATGATTATGTATTGTTGAAACTTGTTGAAACGAGTCTAACTGTTGTTGTTGTCTAAATCATGAGGCATTAAAGTTTACAACTAGACATGTATGTAGAATCGCTTAAGTATAATGTTGCAAGTATAAAGAATTGCATAAACATGGTTACGTAAACTCACATTGGCTAAGGTGAATTATCCTCTAAGTGTTGTGAATGTATGCGAGGCGAATCCCAAAGACTCAACAACGTAGCTAGTCCAAATTGAAGAAAACGAAAAAGAAAGAATATCAAGCTTCCAATTCGCCAATTACAAGAGCTTATAATCAAAGCTTCAATTGTAGAAGTAATAGACTATAGAAGAAAGGTATGGGGGAAAGTTTAATCGGATTGAAACAATCGATTTAGAGGTGCAAAGTATAATGGGTCATAGGTGGGTTTTTATACTAGTTTTGGAGTCAATTAGTCATTAAAATTGGTCAACACCATAAAGTAAGGTTTTATGATGAATTGACTATTTGACTAAGACTTTGACTGTTTGACTAAGACTTTGACCAGGACTTTGACTGATCAATTTAAGGAATGTGTTAAGTTTATTTTCTTCTGAAATACTACACAAGATGATAGTCGGCTCAGTTGGTTGTCACTGTGTGTTGGTTGGCTGTGGACGCGGGTTCGAGTCCCGGTCCACACAAATCTTTTTTTTGGCAATTATTTCCCTAAAACTATATTATTCTAAATTCATAATATGATTATATAAGCCCGAAAGTGACTCGAAATATTTTTAAAACGTACAAAAGTGTCGAGATACAAATAATTATTAGCTTAAGGTATTTAAAACATATATTGTTTAAAACAATACATTCTTTTTACAAAAAAAAAATTAGGGGAAATTCGCGATGTTACAAAACATGCCCTAGATAAAACTTAGTAACATTTACAGAATCTAATCATCCAATCGCATAACATCTATATCATAACCACAAAAAATCAAACCAATAAGCAAACCCTAAACCTGTTAATCATCATTAAATCCATAGAAAAACGAAAATTAACAAAATATACCTCAAGACAACAACCGATGTTGTAACAATTGATGATGTGGTTTATTGTAACAATAGACTAATTTAAAAAGTTAAAGTCAGAAACCAAAGAACACAAAACATAGCGGTTAATCTTCAAATTTACTTGAATGATTAGGTCTTTGAATCTGAGAAAAGGAAATGGGATGAAAAGAATTGATTTGCCATCATCGATGGGTAAGATCTTTAATATTAGATTCTTCATCAGTGGATTTTATGTAACTGTTTAAAACCTAGAAATCACAAACACATAATAAGACTTCAATTTCGTTAACCATTGTAAACTCTTGTGTTTGTGCTTCAGCCATTGTTCTTTTTGTTTAACAAAAAATAAGACTTCAATCAGAAAATAATAAAAGTGTAGCAAAATAAAGATAGAGAAACAAAAATTATGTTAAAACTTGAATCGAATACAAAAAGTTTGGAAGGTCAATATACTAACATTGGTACAACTGACAGATGTCTAGTTTTTTTTTTCAAATTTATTTGGGGTAGGTCTAATCAATTTGGGGTATTTTATTTATAGAGTCGAAGTTGAAAAGGAAGGATTGCTCTTTGACAGTAGGTTGGACAAAAACCGTGAAATAATCTCTATTGATTGATGATAGAATTAATGCATGATTGATGTTCGATTTGGAGCAGGATTGATTGAGAATTGATTGCCGGTCATAGTGAAATCAAAATCGTTTCTTAAAATAATCTCTATTGATTGCCTGTTATATTGTAAATCAAAATTAAAAAATTTAGGAACTTTCAAATTTGAAAACAGATTTTTAATTTCAATTTATGTTAAATTTGGTCAATAATTTCCTATAATACAGCCGATATTTAAATCTATCTTAAATAATATTAATAGTATTCTGATTTGAAAAGGCTAATAAACAGATAGTCATTTTTTATAAAATCTTTCTATAAATAAAACCAAAAAATAAGAAATTAAAACCAATAATAAAACAAAACCAAAATTGGTGCCTAAACATGCCAAGCGTAAACCATTGAACTGGGAACAAGTAAGCCAAACCGTCCACTGTTACCCGGTTTCACAAACCATGACCAGACACCCGACCCGAACATATGGTAAAACCACCGACAAATTCAAACTGTTTGACACGCCTAGAGATCAGTTTGGAAAGAATTTTGAATGAACTGTTTTCGGCAATCAATTCTCAATTAATCCTGACCAAACTCGATCATCAATAATGCCATGATTTGTCAAATTTCACGCGATTTGGCAAATCTACCGTAAAAGACCAAACCTTCCTTTTCAACTTATACTCTATAACTTAAAAAAAGACAACCATTTAATCTCAATAACCATATTTCCATATCAAAATATTTTTTAAAAATTTGAATTTATAACATTTGAATTAAAATCAGTAAATTATGTATTAAAATATCTATAATAAAAATAAAATTAATGTTGCATAAAATTTAGCTTCATAATGTACCAATTAAATTTACTCAAAATTTAAATAAATTGCCTATTGTGCTGCAAAGTTACATTCTTAACAACTTCGGTTGGGTTGAACACCAACTAATCCATTTGTTTCTGGATCAGAAAGCAAATATGCTTCACATAAATTGCATTTTAGAAGACTAACAAATAATCGATAAAAAAACCGAAAAACATAAAACAAACAATAACAGAAAAAACTGACGTGCTTGTTTCTTCTATATGTCCCCAACACTCAATAACTAACACTCTAAACTTGTTGCTTTAGACAACTGAGTATAGCAACAATTAACCTACTAAATAAACTTTTTAGCTTCAAATTCACCTTTTAAACATGCTATTTGGACACCAAAGTATAGAAGATAAACCTAACCATTAAATCAACTTTTTAAAATCTAATTAATCCGTTAATTATATCAAAGTATGGCCGCCAAATTAACCAATCAAAATCAACTTTTTAGCTTCAAATTAACACTTCAAACATGCAGATCGAACAACAAGTATAGGAGTCATTAGACAGCAAGTATAGGAGCCATGTTAGGCTATGAAAATCAACTTTTTAGCTTCATATTAGCCCCTTCAAACATGCCAATTTAAAAGCAAAGTATAGCATCCAATTTAACCCTATAAATAAACTATTTATATCCCTAGATCAAAGATCTGAACATGTTGTTGGAACAACGACAACAACATGTATAAAAACTCATATCCACTACACCTTTTATATAATTAACACCAATATTTTTTACAACCATCATTCACTTGTATGTTATGCTGTTAAGGCGCAACAATCTTAAACAATTGGTTGTCGCAATCTTTGTTTAATTAACATGATTCTTATCTTAACTAAAAATGGGTGTACGCTTCAATCAATAAACCAGAAAGATATGACCCAAAATAAAAGCGGTTCTTACCACAAGAACACAACTCCTAAAGCACTCAGTACTCCTTTGTTGGACGATTAAAGAACGAAGACCTAAATACCAAAAGCACAACTAATACTCACTTCTTAACCTAACGCACATCTAATACTCACTAATACCTGTAAATTTTGAACAATCAAAAATTGAATATTCAGGAAATGGGATATACACGTAAAGTTTAAACAATATGAAGTAAAGTTTATGTTTGAAGTATCGTATATTTCTTTTTACACTTTAGAGTCTTTAGAATCAACTGAGTGATGGTTTTTAAATATATGAAGTAAGCAGTTCACTATTTCAAACAAAGATCACAAATTAACTACCACAATTGTATATTTAAACCTTTTGATCCGGATGATCAATCCTAAAAAAAATACCTTTTTATGTGATTAAGGGGACGACTCCATGGTGTTGTTTGTGTTCAAAATGATCTCCAGAAACCCTTTATGATTATATAGCTTCGAAAAAAGTTAGAAGCCTATGTTATTATTATTTAAAAGATGAATTTCATTTTGAATAATCAGTTCGATAGTGAAAAACCTACAATCAATTCCTTAGAAATAAAGCTAGATATTAATTCTATAGCAAGTCCCAGAACAAAACCAAAATACCCTACACTCAAAACATAAATTAATCAATGTTGAAAGTGCTAAACAATTGATAAAACAAAAACGCCTTAGAAGCTAGATTTCATATTATCAAGGATAGATAGTATTAAAAAATTATTAAACAAATATATCGATATATTATGTGTAGATTACAAATACGAAATATAGAATTAGGGTTTGGGTTACCTGATTGAAGAACAATGAGGACGATAAAGATGGTTGAAGCAGAGGGAGGAGACACGATCCTTATTAAGATAGAAGATTATCAATAATGGTTATTACTTAAGGTGTCGATCAGAATCATGAGGAGGATATTAATCGCCCATCAGAAAGAAAAGAGAAAGAAGACTCTATGGGGCGGCAGTTTTTTGGGGAAAAAAAGAAAAAAAAGGGTTTTTAAATGATACTTGTTGTATGGAAGATGGAGCTCCATATTCAATTGAAGTCTATGTAGACACTCTAAGAAGGCTCCATTCAACCCAAGTCTACTCTTTTATTATATAGATAAAATAGATTTATAGAGAAACTAGGATATAATGACTTACGTGATTATGGGTTTATAAGAAAAGCATTGTATTTGAAACAAGGGTAACGTGTGTAGGGCTGTAATGATGAAATTCCATCATTTCCCTTTGCATGGGTTGGTAATTATCATATGAAATTGAAGAGATATGTACCCGCGCATGCGTACGGCCCCACATCTATATAACACGTCGGCAAGAGCATCTCGAAGGCCTATAAATACCCCTTCTCCCCTATGAGAAGGATTCACCCACTCCTCGGCAGAGAAATCCTTAGAGAATTCGACGATAGTTGAGAAAGATAGATTATAGTCGAAACGTTGTAATAATCTGTGTTTGAGTCCTTGTAATTGTCCAGCAACCATTAATAAGAAATATCTCTTTACTGTGCTCATATCTATAGATTGTTATATTGGTGTTTCTTCAGAAATGATGAATGAGAGAAAAAAAATGGATGTAAAACATTTTTTTCTTAGCTATTAGCTTAACAACAATTACCTAATTAACGTCCAACTCTCTTTGTCAATTTGCATATTTAACTAAAAGCACATCTTTCTATGATTATTTATTTTAAGAAAGCTTAGTATAATCTATTTCTTTCTTTATCTTATTCGTAAACATCTATTTAAACCAAAAAGGGGAAATATGTTATCATGTTAATGGAATGTTAAGATGTTTAATTATTTTTGTTTCATTTTTAAACCAAAAACCACTAAAAATAGCGTTAGATAGAGTTGATAGAATTAAACCCATTTTCTTTAAATTATTTTTTAAAATTTTGAGATGAAAAATATATATAGAGGGTGAGATGTGAATTCTTAAAGCATTCGCAGTAGCTTCTGCATATTTTCTTCATAATTACTCTAAAAACACTACTTTTTCTCACTTCTTTCAATTAAATAATATTTACTCTATACTTTTATCATTACCTTATCTCTCTCCTCTACTCACAACCACTTTCAAAAATATTAAAAAATTATGGAGGATGAACAGTTCCATATCAAATATAGAGATGAGCACTAACTTCTCTACATCCTTCACTCACAACAATTTACTACCACATATCAAAATATGGAGGTTTCTCTCACATAAATATGCATAACCTACTGTGAATGCTCTTAGACCATGTGTAGTGGGGGTTAATTTTAAGGCCCCAATTTGGGCAAATTATGACATGTGGCATCCTAGTCAGCATGGGAGCATTAAAAAAAATGGAGTGTAGTGGTTAAGGCCCCATAATGCCTTCCAATGATTACCCAATAATTATTTTTTTAAAATTGAAATAAATAACATTTCAATACCATAAATAAATAAAAATTACAATACCATAAATAAAAAAAACCAAAAGATACTAAATAAAAACCGAAACATACTAAAAAAACGAAACATTTCTAGAGGTTGTATTTCTCACGGATTTGTTGCCTATGAATTTGTGCTAGGCGTAATACGTCTCCTTGGACGTGGTCGATCGGTTTAGACAAAAACTCGATATTTTTTCCATTTGCCTCGAATCTTGGATCGCGATGAACTTTTTATTTTCGGGCACTCTTTCTTGCATATCTCCAAATGTCTTTGTCCATGGTCTCGAATGTCTTGAGTCGTTGATTCATTTCCTTGAAGTCTCGTTTCATGTCGCTACCCCCTGATGACGACTCCGCTCTTCCACCTTTTCTCACACTTCTTCTACCGAGCGGTTGAGCCAATTCATTTTCCTCCTCCTCGTCAACATTAAGAGGATCATTTAAGTTGACGTATCGAGCATCGGAAATGGGTGTTTCGGGATCTCGCAACAAGGAGGTTTTGCTCTGTTTTGCTCTGCGCCTAATAGTAGAATAACCACTTAGGACTTCTTTTTAGCACCTCCCAACACCTCATATATGTTAATTTCCCATGGGTTGCGTTGAATTCATCCAACACTTTTGCTAACACATCCCCGTCACTAGCCCATGGCATTAAAAAAGGTCTCTCGAATTATCGCCCAAAACAACGGTTTGTCTTGATAGTTGGCGCGAGTGCATATTCCTCGTCTTTATCCCAAGGTTGATACTTCTTCTTTTTTTGTTGAGGCCCGGTAGGTTTTTTTTTTTTTTTTTTTTTGTGCGAGCGTCTACCCCCACGTTGAGAACCCTCGGCTTCACGCACGGGTTCGCGCTTGGGTTGAGTATCCTGCATGATCTCCGGTTCTTCTTGAGAACCATGACCTAAGTTTATGTTCATATTTGAAGAAAACCCCATTGGCCCATGAAAGTATTGCCCCGACATGTTTAGTAGTTGTGTGTAACCCATCGTGTTCGAGTCACAATCTAGGTAATTAAAAGTTGGTGGCAATTGGGTAGTGTTTGGGCGCAACGTATTCGGGTTGCCCGGGTGAGATGGGACACCAAAGGTTGGATGGTATGGAAACATGATAATATTTTTAGGAGAAATGTTTATAAAAAAATGAGAAGAATTTATAGAAGTGTGTATAAAAAATTGGTTGGACCGGGTTATATATATGTAATTAAATTTGATTTATAAAAATATTTGTTTTCCTCTTGTGACTGTTGTACAACGGTACGATTTTGAAAACATAAAAAATTTTGGCGTTAAAAAATCAACGCTTGAGCCGGTTGGGGAATTTAGCACGGGAGGGGGGGGGGGGGTTGGGGCCTTAAAGGACGCTAAATTGGGCTTTCACGCCTCAATTACCGGCCACCACGGGTGGTCTTAGTCCTTAAAGAATACATATGTAAAATATAAACGAAAAATAATTAACTTAATCTACTTAATATCTATCTATATAATAATTGAATACATCTCGGGTCGAATGAAGGCCTTAGAGAGAGCCTGAGGGATCCAAAACTGTAAATGGGGCTCCGAATATTTTACTATAAATACCATTTTGTATTTTTTTTTCTCCATTCTTCCATCAATCTCCAATATTCCTTACGAATTCTTCCACCCTACCTTCCTCATTCTTCTTTTCCATTTTTTTCCTCTATGTATCTTTTCCATTTGATCTTCGAGGTCTGTTATTACATCATTTTTCATTTCTGATTCGAGGTATGTCATTGTATTTTACAATTCTGGATGATACAAAATGGTATTTTAACTATTTATTTTTTTTCACTTCCATTTACCGGACAATTTTTCTTTAAAATGTAGAATGGATATAGATTCAAAGTTGTTTGTAACCATTTCCGTATTTAATGGTTAAAACTATTTCCCGATGATTATGGTTTCCAGAAGTCTTTTAATTCCATTAGAATACATAATTTTTTTCGGATCAAATGGATAAAAAGTTGTTTCTAAATATGGCTATTTTTGGCTAATTTCGGATGGATTCAAATGTGTTTCTAACAATTTTACAATTCATTACCGTAATTTTTTTTTTGATTCAATTAGATAGATCCAAAAGGTGTTTCTAATAATTTTTTCGGATGGAATATATACAAATATATCGGGTTTATTTAACATATTCGTTTTTTCATTTGAAAACCAGGATTCCATCCAAAGAAACAAACTTCTGGATCTATCTAATTGAATCGAAAAAAAATGGTAATCAATTGTAAAATTGTTAGAAACACATTTGAATCCATCCGAAATTAGCCAAAAATAGCCATATTTAGAAACAACATTGTATCCATTTGATCCAAAAAAAATATGTATTCTAATGGAGGGTTGGGTTATTCTACAAAGGCTACAAAAAATGAGAAGGGTGAGAAGCCACTAGAAAATGACATGTGTCCAAAGGATTAACAAGTGGGAGGGGTAATTTTGTCAAAAACATATGCACATGCAAGTCACATGCCATTTCCACCTTCATTTTTAAATGGCCGTAACTTTTTTATACGTCATCCGTTTTTAAAAAAAAATTATACCATAAAATTGAGCGTCGTTTTATCTTTAATATGAGTACCATATTGCTATACTTTTGAAAAAAAATTCAAAACCCACTTGCGTAAGACAAAATAGAATGTAAAACACAATGAACACTAATTAAATATAGAGTATAAAACATAATCAAGAGTCTAGTAAAACACAATGGACGACATACTAAAGACACAATGAATAAAAGACTAAGACACAATGAATAAAAGACTAAAACACAATGAATACTTTTGAAAAAAAAAAGTTGAAAACCCAGTTGCGTAAGACACAATGGATGACATACGAAAGACACAATGAACAAAAGACTAAAATGCAATGGATACTTTTGAAAAAAAAAAGTTAAAAACCTAATTGTGTAAAACACAATGGACGACATAATAAAGACACAATGAACAAAAGATTAAAACACAATGAATATTTTTGGAAAAAAAGTTGAAAACCCAGTTACGTAAGACACAATGGAGATAACGTAAAACACAATGAGTACCAATTAAATATGCAATGAACAATAGGGTATAAAACACAATGAACAGTCTAATAAAACTACAAATTCTATAAATATCTTCAATTTATTATTCACTTAATTACTTTTCTATTTTAACAGGTATTGCCTAAATGCAAAAATCGATGACAACACAGACGACACGGAGGTGGTATTCTACGACGAAGCCCTTAACGATTATTTATAGATAAGTTGTCGTGACATGGTACTAGCTCTTGGAAAACAAAGACCCTAAAGTGCTACCAGACAAAATCATTTCAATGAAAAAAGATCCAAAGCTGCTACACATTGCTGTCAGGAAAAACGGAAGCATCGCCGTGAACAAAGCACAAGACTTAATGCAAGCAGCAACACCAGACTTAAAGAAGGCAACCACTAAAAGGGCTTTACCGCAATCGTCAGGTAAGCTGTCAACCCTCAAATCTTAAAGTGAACCAATTTATGCAAGTTCAAATTCATTTCAGATTAAACCTAACATAAAGCTACCATCTCTTAATAAGTTTGACAATGTCATGATATAATCTAATCGGTACAATTTCACAAATTCATATTCTTCTTATCATATTATTTTCATATTAACAAATTGTGATCTCTTAAAATGTTCAACAGACTCAGGCAAGAAACCAAGAATTTTGGAATAGCCATTCCAAAGAGGAACCAACTTTTGGATACCATTTTGGATGCCTTGAAAAGTGAGCACAAAACATGACTTTTGGTAAACCACAGTGGCGAGCGCTCACGATACTAGAAGACAGGACCAACGCATCAAATTTTGTATAGTACATCAGTCCTGTAGGCATAAAAACATGAATGCGACTTAAGACGCTATCAACATATGTAATGTATGTATTAATCCTTTCAAAAACCCACTAACTGCTACTAAATAGTAACATATGTATAAGTTAAGGCAACATATGTCCATAAACATAACTAACATCATAATTTAGCCGCCGCAACGCGCGGCCAACGGCAATGTCCTAGTTGCTTACTAATTTCCATTGTTGTTTTTTTACTTATTTCTTTTTATTTTATAGTTAACACGCAGAAAACGCCTTTTTCAGACATCTCTAATGGTATTATTTATCTTATTTTTATGTCATCGTTTGGTCGCTTATCTATTTATGTTAGTATTATAGTATTGTATTGTCCCATTTTGTAGTTATCTTATTTTCAGAGCATGCCATTATTGCGTATTTATATATTTATTTATTTTAATTTGAAACTGTTTGTCACGAATCTCAACATAGCAATATATCTAAATTTTATAAACAAAGGCGTAAAGAAAGAAAGCGTATTTTGGATGCTAAGCGGAGTAACAAAGGAAAAGTAACTATAACACCTAACACTCAATCACACCCAGTTGACATTGTTGGTATGTTTATTTTACTTACGTTTACAAACTGTATTATAATACATCAACAGTTATCAAACTTATATTATTTTACTTTGTCAGGATCTTCAGGTGTTAGGTGTCATGTGTCAGGTTTCTAATATTACCCAACAACAACCAACTGTAAATTCCAATGTATGCAATACACGGTCAACATCTAATTTAAAACGAAAACACCCCAGTATTACTCCCATACCGATGGCTGACTTGGAAGAATGCTTAGAAAACCTGCATGGAGTAACGGCAAACAATGTAATAAAAGGCATATCTCCAGGTATTATTTTTCGCTAATTACTATAAAATATATTCAATAGTAATTCAAAATTACTTTAAAAATATGTTACATTTAAAAATTTTCAATATCTTTTTTTAGATTACTTGGACCATGGTGATCAGAATGTGACTTGTGAGGATTGTAATGCAAGATTGTGGAGATGTGAATCTACTAGAGAGCTTAACAGAAGTAGCAGTAAAAAAAATTCTCTCTATGTTGTGCTTATGGAAAAGTTTTGCTTCCTCCTTTTAAGGAGGCCCCAGACAGTTATAAAAAATATTTTAATGGAGTTGATTCCAAAAGCAAATTCTTTTTAAAGAACATATGACGATTCAACTCTATGTTTGCATTTACGTCCATAGGTGGAAAAATTGATAAGTCTATAAATAAAGGTAACGCTCCATTCATTTATCGTATAAGTGGCGAGAACTACCATGCTTTGGGAAATCTTTTACTATCATGTGGACAAAATCCAGTATTCTCTCAGTTATACATCTATGATACTGAAAATGAAGTTTCGATTAGAATCAATGTCGTTGGGTATGTTTTTTATTAGTCTCCGTTTTAGAAAATTATATACATTTTTAAATCCTTTCGAATATAATATATTCATCTTATTTATTTATAGTGATGCAGACGAGGAGTACTCATCAGAAAAAACGCTTGAATTTTAAATTGTAAAAGAATTGAAAAAAAATGTTGGATGAGAAAAACTCCTTGGTGAAATCTTATAGAATGGCTAGAGATTTCTTTCAGAAGAATCCTGATGCACAAGTCAAGCTTCGATTAAATGGAATGAGGAAAGAAGATGGTAGAACCTACAAACTACCCACAGTTTCTGAAGTTGTTGCATTGATAATTGGTGACCTTAATGAAGAAACAGATAAACGTGATATTATTGTGCAAACCATTGATGGAAAGCTTAAAAGAGTTAGTGAGTTACATCCTTCGTATCTTGCTCTTCAGTATCCATTGTTTCTACCTTATGGTGATGATGGATATAGAATTGACATCCTTCACAAAAATGTTCCCTTACCAAATGAAGGCTCATCTTCAAATTCAAAGAACAAAAAAGATGACCGTCCGAAAAATGTTACCTTACCAAATGGGAGCTCATCTTCAAATTTAAAGAACAAAAAACATGAAAGTTTAACAATGAGGGACTTTTTTGCTTACAGGATTCAAGATAGAAGTAACGAATTCTCGATAATTCTTAATGCAAGGAGACTTTTACAGCAATTTATAGTTGATTCGTATACGATGATTGAAATGGAAAGATTAAATTTCGTTAAGGGTAAGCAAACCCTTCTTAGGAGTGAGAAGTATAATGTCCTAAACAAACAAAAAGAAGAAGGACAAACAGAAACATCAAGCATGGGTCAACGAGTTATTATTCCATCTTCTTTTACGGGTAGCGTTAGATATATGATGCAAAATTATCTAGACGCAATGGCAATATGTAAATGGTACGGATACCCGGACTATTTTATTACAATTACTTGTAATCCTAAATGGCCAGAGATGAGAAGATATCTTCAAGATACCACTCTTAGATCAGAAGATAGGCCAGACATTTTATGCAGGTTGCTTAAAATTAAACTTGATTCGATCATTAAAGACCTGAAAGATAAACACTTATTTGGAACTGTTGAAGCTGGTACGAATACATGAAGTTAATTTCACTTAAACATTATTTTATTTTGTTTTTAACCTTTGTAACTTATTTTCTTTTGTTTGCTCCCAATACTTTGCAGTTGTATACACGGTTGAGTTTCAAAAACGTGGATTAACACATGCACACATCTGTTTATTTATGGCCGCTGGTTATAAGCTTCCAACAGTTGACCATATTGACAACTTCATTTCAGCTGAGATACCAAATAAAGATGAAGAGCCAGAATTGTATGAACTTGTACGTGAATTTATGATTCATGGTCCTTATGGACCTTTGAACATGAGTTGTCTATGTATGGTCAATGACAAATGTTTAAAAAACTTCCCAATGAATTTCCAGAATGAAACATCTATCGATATTGATGGTTACGCAATGTATAGACGGAGAGATAATGGTTCGTTTGTAGAAAAGTCGGGTGAGCAATTAGATAACAGATATGTCGTTCCATATAACAAGGCTCTTCTTAAAAGATACCAGGCACATATCAACGTTGAATGGTGTAACCAAGCTGGATCCATTAAGTATTTATTTAAATATATTAACAAGGGTCCAGATAGAGTTACTGTTAATTTTGTGGAAAGCAAGAAGGTACCGGGTGAAGAGGGAGTGGTTGATGAAGTGAAAGGATTTTATGTCTGTCGTTGTATTTCTGCGTGTGTGGCTCAATGGAGAATATTCTCATATGATATTCATTACAGGACACCTCCTGTAATGAGATTACCTTTTCATCTACCCGGTGAACAAAAAATTGTTTTCGAAGCTATGCAAGACATTGACGATGTTCTCAACAGACCCTCTTGTGCTTCATCTATGTTTTTGGGTTGGATGGAACACAACAAAATTGATGACAATGCAAGGCAACTAACTTACATCCAATTCCCTTCACAATATGTTTGGAAAGCACAAGAGTGAAAATGGGAGCCTAGGCAAAGAATAAAGTCAATTGGTCGAATTCATTCAGTTCCTGCTTCTGTTGGTGAAGCTTATTTTTTGAGAATTCTTTTGAATAAGGTTAAAGAACCAACATCATTTGACGATATTCTTAAAGTTGATGGGCAAGTACATTCCTCTTTTAGGGATGCATGCTATGCTATGGGACTCTTGGATGATGATACCGAATATGTTGAAGCAATAAAGGAAGCAGATTTTGCAGGTTCTGACCCTTATCTAAGGAACTTATTTGCAACTCTGTTAGCGTCCAACAGTTTGTCAAGACCTGACATTGTGTGGGAGGAAACATGGAAATATTTCTCTGATGACATTTTACGCCAGAGAAAAATACATTCAAATTGTCCAGGTTTTTCAATTTTTTTAATATATTATTACTTTATATTTTCTACAATTTTTTTTACATATAGTAAATAGTAATGAGTAATAATTATTAGGCATCTAAATTATAGTATTTTGATGGTTCCACATATTCAATTATTCAGTTTATATGTTAATTATATTATATATTTCAATCTAACACATTTATTTTATTTTTATTTTTTCAGATTTGATCCTTTCAGAAGATGAAATTAAGAATTTAGCTTTACTTGATATTGAGAAGTTCTTATTGCGTAATAGATCCAGTCTACGACATTTCGTAGGTATGCCATATCCTGAGAATGAGTTTGTATCATCATTAGACAATCGTCTTATTTGTGAGGAGTTGGGATATGACACAAACAGTTTGGTTGAAGAATTTGATACTCAGTTCGCTTCTTTAACAGATGAACAGAAAAATATTTATAACTGTGTAATGGAATCTGTTGAGGAGATGAAAGGAGGAGTTTTTTTTTTTTTTTGTTTATGGTTACGGTGGTATGGGTAAAACGTTCCTATGGAAGACACTATCTCCATCCATAAGATCTAAAAGAAAGATTGTTTTGAATGTTGCTTCGAGTGGTATTGCATCTTTGCTATTGACAGGTGGTAGGACAGCACATTCCAGGTTTCATATTCCTATAAACCTAACTGAAAATTTTATGTGCTACATGCAACCTAATAGTGATGTTGCCTAACTGCTTAAAAAAACCAATTTGATTATTTGGGATGAAGCACCCATGACTCATAAACATGCTTTTGAAACACTAGATCGAAGTTTAAAAGATGTATTTGGTGTTCATGATGTTGACTCGTCTGATTTGTTATTTGGTGGAAAGGTCCTTGTCTTTGGGGGTGACTTTAGACAAATTCTACCAGTTGTACCAAATGGAACTAGGCATGACATTGTTAATGCCTCTTTAAGTTCATCATACATTTGGCACAAATGCGTTGTTTTAGAATTAACAAAAAATATGAGGTTGCTTTCAGGAAGCTGCAAGTCTGATATCGAGAAAACTAAAAAGTTTGCAGCTTGGCTTTTGGATATAGGAGAAGGAAAGGTGGATACAATAAGTGATGGTGAAGATGCTATTGAGATACCTGATGACTTACTTATGTCTCAATCTTCGGATCATCTTTTTGATTTGATATCCTTTGTGTATCCGTCACTTTTGGATAACATCTACATTCCGAATTATTTTCAAGATCGAGCTATATTGGCACCGAAGAATGAAGTTGCTCAAGAAATTAATGATAGATTACTTTCAATGTTTCCTAGTAAGGAATTTGAGTATCTAAGTTCAGATAGTGTTTGTCAGTCTGAAGATGTTAATGAAAAGGTTGATGAAAGATTAGTTTCTCCTGATGTTTTGAATGGTCTTAAGTGTTCTGGAATACCAAACCACCGTTTGGTTTTGAAAGTTGGTGTCCCCGTAATGTTACTCAGAAACATTGATCAGAAAAGCGGTTTGTGTAATGGAACAAGGTTACAAGTAGTTAAAATGGGAAAACGTGTAATTGAAGCGAAAATCATTTCAGGAAGTAACATTAGAATGCGAACGTTTATCCCAAGAATTACTTTATCCCCTTCGGATAAGAAAATTCCTTTTAAATTTAACAGAAGACAATTCCCACTTATTGTTTCTTTCGCAATGACAATAAACAAGAGTCAAGGACAATCATTATCCAGAGTTGGTTTGTATTTGAAGGATCCAGTTTTTTCACACGGGCAGTTGTATGTTGCGCTATCAAGGGTCAAAAGTCGAGATGGACTGAAGATAGTTATACTAGATGAAGATGGCGAACTGACGAACAAAACATCAAACGTTGTGTTCAAAGAAGTATTTCAAGATTTATAAAAACATCAAACGTTATGAATAATTTTATAACATTTTGATACATTTTTTTTACTTATCTTCATTGGCGTTATGTACATACAACTTCAATAATACAGGTATTATTTTAATACTTTTTTATTTTTTTTGGTTTGCACTGTGGGTATACCCACGGGTCTCTAACCTAGTATATATTAAGCGAACACACATCTTAATTATGTTTTATTTTCTAATAAGATTAAGTGTTTTTTTATAAGAATTAAACACCCCTGCACAGCCTCCATGTTATAGAGAGCCACCATAGCTAACCTCACCTCCACCACTTGTCGTCACCACCTTGTATCATATGTCTCATGCGATCATATCCATCTTGTATTCGCTCACCGTTTCCTCCTTCATCGTCACATTGTCACCCTCGATACTCAAGATCTCTACCTCCTTAAACGCTTGGATGGTTCTCGACACTCGCATCAACCATAACACCTAAAACCTAAAAATCAATCCTAAATGACGCTTAGCAAGCAATAAGTTATAAACCCCAAATTTATACAGGAATGGACTTAAATCACATTGTTGTGAGTCACAATATGCATAAGGTTGTGGTTGTGAACCAATGTGTATGAACGTTAGTGTGAGATACATTGAAAAAGATGTGGTTACAAGAGATGAACTGATGAATGTGATGGTAGAAATCCTCCTATGTTTGTTATTATTGAATTTAGAGTTGGCAGCTGTGTAGAAAAAATGCAATCCTCTATACAAGGTCATGTGTAAGAAGTTCCAAGCCATTGTGTGTCATGCTTCATTGCGCCTTTCACGCCATGATAATAATAGCTTCTCATTTTCAAAATAAACGTACAAGTCATTAATCAAGTATACACAAGGGTAAAATTATAAAATTTCCTATAATAATTTGTTACAGTATACATAATTATAATTTATTCCAAATTCAATACATATAGTGAATTTAATCATATTTTTATCGTTGCTAATTATAAACTAAATTCAAAGTTGTTACCGTTAATTAGTTTAATACTAAATTCACACCAATATAAAGAATGGTTATTATTAAACTGAAAACCAAAACAATCAACAATATATACTGTCAATACGAACAAAAGTTTATACGCACATACAAGTTAAAATCCATAGTTACAACTCAAAACCAATTGACAAAATTACTATAATTCTTAAAGTTGCCGGTATTAAAGTCTCTTAAATCTATCTATTATTTTATATTTTGTTGTATGTTACAACCTCTTTAGCGTAACTCTATTTAGCTTGTTGTTAAGCTAGGTCAAATGCAACTTATATAAGAGCATATTGGTACTTTAACCCATTATTAAAACTAAAATGAAAAACAAAATAATAAAGTATTAAAACCTACCCACCACTGCTGCCCCATCACCGTTATTATCACTGTCATACCACCACCAACATCTCCGTTAATCTTCTACCCTGTCACTAGTAACGTCCCCATCAAACACCACCACACCATCCTATTGTCAACCATAAACAACACCACTATTATCGTCTCTATAATTCACCTACATCAAACCCGTCAATGGTAACATCTGTTACCATGATAGATAATCATTGTTGTACACCATAACCCCACCATTATGATCACCACTGCTCATCTATGTTGAACGCCATCGTTAACAGTTGTTAACAACCACTGTCAGAAGAATCAGAAACCACCTGTAATCCCTCAACACCACCACTTGTATATGTAACAGAGGAAGTGGAAGAAGGTGATATGGGGTAGGGGTGGGTTTAATATATTTTATTACTTTGTTCTTTTATTTTAGTTTTGAGTTTTATTAATGGTGAAATTACCAATATGCTTTCACATGAGTTGCATGCGACCTGACTTAAGAGCAAAAATAAACATTGTTAGTACTAAAAGTTGTATACAACAAAATATAAAGCAAAAGGTTGGTTTAAAAACTTTTTAAACCTAAAATTAAATCTACAATTTTAAATATACATAAATGTTGTTTTATATAATTAAGCAATATTATTAAAATTTAATTGTCACTTTAAAGTGGTGCAATGAAGAATGGTAGGTAGAATACATTAGTTATCTTATATTTCTTATTACCTTTTCCAAATTATTTTAATATCTTCAAATTAATGATATAAATAAGACTTAGAAAAGGCACCACACCAAACTAATGTGTGCTAGTTACAAATGCTATGAGATTCATTTTCTCAATCGGAGGTCTTAAGTTTGAAACCAGACGCTAGCATTTAATATTTTTGGAAGTTAAGCCTTATAAAAGATAAACCTAAAAGTTGTATTTAAAAGGGGTGTAATAAAAAAGGGGTAAGAAAGGGTGTAAAAATTGGGGGAGGAAAATTAGCGGTTCAAAACAAAAGGTGTAAAAAGGGGTGTAAAAAATGGGGGGGGGGGGGGGGAAATTAGCTGTTAAAAAAATCCGATTGATCATGCAGCTCAGTTGCTCAGACCATAGGTTGAATGTGTTTGAACCGGGGCTTGATCAGGGGTTCCAACCATGCACCATAACTTTTTAGCCCCACCTCTTGTGGTGTGGCGGCAAAGGTGTTGGAGTTTGAAATGGAAGTTTGGAAGTTCACGCATCATAAGAGGCAAAAAAAATGTTGTATTTAAAAGGGTTGTAATAGAGTTAACTGTCCCTGAGTTTTGGTCCAGTTTGTTACTCCAGTCCAAAACAGTTTTTTTTTTTTTGTTGCAATTGAACACCGACGTTTGGATTTTAGTGCTATTTCCGTCCAATTCACTAACTGGGTTAGAAACTGACGTTAAGTTGGGAGTATTTATATCATTTTGCATAGTTAAATGAGGGACAATTTAAACCTTTTGCCTATGTTTATTTTTGGCATCATCAAACCCCCAAACTCACAATGTGTGCAATTCACATTTCTCAATACATCCATATCTTTTTTTTTCTTCTTCAACTAATTATCCAAACCCCTAACTTCCCCTCATACCAAGCCATCTCATTTAACTATCCAAGATGACAAAAGTACTCCCAACTTAATGTCAGTTTCTAACTCAATTAGTGAAATGGACGGAAATAGCACCAAAATCTAAACATCAGGTGTCCAATTGCAAAAAAAAAAAAAAAAAAAAAAAAAAAAAAAAAAAAACTTTTTTTGGACTGGAGCAGCAAACTAGACCAAACTTCAAGGACGAATTTAACGGTTAACTCGGTGTAATAAAAAAAGAAGGGTGTCAAAAATAAGGGAGGAAAATAGATGTAAAAAAAAAAAAAAACTGATGTGTACTAGTTATGAGAAATACATGTCTTTTAATTCTTTCCCGAAGACCACTTAAGTTGACTTTACTTGCATACATTGTAGTATTGTACGAAGAAGTTGTATTTAGAAGATTCACATTAGGATTTTTATTTTAATTCATGATCAGGGTCGGCCCTGAAAATTTAAGTGCCTGGGCTGAGCTGTGAAATATGTGCCCCTTAGTCTTAGGTCTTTTTAAGCAGTGTTTTCATAATCGAAGCGGACGTTGAACCGGTGTCCTTATTGGTTCCCCAGTCGGACCGGTCAAACCAGATATAGAAGTGAAAGTGTTGTAATAATTATAAAATTAATATATTTGGCTAATTGGCTCATAAAAAAACCACCATTTCTTAAAATTCCATAATACTTTGTAGGGCCATTATTTTACGTCTAGATCGCCTTCAAATTTTTTTTGATAAAATGAATTTGACTTGCATCATGTGCAAATGCGTGAGACAATTATTATTTTGTAGTACTACTATATATTAAAATTTACTGCAAAGGCTACACAAGTACTGTACCACAATACAAATCTCAAGTAACACACTTCAACTTTTTTTAATTCTATTGTATCCTTCCAATCTGTTTTTTCATGTATGACTCATCTTCTTCCTTATCTACTCTTCACCTTCTTGCGTATATAACCAGTGTTGTTCAAGATGAGATCTTTTTTTTAGTCGAAAACAGAAAGAAAATACTTGCAGAAAGAAAACACTCGTCGCCGCTCAAAGTGCCCCTTTAGAAACAGGGCCCGGGCCGGGAGTCCTCCCCGCACCCCCTCAAGGCCGGCCTTGCTCATGATTAGTTTAGTGGTATAGTGTTTTCCTTTACAAATATAAAGCGGTAGGTGCAAATCCTGCAAATGCAAGGTTAGAAGATTTTAAATGAAAAAAAAAATTGCTGTTAAAAAAAGATCTTTATTTTAATTTCATACTTTAACCAAATATTATTTTCATTTTTTTTACTTATCACATCTTACTTTTTATATATCTTTATCTGTATCACAGTCATAAACACTTATTTTAATACTCTTTTGCAAAAAAAGGAAGAACAAAAAAAGGTTGAAGATTGGAGATTTTCATAAGATGCAAAATATGGAAAATCGTTAAATATTGAAAATGAACATAAAAATGGAGACCCGAATATAAATGTTCTTAGAGGGGTGCATCTTCTCCACATCTCATTGATCGATTTCTTGTAGATTTCAAGTTTTTCTTTTAATAGAAATGCATTCATTTGTGGATTGTATAACCACACTAACAAACCCACACATCAAAAAAATAACCTAATTCAAGAAAGAGTGAATGTAAATTGCAGAATTAGATTGGTTGGGATTACATGTTTTACACGGATCTCTTTTTACACGTTCTATACTTTTGTGTTCAATTATCAATAACAATAAAACCATAAGAATATTAGTTTTACTATAGAAAGAAATGACTTCACAAACTTGAGACTGACCTGGTCTCTCTTGCAATTGCAAACAACCGTATATCATTGGTTTAACTTTGCTTAAAAGAAGCAAATGTTTAATTTCAATAGTTCAACACCATAAGTTGCATCTCTAATTTTTGTATTCTAAATCCATACAAGTTGTATTAATCTATAATTTTCGTATTAAACTTCAAACATTTTGTTAGGACAAAGAGGATTGGTGAAACCACTTTTGGAAACCTTAGTCTAATTCACTTCTGTCATTTTGGCTAAGTATAGAAGTACTGAAAAGAAAACAAAGAACTACTGAAGAGAAGATAAGAGAAGTACTGAAGAAGAAACTTCATCAGAAGTTCTGAAGTCCAAACCAGACAAGTTCACTTCAGAAGTACTGAAGACAAACTACTCATCAGTAGTTTGTCATTCATCAGCACTTAGCATCAGATATTTTCCACCGCCTTTTTGCATCAGTAGTTTATTGTTTATTATTACTTTTAGCTGTATTTGTTTGTTTCAATGTTGCAACTTGTGCAACTTGTTTCTGTTGTTTCTGTACTTGCTTTTTGGGCAAGATACATGTATGTAAACGTCTATAAATAGGAGGCTTCAACCTTCTATTTTAGACATTGATTTTAATAGAAAAATCCTTCAAACACTATCACTGTTCTATTCCATTTCAGTATTTATTGTGAATTTGTCTAAGTATCTAATTCTCATTTACTGCTTGGATTCATAATAAATACTTGTCATTTATTAGTTTCAATCATCAAGGGGGAGTAATAACTCTTCCTTAGTATAAAAAGTGTTGCTTTAACTTATACATTCCGCTGTGCTTATAATCTGATTTACAAGGACTTGCTAAGCACTTAAGTGTCAAGATAGCAAGTTCTTACTTAGCAAAAAGAGCAAACTGATCCCACAAATTGGTATCAGAGCATTGGTTTATCTGATCACATATCAATCTAACAAATTGAGAATCAGACACAAAGCTCTTATTGATATTCAATAAAAAGATCAAAAGTTCACTTTTTATCAACATCCATCACTTAAAAGAGTCATCTGACAAATCTATACTCTTTAAAATGGATCCACATAATACTGGTTCTGCCACTAAACCTGCCATGCTTGTTAGAAATGAGTACAACATATGGCAAAAGAGAATGGCACATACTTTGTCACAAACCAACACAGGTTGTTGGAGATCTGTGATATATGGTCCTCACAAACCAGTAAATGTTAATCTTGAAACTAATGTTAAGATCCCTAAGGACCCTAAAGAATATACAGATGATGATTTCCTAAAACTTGAGCTAGATGCAAAAGCATTCTCTATGTTGGCAATGGCTCTCCCAAATGAGATATACTCTGGCCTTTTACATTGTGAAAGTGCCAAAGAACTCTGGGATTGTCTTAAAGAACAGTTTGGAGGAACTGAAGAGGTGATTGCCAACACCAGAGAGGTCTTAGCTCAACAATATGAGACATTTGCTCATATTAATGGGGAAACTTTAACTCAACAATTTGAAAGATTCTCCTCATTAATATCTGAGCTAAAGTTAAATGGTCAGACCTATACAACAGTGTCTATGCTACATAGATTTTTAAGGTCTTTACCAGACAAATGGGAAACATACTCCATTGTTTTAAGATCCTCACCAGATTTTAGCTCCCTCACTCTTACAAAACTCCATGGGAGATTACTTACTTTTGAGAGAGAAATTAATCAAAAGAAGAAATTACAATCATCTAGTAAAACTGCTGATGACTACCTACCAGGTAGTACAGCACTTTTGGGACAAGATTCACCAACTTGTTCCTATGGATCTTATGACAATATTGACATAACAACTGGGATCTCATCAGAAAGATCTTTCCCAGGTTATGACAATAATGACCAAAGTCAAACTGCTGATAATCTATGTTTTATCATGGATGATTTGAAAAACTTTAGCAGTGATGACTTGGAAGAAATGGACATTTTACACCAACTGGCCATGCTAAGCATTAAAACTAACAAGTTTTATAAAAGGTCAGGAAGGAAATTTCCAGGATTGACCAGTAATACAAAAATTGGTTTTGACAAATCTAAATTAAGATGTCACAAGTGTCAGAAGTTGGGACACTTTGCTAGAGAGTGTAAAAGCTCTAGCTTTAACCAATCACAATTTGGAAATAACTATAACCCCAATTATAATAGGAATAATGGAACTCAAGGGAGTGCTCATTTTGTACAGGCACAAGCTCCTCAACAGCAATACATGCCACAAGTACAATATGTTCAAGTGCCTGCTCAACAGATGCAGAGCCAACAATCAATCCCTCCCTTTCCAGCTGCTCAACATCCTCCACAGCCTCAACAACCCTCTCAACAAAGTCTTTTCACCTCAGGGTATGTTGACTGGAGCAGTCTCCCTTTTGACACCACAGAGTGCAATCCTGATGCAGACAACAAAGTGTTTGACATCAACTGGGGAGAACCAGACAATGGCAGAAAGAACTTTGCCTTAATGGCATTTGAAGGCTGTACTTCAAAATCTGCATTGTCACAGGTATCAAAAGAATCTTTGACAAAACTTTGCTCAAATTCTTGCAAAGAAACTTTTGCTCTCATAAGAGAGACAAATCTGCACTTACAAGGTAAAGCCAATGATTTAGAAAGAAAATACACACAGATAAAATGTGATTTAGAAAGAAAACTGTGTGCTAAAACAAAAGAAGTTTCTAAATTAACTGACTCAGCTATTGAAACCCAAGCACAAATTAAAATCATGCTAAATGACCTGGGAGATGTCAGACAAGAGCTTGCTGACACCAGGATCACATGTGAAAAATGGGTGGAATCTTGTAAGGGGTATCAATTATTGCTAAACAAACAAAGTGCTTCAAATGTTAAGTTTGGCATAGGATACCATCATGTTGAAACACCAACAGATTTTTCTCCCAAAACTACTGAAGATGGGAGAAGAATTGTTTCAAATGAAACTTCTGAAGGGAAAGAGTGCACATCTTTCCATGAAAACTTTCTAAACAGAAATCCTGGTATTTTCAAAGAAAGTACTTCAGAAGTATTAACTAAATCTGACAACAAGCCATCAGTAGTTTCATCTACATCAAGAGTTGAGACCCTGAAAACTACTGATGAGCAAAATCTCTTCACAAATGTCAGAAATTTGCCTTTAGATCAAAGACAAAAGGCAAAAGAGTGTGAAATTTGTGGTCTGTTCAACCACAAAACTGAATTTTGTAGATACAGAAAAGGAATTCAGTTCAATCAAAAATTTAAACAACAGGTTGTGGGAAATCAAATCAGAAATGATTATGAAAGAATCTTTAAACCCAAGAAACAACAACCTGAAAACACCTTTTCTCAGAAAAAGATAAAATCTCAACCAAAATCTTTTTCTCAAAATTCCTTGTCAGTAGTTAGAGCAGAATCATCAGCAGTTTCACAAACTGCTGAGATACAAAATCTAATGAACATGGTACAACTACTGATGACCAAGGTTGATGGTGGTCCTGAAAAGGATACCACCATGGTTCTTAATGAAAAATCCATTGCCAAAAAGACATGGATTTCTCAACCTGGTCAAGAACAAACTGTAACTGTTCTCAAGAGCAAACCCAAAGCCAAACAGGCTTGGGTTCCTAGATCTAACTAATTTGCTTTTATGTGCAGAGAGTTTCCAGGGGCTTAAACAGCATATGGTATGTTGATAGTGGAGGCTCTATGCACATGACTGGATGCAGATACCTGATAAACAACTTTATCAGCCAAAGAGAAGGATCTGTATCCTTTGGGAACAATGCTAAGGGATATGTGCTAGGACATGGCAATGTCTCCTCTGGCAAAATACAGTTTGACAAGGTCAATCTGGTGGAAAACCTTGAATACAACTTGCTGAGTGTGTCACAAATGTGTGATAAAGGATATTCTTCCTTTTTCACAAAGACAGCATGCAAGATCATCTCACCAGAAGGCCAGAAGTTGATAGAGAAGATCATTGAAGATCATACTTTGATGATTGCCAAAAGATGTGGCAATGTCTATGCAGTGGACATTGAGAAAGACAAAGTATTGAACAACACTGCCTGTTTCTTCTCAAGGGCATCAACTTCAGAAACAGATCTCTGGCACAGGTGACTTGGCCATGTGAACTTTAAAACCATAAATAAAGTCACAAAAATGGGCTTGGTCAGAGGTCTACCTTTGAAAGTATACCAGTGTCAAGAACACAGTGTATCCTGTTTAAAGGGAAAACAGCATAAGTCCTCCTATAAGTCTATTGAAGAATCAAAAACAACTGCATGTCTTCAACTACTCCATATGGACTTATTTGGACCTGTCAAGATTATGAGCCTTGGTAAGAAGAAGTACTGCTTAGTCATCATTGATGACTACTCAAGATTCACATGGGTATTCTTCTTATTCTCCAAGGATGAGGCTGCTGAAATCATCAAGTTCTTCATTCTACAAGTAGAGAAACAATATTCTCTATCTGTCAAAACCATTAGAAGTGACAATGGGACAGAGTTCAGGAACAAAACTCTGGATGAATTCTGTTTGTCTAAAGGGATTATTAGACAATACAGTGTTCCCAGAACTCCTGAACAAAATGGTGTAGTAGAAAGGAAGAACAGAACATTAATAGAAGGAGCAAGAACAATGTTAGCTGATTCTGGACTGCCCTTGTACTTTTGGGCAGAAGCAGTTAACACATCATGTTATGTTCAGAATAGAGTTCTTGTGGTCAAGAGACATTCCAAGACTGCCTATGAAGTTCTTCATGGCATGAAGCCCCTTATCTCCTTTTTCAGGACTTTTGGGTGTCAATGTTTCATCTTGAACATCAAGGAATCTATTTCAAAGTTTGCTGCCAAAGTTGACTCAGGTTACTTCCTTGGGTACTCTTCAACTAGAAAAGCCTACAAGGTTTTTAATTCTCACACCAGGATAGTAGAAGAAACATTGAATGTCAAGTTCAATGAGTCAAAACACACTCTTATTCCAGCACATCCTGCTGAACTCTTTGACCTTGACAACTTCCACTTTGAACCTGAAAAGACTGTTACTCCTTCCAAACCTACTTATTATGGTGATCAAAGGTTTGAAGATGAGGATCCTACACCATGGACTCCTCAAACAATCATTAAGTCAACTTCAACACCATCAGAAGTTTCCCAAACTTCTGATCAAACAAATACTGAAGGCCAAACTCAAACATCTGCTTCAGCACCTGCAACTACTGAAGAAGCTAAAACTGCTGAACCAGATATTATAGAACTCAGTAGTTTGTTTGAAGAACAAGAGCCACCTACACCTGTCAGTGGTTTACAACAACTGATTGAACACAGAGATCATCCACTTGATCAAATCATGGGTGATATAGCTTCAGGTGTTCTTACCAGAAACCAGCTCTCCAACTTTTGCCTATTTTCAGCCTTTATCTCTCAGTTGGAACCAAAGAAGTACCAGGAAGCCCTCAAAGACAATAATTGGGTGCAAGATATGCAAGATGAACTGCTTCAGTTCAACAAGCAACAGGTCTGGGAAATCTGTCCCTTACCTCCAAACAAGCAACCAATTGGCACAAGATGGGTCTTCAGGAACAAACAAGATGAAGCTGGTATGATAATCAAGAACAAGGCAAGACTGGTAGTTCAAGGGTACTCTCAAGAAGAGGGAATTGACTATGATGAAACATTTGCTCCAGTTGCAAGGCTTGAGGCCATCAGGTTATTTCTGGCCTATGCCATTTCCAACAAAATTAAAGTTTATCAAATGGATGTGAAAAGTGCATTTTTGTATGGAAAAATAAAAGAGGAGGTGTATGTCTGTCAGCCACCTGGGTTTGAGGATCCTTCTCATCCTGAGTGGGTGTACAGACTGGACAAAGCTCTTTATGGGCTCAAACAGGCTCCAAGAGCCTGGTATGATACACTCTCCACCTTTTTACTCAAAAATAACTTTACAAGAGGTGCCATTGATAAAACTCTTTTCATTAAACATGTTGGAAATCATGTCTTACTTGTTCAAATTTATGTTGATGATATCATTTTTGGTTCAACAAACACAAAACTGTGTGATGATTTTAAGAAACTCATGCAATCAAAATTTGAGATGAGTACCATGGGAGAACTGCAGTACTTTCTAGGACTGCAGATCAAGCAACAAACAAATGGAACTTTTATACATCAATCAAAATATGTTAAAGAATTATTGAACAAATTTTCTTTAAATGACTGTAAATCATGTTCCACTCCCATGACACCACTCACACAAGTTGAACCTGATGATTAAGGAAAACAGGTTGATCAAACCATGTACAGATGCATGATAGGTTCCCTTTTATACTTAACTGCTTCTAGACCAGATATTATGTTTTCAACATGTGTCTGTGCTAGATATCAATCAGCACCAAGGGAATCACACCTTATAGCAGTCAAAAGAATTTTCAGATATCTGAAAGGAACTCCAACACTGGGAATTTGGTATCCTGCTTCAAGCAATACCAAGTTATCAGCTTTTTCAGATAGTGACTATGCAGGGTGTAAGATGACAAGAAATTCAACATCTGGTGGTTGTCAATTCCTGGGTAACTGTCTAGTGTCATGGCAATCAAAGAAGCAAACATCTGTTGCAACTTCAACTGCTGAAGCTGAATACATTGCAGCTGCAAGTTGTACATCACAGATACAATGGCTCCAATATCAACTTCTTGATTATGGAATCAAAGAAACCAAGACACCTTTGTTTGTAGACAGCAAATCTGCCATTAGCATCATTCAAAATCCAGTACAGTTCTCAAAAACCAAACATATTGAGATCAGGTACCATTTCATAAGAGATTGCTATGAAAAAGGCAAGATTGAGGTGAAGCATGTTGCAACAGCTAATCAAATAGCTGACATCTTCACAAAACCCCTTGACACATCAACATTTCGGAAGTTAGTATCCATGCTTGGGATGCTAAATTTGTAAGTGTTTATTTTACTATTCTGCAATTTTTCATTTTTCACTTACAAAACAGACAAAAAGTCTGAAACAAAACTTCTGAAAAAGAGAGAAACTACTGATAAACAAACATCAGTATGGGGATAATTTTCTGAAAAGTGTGTAACTTCTGATAAAATAACCTTCAGAAGTTATGAATAAAAGTATTTATAAAAACATTTCTCATCAGCTGTTAAAACTACTGAAGAGAAAATGGGAACTACTGATGAAGTAATCCTTCATCAGCAGTTTAGTCAAAAGGGCAAATCTGACTTTTCCCATCATCAGAGGTTTGACCTAATCAGTTTAAAACCTCTGATAAAAAGATTTTTAACCAAAGGCGGTCTAAAAACTTCTAATAAAGAAGATTCAAGCGGTTAAAACTTCTGATAAATACCTTTTTCTCCACACTTATCCTTTCAAACTCAAAATATCCCTCCTTCTCTCTCAAAAACTCTCTCAATAACCTAAACCTGCAAATCAACTGTTCGATCAAAACCCAAACCACATGGCTCTAGTTCTAAAACAGGGACACAATCAAAGGGCCTTTCTTGAAAAACAAGAAGGCCGGTCCCAATACGATGAGATCATTGATCTTGTCGTAAAATCCCAATATTTTACTGCTCTCACAATAAACCCACCAATTCACACTGAAACTTTGAATGAGTTCTGGGCAAATGCTGAGACAGTGACAACGGATGATGAAGTCATTTCCCTCAACTCAAGAATAAAAGGGAAACCACTGACCATCACACCGGCCACACTGGCAACAAGACTGGGTCTGGATGATGTAACTGCCCCTGACCATGTTGCTAATTCTGATATTCACCTAACCATGACTGAGTGTGGTTATCAAGGTACTCTCTCCCATGCTACTATCTTCAAAAAATATTTTGAACCAAAATACAAGCTTTTGTTTCATTATATTATTATGTGTTTGAGTCCTAAAACAGGGTCTTATGACCAGATGCCCTCCACTTTTCAACCAATATTTCATTCTATTGTGAATGAAACTAAATTCAGGGCATCAAAACTATTTTTCAATGAGTTGGTGTTACATCACAATAATACCAAGAAAAAGTTTTTGTTGTACCCAAGGTTCATTATGCAATGCATAATAGGGGAACTGGGTAATGAGGTGCTTGTGGGAAAAATTTCAACTTTAAATCCTTTAACATCACAAGCATACTCAAGGCATAACAAACCGGCTGCCTGGCCAGAAGATGATCAGGGAGAACAACAACAAGTCCCCCTGAAGCCCACATCTTCCAAACTCACACCACCAAAAGCCAAAAAGCCCAAGCCAACAAAGACAACAACCCACCAACCCAAAAGAAAAGCTGTTCAGGAGGTTGAGATGCCTGAACATGCTCATGAGCATTCTGCTCTTCAAATAGGTGAGACTGAAACACCCTCTCAGTCTCATCCATCTCAAACCCCACCAAGAGCACCCATAACCATTTTATTCAAAAGAAAAAGACTTAGAAAAACTATTGAAACACACTCTTCTTTTGAAACTGCTGAACAACAAATTTCACCTATTGCCCAAACTACTGAACCAACCCCACAAATTTCTGAACAAGAGGCAATAGAAATTGCCAAACTTCTCTCTGGGCTAAAAGAGAAGGTCCCATCTGATTATGTCAGTCCCCTACAACCACAACAAACAGGGGACATAACCACAACATCAGACATGGATGTGGACATCTCTAGCCCTATCCCAAGAGATGAGGGTGGACCAGAGTCTTTAAGCCCAATTTTAGAGACTCTTGGGGCATCTGAGGCTGCTACTACTCAGTTACCACCCAGTGGTGGATCTGAGGATAGAAGTAACATAGCTAAGACCTCAGATGTGGCAACTACTGATGAAGGCTTAATGCCTGAAGTAGGAAATCCTCAGAACCAAGAACAAGAGGTTCATGAGAGAACTGAGTTGGGCTCAGCTCATGATTTAACTGAGACAGTCCTCATTGAGGGCAACATCAGGGATTCAGATGATTCCATTAATTTGGATGATGTTTCAAAAACACAAACTAATGAATTGACGGCACTTTCTGAAGGTCCTGTTTCAGGGGTATCCAGGCTCAAGAAGCCAGTCACCCCTGCACAGGTTAAAGCCCACTCAATCCCTAAAACCCCTAGAGTGGCATCCTCTGTACAACATGAGGATCTCCCAAAAACACCCCCTTCACAACAACTGTCTACCCAATTCCCTGGGCAAACAAGCATAGACCTGAACCAGCTATGCAGCCCAGAGGGTCCCCTGTACCACATGATGAACACTCTCATCAGAAATCACTTCCAAACATACACAGCTAACTTGGAGCTGTCTATCAAGAATCAATTTGGAGTGATCAAGACAAAGATGAATTATCTGTCCAACAAAATAGACTTCAACAGCAAACAGATTGCTCATCTTCAAGGACAATTCTCCCAACCCTCAACCTCAAAACTTAAAATTGATGAATCCAAAAAGGGGGAGAAGATCAGGGAACCTAAGGAGTCATTCCAAGCCAGGATAAGGGCAAGAGTGGCCATCCTTGAAAGAGATCAAAAAGATCAGGCCAGGAAAGAAAAACTGGCCAAACAGTTTGGTGTCTCAGTAGAAGAGATTGAAGCAGCAGAAAAAGAAGATGAGACCCAAACATCTGAAGAATCCCTAAGGCACAATGAAGAAACTTCTGATGGCAAAAGTTCTGATGAAGAATCAGAAAGTACTGAAGACAATCCTTCAGTAGTTGACAAACCATCAGCAGTTGTCAACCCATCAGAGGTTAACACTTCCAAACCTCAAACTGCTGACCCTTCCAGAACCACTGCTCCCATTCAACCAACATCTAATCCTATCAGGCCTACAACTGTTACAACAATGACTATACTAAACCCTTCTCCTATCTCTCAATCAGCTGAATTATTAGAGAAGAGCTTAGTTGCAGCCAACAAGAAGGCCAGAGAAGATCTGATCTGGAAAACTCTGGAAGAAAGGGATGATCTAGATTTAAGCCATGAAGAAAAACTTCAGGCTTATGAAGCTGAACTACAAAGGCAGGCTAGCCTTGATGAGATTGCTGAACAAGATAAAAGACAACAACTGGTGTCTTACATTACCAAGAACAGCAAGATTAAAGCCTTTACACTCAAAGGACTCTCTATGCAAGAGCTGACAAGAAGAGCACAACTGCTTGCAGATAAAATGGCCACTAGCAAAGAAGGAAAGGCCAAGAGAGCCTAGATAATAGAAGAGTTAGTAGCAGAGGGCTATGGTTCAAAAGCCTCAGTATCCAGATGGAAAGAAGAAAGACTAATGGATACTTACAGAAAATACTTGGCTGCCAAGGCTGCAAATCCAGAGAAGTTTCAAACTGCTGATCCTTCAAGATCAGTAGTTAGAACTTCTGGTGTATCAAGAAGACCTGCTACTCAGAGAAAGAAGGCAGAGGACAATGTCAAAACTGACTTCAAAATGGTACTACTTGAAGGAAGTTCAATAGTCCATTCAGATTTTGACATTGAGGAGAAACCTCTGTTAACACAATTCAGGGATCCTTCCACTTTTGCCTACCAAATACAAAAGACCTTCAAAGAAAAGCTGCATACCATAGTAGTGACTGAACACCATCTCCCAACTGTTCAGATGCCTGATATGCAACAACAACAAGGAAGAGACTCCCACCTGAGGCTAACTGAAACTGAAAGCATCCAGCACTCAGGACCATCAACCCAAGGGACAAGTCTGGTTCCCTATTCTTCTGACTTTAACAAGTCAAAGATACCTATCATTAGATGGTCACTTACTGATAACAACTCAGTATTGTTGACAAGAAGAGACCTCTCAAGCAGGGCTTACAAGAAGATCAGTGATCTGAAGAAACTGTCAACACAAGACCTGCTAACAATTCAACATCTAGAACCACAGAGAGGATCTCTATCTGATGGTCAGTTAAACCAGCTCAAGAACACCATGTACAAAGAGATATGGAAGATTGTTCAAGACAGAAGAAAAACATAAGGAATTAGTGAGGTTTTGGCTTCATCAATCCAGGGGGAGATTGTTAGGACAAAGAGGATTGGTGAAACCACTTTTGGAAACCTTAGTCTAATTCACTTCTGTCATTTTGGCTAAGTATAGAAGTACTGAAAAGAAAACAAAGAACTGCTGAAGAGAAGATAAGAGAAGTGCTGAAGAAGAAACTTCATCAGAAGTTCTGAAGTCCAAACCAGACAAGTTCACTTCAGAAGTACTGAAGACAAACTACTCATCAGTAGTTTGTCATTCATCAGCACTTAGCATCAGATATTTTCCACCGCCTTTTTGCATCAGTAGTTTATTGTTTATTATTACTTTTAGCTGTATTTGTTTGTTTCAATGTTGCAACTTGTGCAACTTGTTTCTGTTGTTTCTGTACTTGCTTTTTGGGCAAGATACATGTATGTAAACGTCTATAAATAGGAGGCTTCAACCTTCTATTTTAGACATTGATTTTAATAGAAAAATCCTTCAAACACTATCACTGTTCTATTCCATTTCAGTATTTATTGTGAATCTGTCTAAGTATCTAATTCTCATTTACTGCTGGGATTCATAATAAATACTTGTCATTTATTAGTTTCAATCATCAAGGGGGAGTAATAACTCTTCCCTAGTATAAAAAGTGTTGCTTTAACTTATACATTCCGCTGTGCTTATAATCTGATTTACAAGGACTTGCTAAGCACTTAAGTATCAAGATAGCAAGTTCTTACTTAGCAAAAAGAGCAAACTGATCCCAACACATTTTATCAAGTTATCATATAATCTTCTAGTGTTAGATCAAATCAAACAACTTCTAACGTGCTAGTAGTACAATTAGCTAGACTAATTATGTTTGAAATTGAGAAATGATAATTACATTAGAGTTATCAGGTATGAGGTAACATGACAATAACTACTCTAGTTCGTTTTGTTGTAGCCTAATAATACTTAGTCTATATTATTACACCATAACGAAATGCAACGTAATAATGTTACTAATAATAAATGCAACGTAATAATAATTCCTATAATTCAAAAAATAATTGCTCTAGCTATTCGTATCATTCACATATAATCCGTATTTGTATCAGATCTCACCCTAATCTTCTATATGAATTACAACATACATATAAGAAAAGTCTAGGACATTTTAGCAGGGTTGTTCCTGAGAATTTAGATACCCGGGCTGAGCCACGAAAAATGTGTCTCTTACCTTTAAGTCTTGACGAAATAAATAACGTAAACTTTTTTCTTTAAACAACGATTAAAGTATTACAATGAGTTAATGACATACCGTAATAAGCGAATAGGTAACTGAGGATGAGTGAAGCTCTCTTTAACATTCTTTATAGCTAAAAACTTTTAAATTGGGGCGGGGGAAATTTTTTCTTGCTTCTGTGTGTCGCATGTTTCTTCTATTTTGTTTTTTTAATTTAGTTAAATTAAATAGGTAGTGAGCTTTTAAACTTGTTACGGGTTACTAATATTTAGGTTATTTAATAATTTAAAAGTTGTGTTTAATATGCCTAAATATATATATATATATATAGGATTTTTTTTAAATGTGCCATCGGTATTTCCAGACCCTGGCCGGTTGGCCTCCCCGACCGGCCACCCAAGGGCCGGCCATGCATTTTAGTAAGCGTGTACGCGGTCCATTTCAGTTCGGTTTTTTGGTAAAACCATAACCGTAACCGAAGTGTTTGGTTTTCGGTTTATAAAAACCGTTCGATTTTGGATTTTTCAGTTTTAGTAACAGTTCGTTTTTCGGTTTATGGAACATGATTATGTAAATTAAAAAAATAAATCGTATAATCCTAGATTTAAGAATCTTTTTAGATGTTTACATTTATGTTAATATATTTAACTTTATAAGTTAATGTTGTTCACATAAACTGAAGATTCTAAACGATTTTCATGTTTTTTTTCAAATTTTTTCTTAAGACATTTCTTTTGTAATAGTTTGAAAAACAATTGTTTTTATGCAAAATTTTGGTATTTTTAGTAGGCAACGGATAAATTATTTATAAAATAGATAAACATTTAAATGTTCTTATTATAAATACTTAGCATTCAAGAATGAAAATAATAATTCCTAAACCAACGTATAAAAAACATTAAAAAATGATTTATTGGGTTTTCGATTTGGTTCGCTTTTTTTTTCGGTTTCTATAAAATGCAAAACCGAAACCGAACCGCTAATTTCGATTCGGTTTTTTTCGGTTTGGTTTTTCCGGTGTTTATGGGGTCCAGTTCAGGGGCGGAGGTTTCAAAGGGCGGGAGAGGGCGCCCGACCCCCCCCCCCCCCTAAATTTTCGCTCAGAAGTTCAGATTATATAGTATCCGTATAGAATTTTTTAGGTATATACGGTTTTGACCCCCCTTTTTTTTTGAAAAAAATAGGTATATTATATAAACCAAAACTAACGATATATCGGACGATACAAGGTTCCTAAATATTGGTTGTTTTACCGAGTTTATCATTTTTCTTTGTTTTTTTCTTTTGTGCCCATTTTGAGAGATACAACCCAATTGTTTGATTTTGCCCATTTTTTTCTTTAGGGAAAATCCAATTAAAAAGCCCAATTAAAAGCCTAAACCTAAATAAAACTCTAAACCTTCTTTGTACTCTGTCTCTCGATCTCGCCCTAGTACTTTCATACTTTCATTTTTCAAGTCTTCATTCAAAGAATCAAGGTTAAGTACTTTACTAATTTATAGATTCATAGATTTTTATCTTCTTGTGTTGTTAAATGTTGATTAAACCAACCTAATATAATATTTACAAATGGGGGTCGGTTTGTTTGTGTATGTATGTGTCACCCAAATGCCACAAGATAACTATATCTATCATCTTCTCTTTAGCATAAATATTCTTATAATTGTTGGACGTTGGTACTGCTTTAGATGGTGGTTTATTATTATTATTATTATTATTATTATTATTATTATTATTATTATTATTATTATTCAATCTTTTGTGTCAAGTTAACACATTGCTTAAGAATTAAGTCTGAAAATAATTATGACTTGATTTAATGTTTATGTTATTAGATACCATGTGGAAGAATAAAACCATAACATCTTTTTTCAAAAGAAGCAAATGTAAAACAAGGATAGGAAATAGATAATGAAAATATGAGTAAATCATAATTGAAGAATTCAAAAATCTTAAAGGTCGATGGGCTAAAATGTAATTCTTCATCCAGGTACCCACGCTTTGTCTCTTTTTTAATATTATAGTGTCATTGTTCAATTTTTTGTTAAGCAATGCTTAGAACTTTGATATTATTGTATTTAATGTTTGACTCGACCCAAATATATAATCCGAAAACATAGCTATAGAAAAAATCAGGTCCCGTCCAATGACTGCTGATTTCCGACCCCCCGAACCAATTTCTCAAGCTTCGCCACTGATCCAGTTAAATTGATTTTTCGGTTTCAGTTCAATTTTTTCGATTTTCTGCCCTACATTTTAGTTAGAATATCTTCCAAGTTTGAAGGGTGCTTTATGGAACTTCATATATATAAAAACACAGCGGTCACATTCTGTTTTTGATTTACCCTTCTATCTCCCTAATGGAACTCCAAGGTATCCTCTCCTACATATTCTTCCTCGTTTGTCTCTTCCTCATCACCGGAAACTTTACGTTGGAGTTTACAATTGCCGGAAACATTAACCATCATGTACATACACACAGCCGGTTTCGACCAACGAAGCTTTTTGTATTCGGAGACTCGTATGCCGATACCGGAAACAACCCGAAGTCATTTGCTAGCTCTTGGAAACCTCCATATGGTGTCACCTTCCCTGGAAAGCCTGCCGGAAGATATTCCGATGGCCGTGTGCTCACTGATTACCTTGGTATGTTTAATATAATCCATTTATTAAGTACACTATAATAAATAATTTTTGTGTAGGAAATAGTAGCGGTATTAAGATGTATAAAATAAAATGAATTAAGAAATAACTAGTGGGACTCCCTCGCATAATGTTGTAGGAATTCGGTTTCGGTTGATATAGGTTTGGTTTGTTACAACACCGATATTTGGTTTAGTTTTTGATACCGAATTCGAATACAACTTTGTATCGGTACTGTTCATCGATACCAAATTTGAATGCAACAATGCATCAGTTTGGTTTGTCTTTAGAAACAAGTTCGATACTGGTACAGTACCAGCATTCGCTACAATTTACGATACAATAAACAATATTTTTAAATTGAACTCTATTTTCCTAAAAAAAACGAATTATCAAAAAAAAAAAAAAATTAAACGTACCTGCGAAATCAACCTTTCTTTTATTTTTATTAAAACTAACGAACACAAGTTATTAGAGATTATTAAAATAAAATGAAAATGAGTTAAAACATATTGTATTATTTAAAGTACAAGGATGAAATAGAAGTAATTCGATTGCTTTTAAAAAATGAAAAATTCCCCTTGTTTCTCAAAATATATATTTTCTTTTTTATCGTTTAACTCATTTTATGTGATGGTTTTTATATGACAAAATAAGCATGGTTCCAAGCTGAAGTAAATGCTTTGTATCCTCATTCCAGGCCATTATTTGTTTTATCTAAAATAAATACGGTTTTTTTAAAGGCTTAGTTCAGTGGAAATCCTTGTACAACCCTAACCTAGCGATCTCAAGTTCGAATCCCTACCCACACACTGGTGTCCTCCTTGTCTAAGCTCAAACCATCACGGGGAATTTTTTTGTGGTGTGCATGAATCGAACTTGTGACCTACCCCCAGGATGGGAACCCCTAAGGGAAAACCCACCCTACCTCAAACCAGCTGGGCTGAAGATCATTGGCATCTAAAATAAATACGTATATTGATATAAATTAAATATAAAAATAACTCCCTGAAATATAATAGTTGATCGCAAAAATAAATTGATTTTCATTGTTAGCATCATTTCCTTGTTAGGTGTAATTATATTGGCACGATCTCGTTTTAACCCCACCACTACCAATAATGAAGAAATCTCTTTGGACTATTTTAGTTAATATTTATCTAGAATATTGGGTGTTTCCGATCTGTTGTTTTGGCTGAAACAGTTTGGTTTTGGAGTTTTGAACAGTTTTGAATTATATATCTGTTTTCAAAATCGTTAAGTTATAAAAGATGATTTAATAACATAAATACGTAACGCATTTGTCAAATGCTAATGTGTGACTAACCGACTAACCCATTTGGTAGAGGTTTATGCATGTTAGTCGGGAAGTCTCAGTTCAAACTCAAATATAAGAACGTAGTTTAGATTAATTTGATGCACAATAACAACATTTGTCGTTGAGAAAAAAAAAAAAAATAAGGGTTAAATTGCTTGTTCCAGTTTGAAGCATTTGGTTGAACATTACACTCCTAAATTCGAATCCTGGACCAAAGTATTAAAACAACAGACAAATTTGACTAGTTTAATGATTTATAAACACTTTAAAATATATTTTAGATGAAATTCATAAATATAAAAAAAATAATTTGCTCAGATCATAATCCAACTCCTATAAAGCTAGCGGTGGGGTGAGGGCTGCTAGTATGTTTGTTGCTACTTGCTAGGTTGTGAAGGTGCCACCTACTACCTTTGTAAATAATGACCCAAAAATTACATGTGGACAAAGTGCCACTTATTATTATTAAACTATTATATGTCACTTTTAGTGTTTTGAAATAATGATCCAAAAATTTATTATTACATGTCACTTTTAGTGTTTTATCCAATGTCTTCATGACCCAAGCCTAGCCAGTCCACTTAAGTATCTTTAAATAGTCATTGTTTGAATCGGTCGGTTACTGATCGATCGGAACTTGTAAACTGGTTGGTCGGATAGGATTTCATTTTTTTTTTTAACTTCATCTACTAGTTTATTTAGTACTTTATGTACCATATTTTATTTATTTCAGCCTTTACCTTTTATTAAATTTACGAATCCACATCAAAACATAACAAAGTATTTTCATATTTTGTTGTTTAAGATTATATATGTATGTATATGCGTGTGTATATATTTACAATGTTGATTTGGGCAAAATATCAAAATCGGTACGTTGACCGTCATATTGCAACATGGGCATTAGACTTTTTTTTCATTTAGGCAAATCCAAACGAAACCAATTAGAATTCGCCAAATAAGGAGTCTTTGTTTTTTCAGCACTAAAAACAATAAAAAGTACAATAGATCCACGTATAACCAATCAAATAAGTACATGTGTTAAATGTCGTCACTAGCAGGGCCGTCCCTGAAAATCTCTGAAAATTTATGTACCATATCCGAACCGTTAAAAAATAGGCCTTTTAGGCCCAAGTTTAAGTGTTAAATGAGTTATATAAAAAAATAGATACATATATACAGGAATATTTTTTAAAAATAATGCCCTCAAGATTTATGGACCATGTCCGGTTGGCCTCTTCGGACCTCCCCAAAGACGCCCCTGATCACTGGTTTCGCAGTTTAGATAGTGGGCTACCATAGCTAGCTCTGAAAATAAACACAAAAGCAAGTAAATACTTGTGCATTCACATGTGAATATTAGAGTAATAAAGTTGATCATTAAAGTGCATTTCTTCAAACATAAACTAATTAAGTGAGCCAATTAAAATTGCAGCCAGGTTTATGGGGATCAGGTCACCATTGCCATATAGGTTCAGAAAATACGCTCCGAACAAGTTACGTGGTGGACTCAACTTTGCTTATGGTGGAACCGGGGTGTTCGACACCGGCAACTTGCAACCAAACTTGACCACCCAGATTGGGTTTCTTCAAGGGCTAATTAAAGACCGCGTCTACAGTAAGCGGGATTTAAAATCATCTTTGGCTCTTGTCGCGATCTCAGGCAATGACTATGGGACTTACACGTCTACAGGTGGCTCTGAGCAGGTAACCTATGAACATGACCCGTTTAATAACTCTATTTATAGGTACTTTTGTTGTTAAATTATTTAATGTTTAAGTATTTAGTACTTTAAAGTTTTAAAAAGAAAAAAAAGGCATTTATGTTAATTGTTAAATTTCATATAATCAAATCTATGTCCTAATTTCCATAATCCATACATATGTAATGTTTAGCTAAATTATGTATTTATGTTATCTACAACGATTATGTATGTAGGGTCTGCCTACATTCATTTCACAAGTTGTCAATCAAATGGCAAAGGATTTGAAGCTACTTCACGATACAGGCGTACGACGAGTGTTGGTGACTACCTTACAGCCGATAGGATGCCTTCCCACAGTAACCGTCTCTTCATCATATCAACAATGCAACGAAAGCCAAAATTCAGCAGCCGGTTTCCATAACCAATTGTTGCAGCAGGCCGTGACGAGACTGAACAATAACACTAAAGACGCTAGCTTTCTCATTCTTGATGTCTTTAGCGCGTTCAACACAGTGTTAAAGAGTAAAAAAGATTTTACAGGTATGCAATAATCTAAAACTTGATCATTCTCATTTGTGTCTGGGTCCGACTTTCAAACGTCGCGATGCATAAACGGTCCTGGCAAGCCTGGCCTGGGTTATGTCCAAAAGGCCCGATCCCTTGAGCCGCATACATAATCCTGTTTTTCTTTCTATTTTTTTAATGTCCTATACATATTTTTTGTCCAATTTATAATATTTTTTAGAAAGCATATTAATTTAATAGTATAAGTGTGAACTTGTATATTTTCTTGCTTTATAAAACAAATTTGTGGCATATCTTATTACAAAAAAAAAATATAGTTTTAATCTTCATAAATAAACTGTCAAATTTTTTTTAATATATGTTTAAGTATAACAAAATTTATGTTGTTTGGTTGATTAAGTGCTAAATCATTAAGAGGTCTGAATGGTTAAGAAGCTCTGAATGATTAAGTGCTGAATTGTTCAGCTATGCATCAAGTCTGAATGATTTAGCTTTTAATCATTCCATTCATAGCTTTTTTTAGGTTGAAACAAACAGTTTGAATGCTGAATCATTCAGAGCTGAATGGTTCAGAGCCTCATTAAGAGGCTACCAAACAGTCCCTTAGTACCTGTACTTTAGAAGTATATATTTATAGTGAAGTCAATTTAATATTGAATAGAAAAGGCATAAAAAGGGACCAGGGCCGCTTGGATTGACCAGGGTACCAGGCTGTAAGTGTAACTAGCCCAAGTGGAGGGCCAGACTTGTTTAGGAACGGGCTACAACACTACAACTAAAAAGTAATGGTTTTTTTATGAGGGCTACAACACTACAACTTTATTTTCATTTACAAAATAGACATTTATTTTTAAACTTTTCAAAAATACACATTCAAAACTAACCAATCAAGCAACGCCAAATAATCACCGCCAGCTAAGGCTTAGCCCACAAAACAACCAATCAAACCAATACGGGCAGCTAAATTTTAGCTGCCCGTTAAGTCTTAGCCCTTCTTTTTATCTACCTGCTAAGGCTTAGTGCTTTTTTTATCGGCCTGCTAAGCCGTAGCCCCGCTTTTAATGTGTTGTTTTTTTTATTGGTTCGCGTTTGGTCTTTGATGTACTATACAAAGTTCACATGCCGGATTAATTTCTAGTTGTCTTAGCTGGTGGTGCTAGTTTTCGGGCTCTACTTCCATGTCTAGTTTGTTATTTTGTTAAGTCAGCATGTCTATTTTTGTGATTTTCCTTTTTTATTATTCGAATTGGACTCTGAAAACCAAAATTCTAAGCCAATTTGCCTTGAATTACGAATTCAAATTTTGTTTACGAATTGTGTTAACTAACGGACCAAATTCCAAATTTGATTTGCGAATGGATTTGAGTTGCATATTTGAATTCGAACTATATTTACATAATTTTATGTTTCTCATTATTCAGTTTATTCGAATTTGTGTTATTGGGATTTATATAAATTTTGCGAATTCAGGGAACTCAAAGTTTGATACTCCATTGAAGCCTTGTTGTATAGCCACAAGCAGTAATGCAAATTGTGGAAGTTTCGACGAAAACGGGAAGAAGCTGTATACGGTATGTAAAAGACCCGCTTCGACGTTCTTCTGGGACACGGTTCACCCAACACAAGCCGGATGGCATGCTGTGTATTTAACTCTTCGGTCTTCTTTGAACAGAATTAACGCATAGGTTCTTTCTCTATGAGACAGTAAGTAAGTGTCATTGAATTCAAATGTCATGTTAGATACTGAAATAAAAGAGCAAGAAGTGTATTTGTTTATGTTCATGACTGCAAACTCAACAATTTCGAACCATTTACATACAATGGTTGGAATGGGGTTTGTTTTACTTCATAATGGATTAAAAAGTTAGCGGCAAAGGACACGAGTCCACTTGAGCAAATCGTAAGTCATCACGAACCTTTAATCTACTTAAGCGGGCCCTTCCTTAAGGAATTTAAAATATGTTTAGACCCTCAACCAACGAAATAAAAAAAATTTGGGCATTTTTAAACGGGTTAAATTCAAATATTTAAAACTAAGTACGTCATTAAATTGGCTTTAAAAATTGAGTCTATTAAAATGATTTAAATATCTAGTATTACAAGTGATTGGGCCAACTTAAAAATATATAGGGTTTGTTTTTAAAATTGAAACATATGTAATATATGTAATTTTAAAATTTTTTGGCCACATGAGGGTCAGGCCTGAAACTGTCGAACACCTGGCCCACCCTCTTGACCGGCCTTATAGTTGAGTGTTCACCGAGACTATATAAACACACACAGATCAGTGTAATTAATCTATATCATTAGGTATATAACGACATGATCGATCACTTCCTTGTGACATCACACAAATTCAACATGACAAAATAAAACATGCACCGGCCAGTCCGGCAGACCATCTTCTTCATTTCCCATGGTTAAAAGACGACGAAGCATTCAACGTCTTTTGTAACAAAACACTCAAAGCACCTGATGAAGACATCCCAGCAAAACTTTGAAATGGTTCTGCTCCTCGTACCCAAATAACCCTTCGTGATCCTGGTCCCAATGTTTTCATCTGTCTTGCATCCTTTGGGTTAGCCAAAGGTACAGCAGACGAAACATCAGTTATAGGGACCAGGCAGTTGGCGAAAAGGGTGTTTGACGTGACCGTCAAACAACTTTCCCAATAACATGGTGGTGGAAGGTTGTCAACAGCTTCTAAATCTATCTCGAAAAGATCCTCATCATCTTCTTCTTGAAAGTTATCATTTTTCATGTTTGCAACATTTTCTTTGTTGCATATTGTATGCTCATTGTGTTCGAGTGTTTGAGCCATTGTAGCCATGTGTTTTAGGTGTTGTGCATGCTGGTTTTATGCTCTTGTTATATATTGAACTGGTAGGTAAGTGGTAAGTAGAAGATCTACAACAAAACTGCAACCATAAGTTGAGTGATTAAATTAGAGTTTTTGTTAGTTTATAAGTTGTTATTAATCTCCTATCTAATGTATTGTTAGTTGTGACTTTTGATGGGCTTAATATCCACTGATTATTATTTTATTTTATTTTAGAATGAGATTAACAGGGCCCATAATCCAGTTTTCAATAGGAGTTATGAAAATTTTAAACCTAACTCAACTAAAAATGTCAGCAGAAAGTTGAGCCACCCACCTCAACAAAGAAATTCTGAAGATATTAATATGCATTGCCATATGGTCTCATGGTTGTAGCTAGCCAATTCACACATAATTTGAATCTTAGATTAATTTATTACAATGTTAAAAAAACTAATTTTTTTTTATTTTGAAACGTCCGCCAGGACATTAAGGCGCCTCGAATTAGAGACTAATGCCCTGTAAGACGCTACTAATATCACGTCCCGCCTCCAGCCCGAGGCACACCACTTAACACATATTACACCAAGTCCCTGGAAAAACCCACAAGGCATGCAACTCTAAAAAATCAAACATATGAACTTGATTAACTACCTTACATTGAATTTTATGGATAGCTTAGTGGACGATAGCATATACTTTATACTTTTTAGCATTTTTACAAGAAGGGTAACATCATGAAACTTGAACAATAAATATACAAATCTTGGGTAAAGGCATGAACAAGTTAATCATTAGACTACTTATAGTGGGCGGGTTTTGGGCGTGATTCCTTCCATCCACGCTACTAACCACCGCCTTCTTGGGCATTTTGAAGGCAAAATGGCTCCGGATGTTTTATTTTCACGCCGTTGATTTTGTTGAATGTGGTCTCCCTTGAGTGAGCCAATCACATTGTTTTTTGGCGTGAATTATTTCCCACCACTATATGTGGTCTTAGTTTTATTGGAAAAATGTTCCTTTTACTGGCAATTTTTTTCTCGGATGAAGTGGAACAACGCTAAAACAAAAGAGTATCATCAATGGCTAATTACCAACAAAGTAATTACCAACGGAAAACCTTATAAGATAGATTTTTATGTCGTTTGTGACATGTAGCGGCACAGAAATGAATGGAAAGTTCGAATTATATATATGTTCGATGAAAATGGATTATTGATTGTTTTTAAAGACTGGCCGTTACTCGCAATTAGGGGTGTAAACGAGTCGAGCCGAGCCCGAGCCTGACTGGGCTCGAGCTCGGCTTGTTATGGTTTTATGAAGCTCGAGCTCGAGCTCGGCTCGGTTCGAGCCTACAATCTTGAGCTCGAGCTCGGCTCGCTAGCAAAATCAAAAGCTCGAGCTCGGCTCGACTCGAGGTGATTTGAGAACAATCTCAAACGAGCTCAAAGCTCGGCTCGAAATCGCAAAAGCTCGGCTCGCGAGTGTTATTAAATGGGCCTATGAAATAAGGACTTAAGCTTTAGAGATGTGGGCTATAAATTATAAGAGATATATAAATAACTTATAATTATGTTTGGGCTCGTTTAGGCTCGCGAGCCCAATCGAGCTTTGTATTCTGGGCTCGAGCTCGGGCTCGATAACTAAACGAGCCATATTTCAGGCTCGGGCTTGAGCTCGGGCTCGTTAAGGCTTGGCTCGTTCGGGCTTTTTACCGAGCCGATCCCGGGTAGCTCTCAGGCCGCTACGTGTCATTTACACCCCTACTCGCAATCATGCTCGACTAACACGGTTTAAATGTATGTTTAAATCATGGGAATGGTTATAAGTCAAGGGAGAAACGTATTGGGATCGAATCTGGGCAATTAATAACGATAATAGACTAGATTTAAGACTTGCCGGACGGAACAGTGACCGGAATCCGGCCAAAATCCCTGACCGGAAACCATGTGGCGGGGGAGATGTCTTATTTTAAAAAAACAATTTCAAAAATGACATTTTAAGTCCTTCCTCACTAACTAGGTTAGTTTAATTATCATTTTGGTTAGTTTTCCTCTTATAAAACGTAACTACACTAACTAAGTTAGATTTAAACAATTTTTTAAACTTCTAAAAAAACTTAATTTAAAAAAAAAAAAGAAAAAATCTTTACTCATTAAATAACATAATAGGTTTATTTTTTTATTTTTTTTTATAAGTTTTAACTTAATACTTGATATCTCCCCAAAGTTTTTGATAAACCTCAAAACGTTTAAGATTTTAAAAAAAAAAAAAATCCAACGAACTTTTAAAGTTGATTTTTTTTTATAAAACCAATCCGACTAACGCTTCAATATACGTATTTAATTAAAACGGATGCATGAAGGACTACAATTGACAACTTGATAAAGATAATGGTGACGGATGTCACATCTAGGGTTCAAGGCATTAGGTAATAGGTTCAGCACAAGTATAACACTCTAAGTCTCTATGGTTTATCAGGCTAACACTTTACACCCCTCTTATTAACATCAGTTAGTTTTTCTCTTAGTTTATGAATGAAATGACTATTATACCCTCCATCTTCTTCTCCAAGCAACCAACCCACCACCACCACCACCATCTCCTCAATCCTCCACCCACCACCTGCAACACCACCACAACACCACCACAACATCACCTCCTCACCTTAACCATGGTGTGTACGGTCTCTGATGTAAATATAAAAACTCAACGACAGCGTTTCAGCAGAATTACACTGTACCGGTATCATAAAACCCTAACCACAATCACATGCTAATGGACATCTTATTTGCACAGATCCAAACAGATATTCGTTCCAACGACGCTCTCCGTCAATCATCCGCCATTCTCCAAGCCCACCAACATTCCGCCGTAGAAGAGATCGTCGCCTCCCATGCCTTCGCCATCTCCAAGAACCGCCTTTAACCTTATTCGTTCCACTCGCCTCACCACCGATCTTTGGGACATCGTATCTAGTGGCATCCAAAACGATCATCACTTCCCTGACCCTGACGTCACTGTTGCTACTGTCTCTATTCTTGCCGCTATTCCATCATATCTGTTAGGTAAACTTATTATAGATTCTAGTAAGGAGATTTCTAGTCGTTTTGATTCTTATAGTGATAATTTGAGGCTTTCGGTTACAGAGACATTGGGGTGTGTGATAGTAATATGGTTTTTGGCAAGGGTGGTGGTGATGGTAAGTGGGTTGGAAAAGAAGATGGAGGGGTATAATAGTCATTTCATCCGTAAACTAACGGACGTTAATTAGAGGGATGTAAAGTGTTAGCCTGACAAACCACAAAGACTCAAAGTGTTATACTCGTACTAACCCTGTTAGTTGGGGCGAACCACAGGACGAAAACTGCAATTAACTATTTAATACAAGAAGAAAAGAAAAGATTAAAGAAAAGTAAAATAAAGGATAATATTTGAGATAGGGGCTTTTATTACGAAACATATATAGGGGTCACGTGTAGGGTTAAATGCGCTTAAGAGCAATAGTAATAATGAAATTCCATCATTACCCTTTGCATGGGTTGGTAATTATTAAGAGTGAAATGATGAAAAATTACCTCACATTTAATTAAGAAAAGAAAATGGAGATCGGCTTGGTGTTCTATGTGTGACTCGCTCAACGGAGGGTTTTATTTATTTAATTATTTATTTACTAGATTATACTCCGGGAGCGTCCCGGGTTGAGAAATTTAATATGATACATCAATTTAACATATGAAATAGACTGATGTATAACTCTAATATTAATATCTAACCTAAAACAAATAAACAATGCACAACTCCAATGCTAACACCTAACCTAAAAGAATGTAAAACTTTAATATAACTCTAATATTAACACCTATCCTAAAGACTAAACAAATGTACAACTCTAACATACTAATATTGATACCTAACTTAAAACAACGTATAACTCTATTAACCTATTCGGCTCTGGTTGAAAAAAAAATATTCATATTTACTGATTTAAACATAATTAGTGACTTGTCTATACATGATTACTGATTTACCTGAACGCTTTGTGTTTTTTTTCCTGTATGAACAAAATCCCACAAAAAAATTCTCCGTTTTTTATATAGCACTATGGTACTCGTTGGAAAGATAATAAAACGCTCATTAATTTGGTGTATTTTTTTTTCTTTAAAAAATCTCGTATATTAAAGATATTAACGTTTAAAAATTATAGGAGGAAACATGAGGGTGAAAAATTCAATTTTGTTTTTAAATTCTTTTTTTCCTAAAATATCTCAATGCCACATGGGATGACACATGGCACACTCAAGGAAGAGAATGCCTCTTTGAGTGACATGTCATTAAATGGCTTTGGTTTATTATATGTATAGATTATTATTACTAGATTATTTGTAGTTGTTTCTTAAGATAATTCTAATTTTTAATATATATTTTTTATATACATATAATATACTATAAAAATGTTAAAAAAGATGAGTAACGCGTTACATATTAATATTTGGTAATAGTAGCATAAAGATTGTGTGCTTGGAATTGAAGTTACAGTGAATCAAGTTATTTAAATAAATCATAGCATAATGATAATTGTCGAAGTACTCAAGTTATCAAACTCAATATTGCTTTGATTTCAAAGAGGTCAGTATTTAAGAGTTCAACCAGACATCTATTGCATATTTAGGGGGTTAATTCGTATATTGACGAACTTATACTGTATTCCATTGAAATTTGAGACTTATTTTTTATTTATTGGAACTTGATTTTAGCTTGTAATGTATTAGGTTATGTACCCGTGTGATACACAGGTTGAACAATTTAAATTATATATATTATATATAAATTTAAAATATAATTAAGAAAAATTAGATTACATATTTTATTTAAAATAAAAAAAGTTTCCTTTACAACCGAAAAAATATTAAATATTCATGAACCCCTAAATGATTTCTTGTAAAAAACATTTTTATTCACATAAAACTTTTTTCAAACATTCCAAAATATATCTTCCATACACAGCTATTACCTTGTAGACTGCACGTACAACAAAACAAAACAAAAATAAAAAAGTAATAAAGGTAAATCTGTTTAGGCTAAGATATAAAAAAATGAAATAAATTTAAAAGTATCTCCTCATCCGTTAAACCATCCCAATCGAGTATTGTTCATTTTGGAATTTGACATCAAGTTTCCCTAAAGCCAAAGTATTTATAACCTTGAGTGTATAATCATTTTTTTTTCTAACATCAAGGTCCTTAAACATAATGACATTTATTGGTTCAATTTGATTGTATTATAAAAAAAGATTGTGTAAAATAATAGCCTGAAAATAAAGATTGAAACGAATTAGTAATGCAAAGACTGTTTAGATATTGCATTTCTCTATTGAAGTAACTTGAAAAAACAAAGTCAATGAAGATTTCAATTAATGATTTTTCATATATAAAATGTATTTTATATATCAAGCTATTATAATACGAAATGAGCCAAACATATTTAGTTTTGTATTGAATCAAATATTTAATTAATGTGGATTGATTTGTTTTATTTTATTTGTTTATAATATTGTAAGAAATATAGTTTTAAACTTAGAGTGAAAGACCACATATTAAAAACACGTTTTTAAGGTACACGATTTAAATTTAATAACATATAAATACATTATCTTAAAAAATAAATAATTTTTAATAAAGATTACTTTTGTTAGTTCATAAACATTTTCAAATTATGTCTATTAATTTATTTCTAATTTTGTATTAAAATATAATTACATTAATTGATTTACAAAAACATAGAATATATATATATATATATATATATATATATATTAAACTGAATTCCAGTAATTATATTAATAATTATAATTGTAACAAATAAAAACTGAATAATTGTAACAAATAAAAACTGAATAAGTAATAATTATTACATAAAGAAACAAATTAAAATAAATGTATTGTTTGAAATAATAAAATTGAAGGCTTTATAATGGAGTTCTATGTACTCCATGTGCTGTCTTTTATTACTATAGATAAAATCGATTAATGTTGATTGATTTATTTTATTTATTTGTTTTGAGCAATATAAAAGTCTCACAAAAAAGCTTGACTAATTGCATTGTGTTATTATTAATTTGTTTATTTGACTTTTGAACTATTTTAAGCATTTAAAATTAATATGTATTTGCTGAACATAGTTTAACATCTAAAACAATGACCAAAATAATAAAACTTAATAATCATTTGTCAAATATTGTAACAAAATTAATTTTAAACTTAGAGTAACAGATTAATTTTTTTTAAAATGGGTTAATTTAAGGTACATGATTTAAATTCAAAGTTAATAATACATAAATATAAATATGTTATATAAAAAAGAATCATGTGTTTTCTTTTATTAATGATTTCAGTTACAACTATGATTATTAATATAATTACTAAAATTTAATTTAATAAACTTATATGATGGTTTTGCAAATCAATTATTATAATTAAATTTGAGTTTAATGTATTAAATAATAAAATGAGAGAATTTATGAGGGAGTGCCATATGTCCCTCATGTGTTTTCTTTTATTATTTAGACTACTCGGTAAGCAGACATAAGGTGTGCCCCGTCCTCCAAAAAATGCCCCGTCCCCCACCGCACACCGCCCCGGAATGCCCCGTCCCTTGGTGCCTCGTCCCTCCCGTCTCGCTGAGGACATTTGGGACGCTCCAATCATGTATTTTCTTTCTTCTTTTTTTTTTTTGAATTTGAACCAATAGGGTGTTTCTTTGTTATTTTTTTTTTATTTTTTTTTTTTGAATGTTTGAGACATGGGTTTTTCATGTCTGCACACCCCACCCATGTCTCAAGAATGTTGAGACACCACCTTGGTAATGTGGCAGCCTACATGGCATTGAGACATGACATTTTTGGTGTCTGCTCACCCCATAGCCTTAGTGTAGATGTAGATGTAGATTAGGTTGAACTTATTTTAAATGTTTTATTTTTAACTATTGAATAATATTTTAAACTATTAAATTTTGAAAGCCATTTTTCTTTTTTATTTTTAAATTCGAGTCAAACAAAGCCGAGCCGAGTTGGCTTGGTTTAAAACCAAGCCGAGCTCGAGCTTTGATTTTTAGATCGGTTTCAAATCCGAGCCGAGCCGAGCCGGCTCGTTTTATAACCAAGCCGAGCGCGAGCTTGGCCTGACTCAGCTCGATTCGGCTCATGAACAACCCTAGTTCAAATATAGGTAAGGATGTATTTAATGTAAATTACAGTGGGGTAACATTATTTGTTAAAAAAACATCCACCCTCTCTAAACCCCACCCATAGTGACTATAGATGAGATTACTCTAGGTAAGGTTATTGTTGTTTCATTAAAGTTATTCTAAATGTTGTATTAATATTTCAATAAAGTTACTAAAACTTATTTTATAAGTAAAAACCATTTTTTATTAAAACATAAACGTGAAAAATTACATTAAAATAGCGGGCAGGCGAGCAACTCAAATTCTAATAATATATATTCTGCTGTTGTGAACTATTTTTATTTATGTTATAACTAAGTTACCTAAATGTAACACATATGATATTGAGTCACAATTTAATGCTTGATTTTTTCAAGTTCAACGTACAACATGAGGTAACGATGAAGAAAATAAGTTGTTAATAATTATCAAGTTTCATAATTGTTCTTCTTTTTAACGGCCAACGAAACATGACACCTCAGGTACTCGGGGTCACCCTCTCCACTTGCAAATGTACCCCATACGCTCGTAGCAGACGAAGTATTGGGTAGCCCGAGCCCACCGTAAAGTCCCCGAATCGTGAAACCCGAGTGAGATCAAATTCGAACTTGATACCTTTCAACCACAAGCTCTAACCCTCATTTCCCATACCATTCCAGCACAAGGTGGAGGCTTTCATAATTTCTTTCTTTTTTTTTCGAACGGCCAACGAATCAATTTCCGAGCACTCTCGGGCACCCTTTTGGCGAATCAGGTACTCAAGAGTACCCGGGCCACCAATTGCCACCAATTCTCGGGAAAACCCGACCACTCACCCGCCCGAAGACACGACAGTGAAATAATCGGTAAAACCGGTCGGGATCAGGACTCGAACCCAAGCTAATGGTCGGGTCATCCCTCATTTCCCCTCCACCAATATCCTCCAAATGTAGCTAGTGAGAATTGAACCAAAGCCTCTCATAAGAAACTTTAGGCCCTCAACCAACTGGGTTACAAGTGTTGAACGACTTTCATAATTTCTATTCAGATTATTCAACAAGAATGGTTATGATAATTAGAAAAAGTATAATTAACTTTATTCAAACAATATAATAAGTTTACTACTTTAATAATAATAATAATAATAATAATAATAATAATAATAATAATAATAATAATAATAATAATAATCTATACTATACTATATTATAATGCATGAGTCAATGGTAATTTATGATACCTAAAAGTTAAGAACTTTATTTCCATAAACAACTTTAAAATAAGGGTAAAATAGTCATTCAAACATTTTTACACTTTAATCCCTCATCTTAGTTACACTTTAATCCATTAAACTTACTCAACTTTTGCTTATTTAAATTATAGTTAGTTAAACATCTTTTTTTTGATTTAAGCAAACTATCCCCCCATGATTTTTAAATGAGTTAAAACATTCAAATTATACTAAAAATCACTACTTCACCCCTAAATCCCCTCTCTCCTAATTAAAATAATAATACTTTTTTATACTTTTATCATTACATTTTCTCTCTCATCACTCACAACTACTTACAAAAATATTAAAATATATATAGAGGTGAACAGTAACTTTTCATATTTATGGTTAAACAATGCTTCCACCAAATATTTTCTCTCTCATCCACTCACAACCACTTACATTCACTCCATATAATTTGGTGGACACACTCACATACATTCGGTGGATGGGATGTGAGTGCTCTTAATTGCCAAAATGGCTCCTTAGTTTTTCCCTAAATTGCTTGTTTGGTCATCAAACTTGATTTTTATCACTGGAGCCCCTCAGAAATCAAAAGGTGCCAAAATGGTCACTTTTTAACTGAGTTATGAAAGTCAGTAAAGTTCCAGGGGCAATTTCATCATTTATGTCCTCAGGGGCCAAAATGGCAATTAATGGAAAGTTATAAAAAAATAAAAATCAAAAACATTTTTTGAACACGTTTTTTTTCGAACACGTTTTTTTTCGAACATGTTTTTTTTTCGAACACATTTTTTTTCGAACACGTTTTTTTTCGAACACGTTTTTTTTAATACGTTTCTTTTTTCGAACACGTTTTTTCGCTCATCCACAATAACCCAATATGTACCTGCTGGATGATTTTACTTTTGTTGTGTCCTGCAATGAGATCATCGACATTGATGATCTTCTTGATGTAGTTATGAAAGTCAGTTAAGTCTCAGGGGCAATTTTGTCATTTATGTCATCAGGGGCCAAAATGGCAATTAATGGAAAGTTATAAAAAAATAAAATTCAAAAAACGTTTTTTGAACACGTTCTTTTTAACACGTTTTTTTTTCGAACACGTTTTTTTTTCGAACACGTTTTTTCGAACACATTTTTTCGAACATGTTTTTTTTTCGAACAAGTTTTTTTTCGAATACGTTTCTTTTTTCGAACACGTTTTTTTCGAACACGTTTTTTCGCTCATCCACAATAACCCAATATGTACCCGCTGGATGATTTTACTTTTGTTGTGTCCTGCAATGAGATCATCGACATTGATGATCTTCTTGATGTTCGTCTGCATATCACGGACTAGCTTGAATTGAACGCCAGATTGAAGCAGTGCACGATTAATCTCGTTTAAGCAATCATTAAGGACCTTCTATTAAGTTATATTTAAAAAAACGTGTTAAAAAAACGTGTTCGAAAAAAATGTGTTCGAAAAAAAAAACGTGTTCGAAAAAAATGTGTTCGAAAAAAAACGTGTTCGATAAAACGTGTTCGAAAAAAAACGTGTTCGAAAAAATGTTTTTGAATTTTTTTTTTATAACTGTCCATTAATTGCCATTTTGGCCCCTGAGGACATAAATGACAAAATTGCCCCTGAGACTTAACTGACTTTCATAACTCAGTTAAAAAGTGACCATTTGGGCATTTTTTGTTCTCTGAGGGGCTCAAGTGATAAAAATCAAGTTTGGTGACCAGACAAGCAATTTGGAGAAAACCCCAAGGGGCCATTTTGGCAATTAACTCTTTTTAAATAGTCATATATTTTTATATGTTACTTTTACAAACAAAAAAATTACATTATAATAATGAGCATTTTATTATCTTTAATTTGATTATGGTATTGTTAATTTTTTTTTAATTTAAAAAATTTTATGTGTTACATGATTAACAATATATGGGAGTGAGCAATAATTAAACCGTTCAACGAAGCCAAACAAAAAAAAATAGACAAAATGAAATCAAAATCAAGTGAAAATTGAATTAACCAACATCCAATTTAACTTAAAATCGGTTATCGTTTTCTTTTTGTACCCTTAGTTAACCGAAATCAGTCAAACTGAAACGGAACCATTCATATATTCATAACAGCGTGCCAGCGCGATGTAGTAGGGAACACAGACGCTTCTAATGGTGCATGGTTGTGTTCGTTTCAACTCGGTTATTAGCGTCAACCGAAACAAAAATTGACATTATCGGTTAATAAAGTTATTCTTTGTTTTAACTAAAATTATGTTTTGTTTACTATATATCTCTTCTCAGTTATTATACACACATCTTGAATTGAAACTTAAGAAACAAACTATTAGATATTGATCATGGTGAGCCATATTTAGACGATCGTAATGTTAAAGTTATTTCTTTTAAAGATAAGTTCTCAATTACAACTTTAAATTACAACTTTAGCTTTGTTTATGTGTTAAGAGTTTAATTATGTTTTTTTTTTAAAGTAAACTTTTGAATATAAATCACTAGATTATCCCCGAGAGCGTTCCGGGTTGAGAAATTTAATATTATACATTAATTTTACATATGAAATAGACTGATGTATAACTCTAATATTAATATCTAACCTAAAACAAATTAACAATGTAAAACTCCAATGCTAACACCTAACCTAAAAGAATGTAGAACTTTAATGTAACTCTAATATTAACACATATCCTAAAGACTAAACAAATGTATAACTCTAACATACTAATATTGATACCTAACTTAAAACAACGTATAACTTTATTAACCTATTCGGCTCTGGTTGAAAAAAAATTCATATTTACTGATTTAAACATAATTAATGACTTATCTATACATGATTAATGATTTACCTGAACACTTTGTGTTTTTTTCCTGTATGAACAAAACCCCACAAAAAAATTTCTCCGTTTTTTATATAGCACTATGGTACTCGTTGGAAAGATAATAAAATGCTCCGTTAATTTGGTGTAAATTTTTTCTTTAAAAAATCTCGTATATTAAAGATATTAACGTTTAAAAATTATAGGAGGAAACATGAGGGTGAAAAATCCAATTTTGTTTTTAAATTATTTTTTTCCTAAAATATCTCAATGCCACATGGGATGACACATGACACACTCAAAGAAGAGAATGCATTTTTGAGTGCCATGTCATTAAAATGGTTTTGGTTTATTATATGTATAGACTACTTGAAATTGTGTTTGAAAATAAATTAAAGACCAAACTTCCCCGAATAAACTTATCACAATACTAACACATCTACTAAATATTATGTTTTTTGTTTTTTAGAACCGCCAACACAACAACCGCGAGACTCCCACAAGGGGGCTCGGGCAAATTGGCTTCCCTTGCTGGGAGCCTCGCCCGATGGTGGTTCCCGAGCCGGGAAAAACCCGATCCCCCACCCGTCCGAAGACCCGCTGTGAAGAATCGGTAAAACCCGGGCGAGATCAGGACTTGAACTTCTTACCATAGGCCAGGAGTCCTCTCTCATTTCTCATTGTGTCCTCCAAATGTAGCTAGCTAGTGGGAATCGCACTCAAGCCTCCCAAAGGAAACTTAGGCCAAACAACCAACTGGTATTGTGACGGACGAAATCTATTGCTAATTTTGCAACGGAGTTGACAAAAGTGTCAACCTGTTGCGATGGTCGAATTCCGACCACAGTTATTACTGTTATTAATTTTCATATTGGAGTCGATCGGCAAACGCATCAATGATGCTGATAGGTATTCAATGTGATGCCGGCCATCATCATTTGAAGATATAAATTTTTACACGATTATATCCTTTTACTACTTCTCTTACTTTCTTCTTCTAAATAAAATAAAGGTCACGACTTCTGAAATTGTATAAGATTATTTAGATAAATTGTTAATACATAAGTTATGAAGACTTGTTTGACATAATAAAGACTTGAATACTTCAAGGAGACACAAAATTGTACATTTTGTTCATTTAGGTGTTGTTTGTTTTTCTAAAAAGGATCCGTGAAGGCTTTCTGTTTGCGCTGCACAAATCACGTGCAGACATTGTCATCTGCAGGCTGTTTGTTTTTTCGTAAACGTTTCATTAAAAAACGTCTGAAAGCGAGCTCTTTTTGGTGCAGACTTAGTGTAACGACTTCTAAACTTTTCTAAGGTCTGGAGAGGGTTTAAACACCGTCCACCAACACCACCACCCACCGTCCACCAACACCACCGTCCACCACCGCCACCACCCACCCCCGTCCACCACCACCAGTTTATTTTAGCAGTCTACAGACGTTAAAAAACGGTATTTTTCTTGCAGACTGTAGAGGTTTGGTCCACCTCTTTTTCTGCACCAGTTTGTCCTAGTTTTAATCTACTCAAAGAACTTGTCATCAAAGATTTCATTTAGAGCTACCACGACCAATATTCACAAGCTAACACACAATAAGCTTAGATGATGGATTCAATGTCATACTTGTCATATTTAACTTATTAAACCACAGATTCCAACAATCAGTTGGGTTTAGAAGCATGTATAGGCTTTCAAATTTCAATGTGAAAAATAGGGAAGTGATAACAGATGAAGAACAGTTGGGTGGGCAATATTATGACGATGTCAATCGAAATATATTCACATCGACAACAACTGAAAAGCCTTAGACGAAATAATATCTAAAATATGATCTTTATAATCTATTAGACCACTAAAAAATCCCCTGACAATGTAATCTCTCTGACAAACGACGGAAAATCCTATGACGAAATCCTATCTGAAACTTATATTTAAGCTATGCATGTGAAAGTGTTATCAATGAGATTTGAGTTTGTATCGACGCAAAGAAAGTGTTAAAAAGGCTTATTGGGCTTTCATTTGTATTTCATGTGTATTGGACTTGTTTCAGTATTGGGTTTATAATTATCTGGCCCAGTGATGGCCCAAAGATATATGGCTGGGCTTTGTGTCACACGTCTGATTATTGATGTGTGGTTGTTATTAAGTTGTTGATAAGGTTTTGATCTAATGGTTGAGATCATTTCAGGATATCTGATCGTGTGGTTTAAGATGGTTCGTTTGTTACGAGGGATTCCAGCTATAAAAGGGCATCAATATGTGCACTGTTCTCTGATCGTCTTATTCTCTCATCTCTCTCTCACCTGCACTTAACCTTTCGTCTTCTTTGTATTGTTTTAGGGTTTTCAGGTGTATTGTCTAGTCTTATCTTTGTAATAGCAGTCGTGTATTATCTCTGTAAGTATTTCAGTTGTATTCGTCTTATAGTTGAGATCAACTGATATTTCATCAGTCAATCTCAACAGACTCTGTATTTGTGGTTGATCATTTTGAGTTCCATATTTGTGGAACTCTGGGTATATTGGGGGGTAAATCTTTTGGGTTGGATAAATAAGATTTTGTCACCTGTTTTGTCGCTATACCTTGTGTTCTTTATTATTTCTGTTTGTATTGTGGTTGTGTTATTCTTGTGGATCTACAAAACTTTACATGGTATCAGAGCCTTAGGCTCTTGGTATTATTTGAGTTTTTTTGTTATTCCGCTGTGTTTCTATTGTTAGGGTTTGGATCTGTATAGATCTGACCTATTGTTCTAGATCTGTTAATCCTCATAACAGATCTGTGTGATATTGTCTTTAGATCAAGGATCTCATCTAATCCATAGGTGTTGATTCTTGGTCTTGTTGAGTAGTAGATCTTATCTGATTATAGATCTGATCTACTAGCCTAGTAGGGGAGTCTGTCTGTCTTGTTCTTGGTTTGTTCGTTGTTGATTGTTGCTGATCTTGGGAGCTGCTGTATTGGAAAGGAGTATTGGAGGTGATTATTATTTGCTTCAATTGCTCCCACTTCTCTATACCCTAAGTGAAGGTATAGGCTGTGGGATTGGAGAAACCCTAACTTGGGTTCCCCCTCTCGGTGAGATCGTTCCCTTTCTTGTTTGTTTTTTTTTTAGTATTGTTGTGTCTAGAGGCAGCTGACCGGGTTAGGTGGACCGGTATTTGAGCCGACTATTTGGTGTCTTATCTTGTTGATCTGTGACTGCTTGTCTTGCTTGGTGTTTTATTTTCTCTTGGTATATTGGTATATATATATATAGTTAATAAAGAACTCCTGAGTTAAGAACTGGGTGGGCACCTTTTGAGTGACGAACCCACTATCTGTACACTGACTCAGCTTCGTTCTCTTAGGAACCTATTATTGTCTGGTTGTTGTCTGATTGTATTTGTTCTATTAGTTGTAATGGGTGATGCTATTGTTAACCCTGATCCTCCATCAGGAACTCTTATAAGTAAACTTGATGTGAGTGATCCCTTGTATCTACATCCCAGTGATACAAGTAGTCTGTCTATTATCAGTATCAAGTTAAAAGGTACTGAAAATTACTCTGTCTGGTCTAAGTCTATGAAAATTGCTTTGGAAGCTAAAAATAAGTATGGTTTTATTGATGGTACTTGTACCAGGTCTGTGGATGATGAAGTCTTAGGTAAACAATGGGATAGGTGTAATTCTGTTGTTATGTCTTGGTTGTTGAACTCTATTAGTGAAGAGTTGTACCTTGGTCAAGTGTTTTCTGAACTTGCTAGGGATGTCTGGTTAGATCTAAGAGAAACTTATGATAAAGTTGATGGTTCAATTGTTTTCAATTTACATCAGAAAATTAATTCACTAACACAAAGTGGTAGTAGTGTGTCTGAGTATTATCATAAACTAAATACTATGTGGAAACAATTTGATTCCATTGTTCAGCTTCCTAGTTGTAGTTGTCAAGCCTCTAAAGAATTTAATGAGTTTAGTGCATTAATCAAGTTAATGCAGTTCTTGATGGGGCTTGATGACATGTATCAGCCTGTTAGGTCCAGTCTCTTAACAAGGGATCCTTTGCCCTCTGTTAAGACAGCTTTTTCTATTGTTTCCAGGGAAGAGTCACATAGGGGTTCTAGTGGTAATACTAAAGGAACTAATGTATCTTTTGTGGCTAATACTAATCAGTTTTCTAGTAATAGAAGGAACCCAAACAGGGGTCCTAACCCTAATCTAAAGTGTACTCACTGTAATATGCTGGGTCACACTGTAGATAGGTGTTATGAACTTGTTGGGTATCCTCAAGGTTTTAAGAAAAAACCAACTGTTCAATCTACTACTAAAACAAATAATCCTGGAAACATTCCAAATAGAAGGGCTAATGTCTCTAGTAACAATGTATCTTCTTCTACTACTGTTCCTTTTACCTCTGAACAGATTTCAAAATTGATGGGTCTGATTAATGAGAAGTCTTCAAGTGAGGCACAGTGTTCTAATGTAGGAGGTAAGTGTTGTAGTGTGTCTGGTTTTTCAAACATGTCTGTTTTGGGAAAGTTGTCTAAAGTTTTTAAAAATTTCTCAAGTTGTTGTAGTTTTATTAAGTATGCTTTAAAACATGGTTGGATAATGGATTCTGGTGCCAACCAACACATGGTCTGTACTGATAAAAACATGATAAACTGTGTTGATGTATCTCAGTACAATCTTTTAGTTAAACACCCAAATGGTACAAGTGCTAAAGTAACTAAAATAGGGGATATAAAACTTGCAAATGGAGTCATTTTACATGATGTCTTTTTAATCCCTGATTACTGTGTCAATCTTGTTTCTGTTCAGAGGTTAGCTAAGGATAATAAACTTAGTGTCTTATTTGATGAAAATGCTTGTTATGTTCAGGGTTCCAAGGACAGGAAAGTCCTGGTGACTGGTAAAGAGTGTGATGGCTTGTATTTTGTTGGAACTGATGTGAGTATGAGTAACTTGTGCTTTAGTAGTGTTAGTGATAGGAGTCTTTGGCATAGCAGACTAGGGCATCCTTCAGACCAAGTCTTATCTGTCTTAAAAAACAAGTTAAACTTGAATCTTACTAAGTCTGAACCCTGTGAGATTTGTCATAAGGCAAAGCAAGTCAGGGTTCCTTTTCCTTTAAGTGATCATAAAACAAAATTTCTTGGTGATATTATTCACCTTGATGTCTGGGGTCCCTATAGGGTTACTAGCAAGGAGGGTTATAGGTATTTTTTGACTGTGGTTGATGATTACACTAGAGCTGTTTGGTGTTATTTGTTAAAAAATAAAGGTGAAGTTTTTGAAAGTATTCAAAGCTTTTATGAACTTGTAAATACTCAGTTTAAGAAAACTGTGAAAATTTTTAGAAGTGACAATGGTACTGAATTTGTAAATAAACAAATGTCTAGTTTTTGTAATCAAACGGGTATTATTCATCAGACATCTTGTGTTCATACACCACAGCAAAATGGTGTTGTTGAACGTAAACATAGGCATTTATTAAACATTGCTAGAGCCTTATTATTTCAAAGTGGTGTGCCCTTGTCTTTCTGGTCTGAGTGTGTTTTGACTGCATGTTACCTTATTAACAGGATCCCCTCATCTGTACTAGAAGGTAAAAGTCCCTATGAGTGTATGTATGGGTTCCCCCCAAGTATTGACCATCTTAGAAACTTTGGGTGTCTTTGTTTTAAAACTGTTTTAAATGAAACTGATAAACTTTGTAGTCGTGCTGATAAATGTGTTTTAGTTGGCTATTCCAACTTTAAAAAAGGTTATAAACTATGGTGTTTAGAAACTAAACAATTTGAGTATTCTAGGGATGTAAAGTTTTATGAGGAAATTTATCCCTTTAAAACTAATGATAAGTCTGATTTGAATAAAAATGAATTAAACAATATAAATTTTTTTTGACTTGTATGATCAGCATGATACCAAAGTTTCTGATAGTCTTAATATACATAATGATAATATTCCTGATGATGAAGGGGGAACCAATGGTGCTCATGAACACACTCCTGGACAGAACTTGTATGACCCTAGTACCGGGGCTGCCAAGAGGGTAGATCAAGTAGGTGGTCAGCACACTGGTAGTACAGGTCCTAGGGGGAATGAGTCGTCTGAGGTAGGGTGTTCAAGTGATGAGAATGTTACTCATGAGGGAAATAACCTACAAACTAATAGAAAGTCTACTAGGGAGTCAGTTTTACCTAGGAGATTTGATGAGTTTGTTGTTGAGGGTAAAGTTAAATATGGTGTTGAAAGAGTAGTCAATTACTCTAATTTGTCTTATGAAAATAGGTGTTTTGCTTCCAGTTTGAATAAAATTGTTGAGCCTATTAGCTATTCACAGGCTTCAACTGATCATAGATGGGTTGAAGCCATGAATGCTGAAATGGAGGCATTATATAGAAATCAAACTTGGACTGTTTGTGAGTTACCTAAGGGTAGAAAACCCATAGGATGTAAATGGGTATATAAGGTTAAATATAAAGCTAGTGGTGAGGTTGAAAGGTTTAAGGCCAGATTGGTTGCAAAAGGTTACAACCAAAGGGAAGGCCTAGACTTTGGTGAAACCTTTTTACCAGTTGTTAAGATGGTAACTGTTAGAGTCATACTTAGTATGGCTGTTGAAAATAACTGGTCTCTATATCAGCTTGACATAAACAATGCATTTCTGTATGGGTCAATAACAGAAGATGTTTATATGACCCTTCCAGAAGGTTATCATTCTAAAAATGATAATCAAGTGTGTAAGTTAGTCAAATTACTTTATGGGCTTAAACAAGCACCAAGAAAGTGGAATGAGAAACTTACACAAGTCTTAACTGATATGGGCTTTATTCAGAGTGTGTGTGATCACTCAATGTTTGTTAAAACTAGTAAAGATGTCTTTGTTGTATTACTTGTATATGTTGATGATATTGTTATCACTGGTAACAATGAAAGTGAGATTAAAACTGTTAAAAGTATTTTAAGTGATAATTTTCAGATTAAAGACTTAGGAAAATTAAAATACTTCCTAGGTCTTGAAGTGTTATATGAAAATGGTGGTATTTGTCTAAGTCAAAGGAAGTATTGCTTGGAGTTACTAAATGACTTTGGATATCTGGGTTGCAAGCCTGTTGCTACACCCATTGAACAAAATTATTTAGTAACAACAAAAAATGATAAGTCCAAAAGGCTTCTTGAAAATGTTAATGGTTTTCAAAAGCTTATTGGAAAATTGATTTACTTGTCTTTAACAAGACCTGATATTAGTTACTCTGTTCAATATCTGAGTCAATTTATGCATAAGCCCACTGAGGGTCACTTACAGGTTGCTTTAAGGTTACTCAGGTACCTAAAGCTTGCACCTGGTAAGGGCATAATGTTCAAAAAAGGTGAGCATTTTGACCTTATTGGATATGTGGACTCTGATTGGGCAAAGTGTCTTGAAACAAGAAAATGCATTACTGGATATTGTATTTTTCTTGGTAATTGTCTTGTCTCTTGGAAGAGCAAGAAACAAAACACTATAGCTCGATCAACTGCAGAAGCAGAATATCGAGCAATGTGTTCTGCATCTTGTGAAATGATTTGGCTAATGAATCTGTTAACTGAACTAAATGTTAGTCATAAACTTCCTATGAAATTGTATAGTGATAGCAAGGCTGCAATTTCTATTGCAGCCAATCCTGTGTTTCATGATCGAACTAAACATTTCGAGATTGATTTACATTTTCTACGAGAGAAAATCTCAAATGGTATAATTGAAACCATAAAAATTGGTTCAGAAGAACAAACTGATGATATATTTACCAAAGGTTTGGTAAGTACTCAGCATGATTATTTATGTAACAAACTAAACATGTTTGATGTTTTTAAACACATGAATTAAGGGGGAATGTTAAAAAGGCTTATTGGGCTTTCATTTGTAATTCATGTGTATTGGACTTGTTTCAGTATTGGGCTTATAATTATCTGGCCCAGTGATGGCCCAAAGATATATGGCTGGGCTTTGTGTCACACGTCTGATTATTGATGTGTGGTTGTTATTAAGTTGTTGATAAGGTTTTGATCTAATGGTTGAGATCATTTCAGGATATCTGATCGTGTGGTTTAAGATGGTTCGTTTGTTACGAGGGATTCCAGCTATAAAAGGGCATCAATATGTGCACTATTCTCTGATCGTCTTATTCTCTCATCTCTCTCTCACCTGCACTTAACCTTTCGTCTTCTTTTTATTGTTTTAGGGTTTTCAGGTGTATTGTCTAGTCTTATCTTTGTAATAGCAGTCGTGTATTATCTCTGTAAGTATTTCAGTTGTATTCGTCTTATAGTTGAGATCAACTGATATTTCATCAGTCAATCTCAACAGACTCTGTATTTGTGGTTGATCATTTTGAGTTCCATATTTGTGGAACTCTGGGTATATTGGGGGGTAAATCTTTTGGGTTGGATAAATAAGATTTTGTCACCTGTTTTGTCGCTATACCTTGTGTTCTTTATTCTTTTTGTTTGTATTGTGGTTGTGTTATTCTTGTGGATCTACAAAACTTTACAGAAAGTATGGTAGAAATTGACTTTCAAGCCAACATAAGCAAACGATAAATAGTTACTTTAGATACAAAAAAGAGCGTCCATCAACATCCTTGTTGATCACTTAGACACCAAAAAAGATTTTATATTGCTATGTTTTGGGGAAAACCAAGCTTGCCAATTACACTTATGAGTTTGAGTCTCTTACACGATTTATTACTCGTCTATTGTCATTGTGGTCGATGTTGAAAATTTTCTGAGCCTGTTTGTAATTGCCAAAGAACAACAAAAATGCTTCACCGGGGAAAAAACGCATTGTTGTTGTTCAAGAACGCAAAAGCAATTGTAAGTTTCAAGAGACCTGTGAAGAATTGACTAAGGTGAGTATGTGTTCCTATTATTTCATGATTCGTGTTTCAATTACTTTTATTAGACCTAATATCTTTCATTATTTTTTTATTTTACATGTTTTGACCCATTAGAGATTAAACAAAAAAAATATGGATAAACAAAATCTAGAAGCAAAAAAGCAGAATCAATTCAATATGAACTCAAAGAAAATGTAGAAACGCTTGAGGCTTTGGAACAGCTTAATCAAGCATTAACAGTTAATAACAGTTAAAGCACGAAAGACCAACGACGATAAACGGCTACAATCCGAGTGGGAACAAAGAATTCTATAAATAGCTAAAATAACAGTTACATTATGATATAATGAATTAATCAGTCAACCATTAGTCAAAGTGGTTTCGACGGTGGATATTCCAATGCCTTCGATTTGTGTTAGCGGCAGAATCTTATGCAAAACAAGTGTCAGGATATAGAGAGGCTTTACTGTGTAGTAAAAGATTTGAGTCGATTCAAAGATAAAACTTGGAAGTATTAATGATGTGATCATTACGAAATGATACGTCGAATCATGTAACTGCGTTTCACCTATATATGCTTTATGGTAGTGCAAGCTAGAGTTATTTACAATCATTTTGAGGGGATATATTATAAAGATATATGTACGGAATTTTGTTTAATATCTTTATATGAGAGATATATGTATAAAATTTGTATTTAACATGTTTGTATAAGAAATCGCTATAGTTGAATTTCCATATGAAAGTTGGTGGTTACTTTAGTTGATTATAGCTAGCTTTCTAGGTTTTCTGTGACTACCAATAGAGTATCCACGCAACACATGACATATCTTACTGTTATTATTAGAATAATCTTTTTAGTTTCGTTTTTTTTTGTCTTAGAATTTGTTATAATTCATATTTCGTTTATTATTGTTAGAATAACCTTTTTATCTTTTACTTTGGCGAGTTGCAAACTGTTTCCGATCAAACTCTCACCGCGAAGCGCAGACGAATCCAACTAGTTATGATGGAAAATGAGTTTCAACTTGGTGTGGATATAAAACGTACTCTTCGATTCATTTCAAGAGACATGAAAGATCATGTTCTTTATATGAATAATTAGAGAGATGCACTCTCAAATTTTGTTCCAACTCCTACTTCTCTATTTCTTTCTTTTTTCAAAATTAACACAATTGTACCGGGTGTTATCTTGAGCGCGAGAGCCATCTCCAGAAGTACGACTATCGTTCTGGTTGTTGTATCTTGGAAACAAACTGTCTAGGAGGAAGTACATAATTTGTTTTAAGGGTCTCGTGTTTAACACGATCCTCAACCAGAATCTTTAAATTTTTTTTGTTTGTTGATTGTTATAGTGAAAGAGTACGATGAAGAATCAAGTCACGGATGCTCCAAGAATGCACATTGAAATTTCTACTTAAGGTGCAGCTTGAATGGTGTATATTTGTAATTTATAGTTATCTTCATTTAGTTTTAGTATCCCACAAATAACAAAAGCATAGTCATTATATTCCATTATTATTTTAATAAAAATGAAAATATTTAGATATGTTAAGAGGGTGTTTGGGATTGAGTTTGAAAATGTAAAAGTGCTTATTGGCTTATGACTTTTTAAAAATGAGTTTTAAAGAAAGTGTTTGGATTAGCTTTTAGGATAAGAAACGTCAAAAAGTCAATAGATTATCTTTTTTAAGTGTTTTGCTTAACTTATTGTGAATATTAGTTGTATGGGTGGTAAATTTGTAATTTTTTTTCCGAAAGCCAAAAACCAGGATTTCTAACTTTTCAAAAACAGCTTTTCCACCCTTAAAAGCCAAAAGCCAAAAGCCAAAACAGAAAGTGCTTTTGGGTTACACAAACAGCTTATTGACTTATTGGCTTCTTAAAAAAGCCAATAAGTCAATAAGTTGTTTTGAAACTCAATCCCAAACACCCTCTTACTAGGTTTTAATAAACTTAAACATCCATGGTTGACATCTACAATTTTAATTTTTTTGAACGGCCAACGAATCAATTCCGAGCACTCTCGGGCACCCTTTTGGCGAATCAGGTATTTGAGAGTACCCGGGCCACCAATTGCCACCAATTCCCGGGAAAACCAGACCACTCACCCGTCCGAAGGCACGACGGTGAAATAGTCGGTAAAACCGGTCGGGATCAGGACTCAAACCCAAGTCAATGGCCGGGTCATCCCTCATTTCCATCCACCAATGTCCAAATGTAGCTAGTGAGAATTAAACCCAAGCCTTCCATAAAAAAATTTAGGCCCTCAACCAACTGGGCTACAAGTGTTGGACCCTAACATCCTATATTTTAGGACATTTTAGTTCAAAATATGAAAAACAAAATTGGATGAACGTCGATACGTCGTCATAACTCATAAAGAATCATTGTTCATAAAAATTTGTGATTACAATATTGGGATTATAGAGTATAACGATGTCTAAACACTTGTAGCTCAATTGGTTGAAGGCCTAAAGTTTTCTATAGGAGGTTTGGGTTCAATTTCCACTAGCTACATTTGAAGGACATTGGTGGAGGGGAAATGAGGGATGACCCGGCCATTGGCTTGGGTTCGAGTCCTGATCGCGACCAGTTTTACCGATTATTTCATCGTCGTGCCTTCGGGCGGGTGAGTGGTCGGGTTTTCCCGGGAATTGGTGGCCCGGGTACTCTCGAGTACCTGATTCGCTAAAAGGGTGCCCCGAGAATGCTCGGAATTGATTCGTTGGTTGTTCAAAGAAAAAAAAAAGAGTATAATGAAAACTAGGGAGACACCACAACCGACCACGCCAACGAACTTCGCACCATCGTTGGACCACTATGTGGCAGTGTGGCACCAATGTCTTCAACCTTCCATCACCGTTGCTCCAGTCACCCTTTGCAACCACTGTTGCCACCACACTACGTTTGAAACACCCAATGTCACCACCTCCAAACCGCCCTCAGAATTATTTTTGACAAATTGGATTTCGTGTATATATATTAGTTTATTCTGTTTTGTAATTTATAACTTTTTTTAGTTTATAACTTTTTACACCAACTTTTAATTGATAGATGTTACAATAAAAACCAAGTTACATTTTGATAATGGATAAGCGAGCAACAAGTTGTGTCGCTCTTCCCTTTTGAATCGCAAAACCTATTTTATTAAATACAAACCATTGGTTCATCAGTCTCTGCAAGTCACCGTGGACCAACTTTTGCACCCGCTCCAAAAAGCGAACCGCCTCAGGAGCTAGGGATCCAAATGTGTCGAAGGCAAACAGAATGAACACGTGCTGATTCTCTAAACATGTTGCCTCTTGCTTAGCAACCTTCCTAGCTTCTACCCTCAAAACCGTGTGTCCCCGAACGAAGCCACTGTCTCTCAGCCCCACCAATGGGGACATCCCAATGAGGTCGACGAACACATGCTTACCCCCTGCCTAGCCAAACACAAGGACGTCCGCAGGACGCAGGGTAGATCTTCCCTCTTGGGGATCAGTCAGGAAGTTAACATGCGCTTCTTTCTTGGCTGAGATTCTGGCACGCCTAAGCACATCCCATAAAACATCTCTAACCCAATCATGACGATACTTGAACCCCGACAATTCCTTACAGTGAAGGGTATGATTCATCTAGAGGGAAAAGAGGAATCATGAGCCGGTATTTGAGGATAGTTCTATATTTAACTGCTGACATCCGTTGTCCAAGTCCTTCAATGGGCACAAACGTAAAAAAATTCTGTGCATGAGCTCCTGATCTACTATTGTAAAATAATATAACAAGTGAAATTACCAAGTCAAAATAATAAGAATCGACCCATTTTTTTCCTAGAGAACTAATCATTTTTCGAAATAATTGGAGTTCCAAACCACTCTCAGTAATATTTAGAACATACGTCGAACAATGAAAATTAGCATGTTAGAAATTAATATATATTTTATAATATTATATTATTAATTTATAAATACTTGCTCACATAAACCTAAACCCCATGAGTCTACAAATGTTATTAATAATATTGGCAACAAGAATTTAATAACATTTATTTATTCGACGGGTAAATATGGGGGTAATTAAGATGAGGAAGTGAATAAGTATGTGAAATGAGCAAATGTAAGATAATGATGACAGAAGAAGAAGATGATGAAGCACCCATGAATGCGTGTTAGCTATTAGACTATGGGGTGTGCTTCCCCTTCCCCCTTCCTTCCCCTTGTCCACATCAGCGCCACATCATTTTCCCCTTCCCCTCCCCCAAATCAGGGAAATGGTTCCCCCTTCTTTCCCCTTCCCTTCTCCTTTATTTTAATATGTTTTAGGGGGAAAAAGACAAAAAAAAAATATATATATATATATAATATTATTAGAAGAAAAGACAAAGAGAATAATAATATTAAATAGATCGGGGAGAAGGGGAAGAATTCCCCGAGGACACCGAAGGGGAAAAGAGGGGGGCGGTGTTCCCCTTGGGGAAAGGCTCCATGTCAGCATCCCGATGCTTTATCCCGAACCACACCCTTTAGTCTTATAAATGGACATGCAAAATCTTTTGGTCTCAACCAGTCATTCGTATCATCTCTCCCAAATAATAAATTCCATTAAAAAAAATAGGTTAAAAAATTAAAAAATATAGGGATTAAACCTTAAGGGTAGTTAAGGTAAGAGACTATTATTGCAATGGAAGTTTGGGTTGAAAAAGCAATTTACTAAAATTGCAATTTGATTAAACAAAAAGCTAAGGGACCAAAAATACAATTTGCTCAAAGTATAAAAATGTAACTTGATCAAACCATTTACAAAATTGATAAAATTGAGAACTTGTACGGATAGATGATAAACCATTACGAGTATCAATACTATACGGGTAGTAAATTGATAAAATTGATACGAGTACTAATATGGTACATGTACCAAATAGGGGTGGGCATAATTGGCTCGGACCCAAAAAAACCGAGAACCGACCCGAAAATCCATAAAAACCGAACCGGATCTGAAATGTAGGTTATGTTATCGGTCCAGTGAATCTACTCCAGCCGGTTCTCGGGTCAGGTCAGTCCATAACAACAGTGAAACCGAGCCATAACCTAAGGACCAAAAATAAGTTATACTTTTAACAACCTGTTGCAGTTTTTTTAAACTTGTTGTTGCAGTTTTTTTTAAACTTTTTTTGCTGCAGTATATTTAATTAAAAGGCTGTTGCTTTATTCTTTAATGGGTCAATACGGGTTGGGTCAAGCATGGACGAAATTTGCTGCAGTATAATTTAAAGGCTGCAGTTTTTCGCTGCAGTATATTTAAAAGGTTGCTGCTTAAAAACATGTTAAACGTGCCAGAACCTGATTCGGTTGTGTCAATATGTGTAGTTGTGTACGTTTGTCCACATGATCCCATTGTTTTCCATTGATGGTTTTATGTTTTGTCCGTTTAATACACATAATACCACTTGTGTTGTCCGTTTAATTCATTTTCTTCAATTAAAAACTTAAGAAATCACGTATTTTTTTTAAACATACGCCAAATGTTTTAGTTTTTCACTTAGGAATTCTATCAAACACTTGGTGTGCAAACATATTGTACATACCAATCAAACACAATCAACCCACCTAATTAGCAAATAACACACCATCACCATATAAATCAACAATATACAAAGTTACAACAACACAGATTAACCATCACCATCCAAAATCAAGATACAAAGTTCAAAAAAGAAATCAAACCTGAAATTTTATTGGTTCAGAAGACAAATCGTAACAGGTTAGATAGTTTTTTGATGTTGATTGTAACAAATCAAAGGTTTTTTGATGTTGGATATGATATTGCAGATCGGGTCGGGTATTGAATCCTAGACCGATGGAACCGTATGTGAAGGGACCGAAGACCGAACCTAATCTTAGGGTATGAATTTGGTTCTTGTTTTATGTAAGGATTGGGTCTCGGTTTGGGTTGGGTCGGGTTTGGACATGCTCACCCCTAGTACCAAATAGGTAAACTTGATACGAATATCATAAATACCATAATACGAAGTAACACATGTTATCAAATTCATTAGTATATCAAATTCGGTACTTGTACAATTTTTACCTGTACCGAATACCAAAATCAATAAAAGTGGGTACCGATACCTATACCAAGTACCCAAAATCGGTACGGGTACCGGTATGGCTACGGGTATAGGTACTCGGGAAAAAAATGCTCATCCCTAATGTGTATCATAAAAGGAAAAGGTCGTTTTCAAAAAAAAATTTCTTAAAAAATAAACACTCGGTAACTCATAAAACCTACTTATAATTCTACTTGTGCACATTTTACTCGAGTGAAGTCTCTGTACAAGTTTGTCACTTTCTAAAGACATTCTAAAACTGTGATATGAACCTGAAAAAAAAAAAAAAACAAAATTGGTATCAAATGATATGTCATGATGATGATTAATTTAAAAGGCTTGCATGGTAGGGTGATTAATTATCACTTATCAGCTAGAGATTTACCTGTACCCAAGAATCATAGGCTACATCTAACCGGCATAGCAACTTTTGTAATCAATGTTTCTAGCAACACCAATCAAAATACAAAAAAAAAAAAAAAAAAAAAAAGATTCTTACCAACTGAATACATATGTGAATATATATGTACTTAGCGGGTTCTTATATGTAATAGTAGATTCAAAACCATATATACTATCTTAATATAACTAGTGACTTGGCTAGACATGATTAATGAATTACTTAGTGAGACTTGGTAATAGACCTTTAGTTATTGAATCCATAAGCATATCATGAATGCATTCGATACAAAATTCTGATTTCCTCTATTTGTTCTTAACATAAGCGAACAATGATTTCGTATCGAACTCTAATGCAACTCCTCTCAAACTGTTTTCGTTCGAGAAATTAGGGCTGCTGACTTTATCACAGTAAGTCTTCAATTGGTAAATTGACCAACAACATTTAATGACCATTCTGTTGTGATAAGCAACACATTATGTCATGATAACTTAGGTTGTTGCCACAGTTCCTTATGACTCCTCCATAAGATAGTTATGTCTGCTGACGTTATGATATACCCCGAAATTGACACTTGATTTCCTTTGAATATAAAAAAGTTAGAGTAAGAGTAGTCAATCACTTTAGGTTCTCACTTCTTCTTTAGATTATAGCCTCTTGTTTCTTAAAGATATTGTAATGTTCTATTAGATGTTTTTCATCAATCTAGACAAGTCTAGTATCAAGCAATACGAACAATATCATAAACAAGCATAGACTTAAATTTACACCAGTCTTCTAATTAATGAAGCATAAGGTGATAATCTCAATTTATCCTATTATCCTCTAAAAGAGAGCAATGTTGTATGTTACATACTTAAGGACCCGCTTAGAGTAAAACTTATGGGATGAAACTAATATCTCGTTGCGTCTATCTCGGTATATTTTGATTCCTATCATGTAAGAGGAATCCCCGATGTTCATCATGTCAAAATTATGCATGAACAATGCTTTGACTTGGGTAACATATATTTGTCAAGAGAAGCGTCATCTATGTAAGGACAAGTTTTCATTAGTTGTTCCCACTCATCTTGAGGTAGGTTCTTTAATCCACTTAGTTCTTGATGAAGAGAATTTCATTATGATTCCAACACATTTTATGCTTGCATCAACCCACACACGGATCTTATTGACTTACAGACTAAGCGTTTTTACCCTCAAGTTTAGAACTTTCAGGTTGCTTAATGAACATGTAGGTCATCGTTATGGAAAGTTGTCTTAATGTCCATCTAATGTGGCTCTTAGTTATTATGAGCTACTAGGACGGTAATGATCCTTAAAGAAATCTTTTATAATACAGATAACCAGATTATTTGATAATCTAATGTAACATCGCGAATTTCCCCTAATTTTTTTTTTATAAAAAGAATGTATTGTTTTAAACAATATATGTTTTAAATACCTTAAACTAATAATTATTTGTATCTCGACGCTTTTGTACGTTTTAAAAATATTTCGAGTCACTTTCGGGCTTATATAATCATATTATGAATTTAGAATAATATAGTTTTAGGGAAATAATTGCCAAAAAAAGATTTGTGTGGACCGGGACTCGAACCCGCGTCCACAGCCAACCAACACACAGTGACAACCAACTGAGCCAACTATCATCTTGTGTAGTATTTCAGAAGAAAATAAACTTAACACATTCCTTAAATTGATTAGTCAAAGTCTTAGTCAAACAGTCAAAGTCTTAGTCAAACAGTCAAAGTCTTAGTCAAATAGTCAATTCATCATAAAACCTTACTTTATGGTGTTGACCAATTTTAATGGCTAATTGACTCCAAAATTAGTATAAAAACCCACCTATGACCCATTATACTTTGCACCTCTAAATCGATTGTTTCAATCCGATTAAACTTTCCCTCATACCTTTCTTCTATAGTCTATTACTTCTACAATTGAAGCTTTGATTATAAGCTCTTGTAATTGGCGAATTGGAAGCTTGATATTCTTTCTTTTTCGTTTTCTTCATTTTGGACTAGCTACGTTGTTGAGTCTTTGGGATTCGCCTCGCATACATTCACAACACATTATTCTATTTTTTTCACAAGATATAACATTTTGCTAAGGTGAGTTTTACATAGCCCCTTTTCTATTTATCACCATTTTTGGGGTGAAACATGTTACAACATTCTATTTACAATTCAATCATCAAAGTGTCTATGTGTTTTTCTATGTTGCATTATGTCTTGAACATGACTAGGGTAAGCACAATTCTAGCATAATCATTAACATTGATCAGCCGACGGTATACAATGATAGATCTATTGGACTGACAATCCCACCCGGATACGTGCCTCCTACAAAGGTAGCGTGGGTGTTTGTTATCGCATAACATATTCGAGTGAACCATGAGCGTATGGGATGGACCACAATATAACAGTCACAAGGGTTGATTATGCACTCGATTTACTTCTAGTATGTTTTCACATATGGACTAGACTTGCCATGACACTTGAATTGTACAAGCTTTATTCAATTATCAAAACCTATGTAATTCTCACCAACTTTTGTTGACCCAAAATATTTTCAAACTTAACATGTTTCAGGTTATAGCTTGCTTGAAGATTAGAGTTATTGCTTGAAGATGCGTAGCTAGTATTTTTCATTTTGATGTACAAAATTCTTAGAACAATTGTATGTAATTTATTTAAATCATTTATTGAAATTTATTATTTACCATGAGCTACTGAACAATCATCAATACCTGACATCCCGATGTTTCCGCCATCGGTTGGGGTGTTACATCTAATCCCTCCTTGAGTATAATCTTTTACAATCAATCTTATCTTACAACGTTCCCATTCGGATCTGGTTTAATTATGAATACCTATAGGTTATTCAACCAAATCCCAAACGATATTCTTAATTATGGAATGAGTTATGCTAATAATAGCTTTATTCCATTTAGAAGATTGACTGATACTAATGATTTAATTAGAAGATGTAGGATCTGTAAACTTTCCAAACATCCATTTTTTGTGTTAGTCAGGAAGGTTACATAATCATCAAATTTAATGGGCTTTTAGACCCAGATGACCTCCTGAGTTGAACATTGGGTTTATTATGATACAAACTTAACTTTAGGTAGGTGTTTTTATTTTTAGGTATATAAGGAGCAATATTAGTTTCTAAGTGTGTAAGAGTTGGTGCAGTAAGGTGTACAAGAGGAATAATCGAAGTTAAATTCGGAGTTAAACTTAATGAGTCTCGAATTTTAATGAGTCTCTCCCCCGCATCTTGAACTTCCGAAAAGTCATAATAAGGACTTTTACTGCTCCCACTTACCTTGGAAATCATAATGAATTCACCATGCTTGAGGTCTAATAATTGGAAGATCCATAGATATTAATAGAGAAAACAACCTAATGATGTTTATTGTCATTTCTCTTGATGAGGATTATTTTAATAAGAAATCGCCCATATTCAGGCATCCACAAAACTTTGTTAGGAGTACGTTAAATGCTAAGGAGACAAGTTGTGATGGAGCGTTGTCCAATGCAAGAGGTGTAATTTGAGGATAGATCAAATTTCCGTCCCCCCCCACCTTTGTAACTTTTGCAAGACATAAGTACGGCATCTAATGCTCCCACTAATCTTTTAGGTCTCTTAGTATCTCCACATAATAAGTTTTAACAATGCGTGTGAACGAGAATATTTCATATATTTTATACTTGATTTCCCTTATCGTCCAATCGTCCAAATTTCATAAGAAATTTTAAGGACATACTTAGAGGGAATCTAATTAAGTATATATGAAATGATTTCTTTAATACTTTTGGTCTATAGGAAAACGAATTAGATACAAATAGATATTTGTCTAAGCTCCACTAATGTCAATTAGTTATGACTTATGATGGAAACCCATTTATTCCTTTCGCCAGATTTGATAGCCAAGCATCCTTTAGTGACCTGGTCATGATTTCTCATGAAATTTTGGTCTTAGTGGATGAATTGCACGAGCCTCATTTTCCTTTGTTAAATACTCATTTTCATGATAACAAAGTTGTGAAAACGTTATTGGATCATCTAGTTTTATTTTATAAGGTTTCTATTCATATAATGACAACAAACAATATGAGAGTTTAACTTAATAATGGCTTTGGGTTGGTCATTAAAACCTTGTAACCGTCAAAACAAAATTGTAGCTTTTAGTATTGATACTAAATTCTGAGTAATCTCAAGAATATCGTAAGGTATCATAAAGCTTCAACACTAAGATCAGTTATTAATGATTAATACCCTTAATTTTGCCACCAACTCTCATCTTAAGCATTTGTTGAATTATGGTAAGGAAACGTATAAAACTAGACTCAACCATCATGTGTTAATTGGAATTTATTAGCATTTGTGGAGTTAAATATCCTTAATTAGGCACTACATATCTTTCCAGCTGTTCTCCTTTCTTAAGGGTAATCTCATTGCTTATACCTATTCTTAATGGCACGATTTTGCTTAGTAAGACTTTCCCTCTTGAGAAACTTATAGCTGAAAGTAGTTCTTGTATTTTGTTTCCAGACCTTATAATTATCCTCTCTATGGTAATTATTCTTCATATTTTAGGTTTAATGGTAGTAAGGTGAATAACATCAACTTTTTTAGTTTAATGCGTTCCTTTTGCTGTTCGTAGTTCGCTATCAACACACTCATTTTACTTTGATATTTTTGAGTGTTATAGTTGATTCATAATGCATCTAATCGTATTGATGGAAAAGTCATAATGCACTAGAAATTTTATTGATTTCCATGTATAACCCTTTAGCTTTATGGGTCATGTTAATCAATGTTAACATGTATTCACAGATGCCATTTAACCATAAAGTTAGATTTATTTACTTCATGCTTCTTAGGAATTCGTTATATTCTTTCATTTCCATAGATAATACATTAGTCTTAGGAATCTTATAATCGTTAATAACTCACCTGATAGGAATCGGTAAAAGAAGTTCTTAATTACCATAAGAGACATTTATTCCACTTCTTATGCTCATATGTTATTCTGTAATACTTTATCAGATAGAGCGTAGGAATGTCATGTCTTAAGAGGTAACTTAATAAGAACAAAATTTAAGCAAACTCTTTTTAGTTTTGATAATTAGAGTGGATTACTTAGTTAAGAAAGTAATTTATAGAAGGATGTGAGATTAGTTTCGAGTTATGGGTAATGATGTAAGGCAGACTTAGATTATGATCATTATATTAATGAAGGATCATTAATTGTGAGGATCAATTTTGTAATGAAGACGTGATAATATCATAACACCAACATAAGCTACTTAAATAACATGCTCTAGCTTTGGCTATACGCTGTTCATTTAAGTATTAAATTATCGACAGCAAATGTAACCCATCACCTTTGGGCAGAAGTGAGACATTCAAAGTCCTAATGCAATACGCTCAGTTTACCAACATAATCTATTACACATCACCTTTGGGCAGAAGTGAAACCTTATGGCACTTATGTGAACGAGCTACAATGCTTAACGAGATTTTTATAACCACCTAATGTGACACATCACCTTTAGGCAGAAGTGACACCTCAAATGTTATTGCAAGTTAAGCAAGGTTTAAGTAATGTTTTGATAAAACGGATACGTTAGGTTTTATCAAGATTCCAATTAGTTAGCGATAAACCTCCCGTTAGTGCATATTGAAACCCATGGAATCTTCTCTGGGGTGCGGGGGTTCGGGTGAAATTTTGCCCCCCCCCCCCCTGGAATTTTATAGAGGTTTCCGAATTAGTAGGCTCAACTTTGCTGAAAATAAGTGGGTTTTCATGAATGATATAATGGTTTAGAAACACCTTAATGCTCGAAACAGAAAACTTGGTTGGACACTCTTATTGGGCCAGACACACTAATGGGTCAGACACCTGTCATGAGGTCGGACACAGTTATGAGGACGGACACTACTTAATTGGGGTCGAACACTCCATTCTGGTCGGACACAAGTTGTTCCTTTGTGAGCAAGTTTTTGTTGAGCTAATTTAGGAACCGATTATATCTCTAATTTTATTAAGATTATTTTAATCCGGAAACAAGTTATGGGTTAGGAAACCTTTATTTGTTTATTAATCTGGAAATCTTATCATTAAGGTTTTAAAATTTGATTAGCAAAGTTATGGATTATCATTAAAGTTGTTTCCTTATTTTAAGGAATAATCATAAGGTTGCTTTCATCCCTTGATTTTAAGAAACAACAAATCAATCCTAAAACTAACCAAAACATAAGGAATTTTCAGTTTTCTTATTATGTTCATGAAGAACATAAACCGAAAATAACAACATAAAAAACACAAAACCATAACATAATCAAATGCCCGGAATGATAAATCTTCGGACAAAATGTTAATACGATTCATAAATCAAGCCATGTTCAATCTCGATTTCATTATGAGATCAAAAACATGATTCGATTTTTTTTTCGATCAGCCTTTTAATGGTTGTTAATCTGATCAGCCGAAAACCATATTAAATTTGGGAGAAAAAAATAAACATGAAACCCGAAACCATTATTTACTCAGGTATTAAGATTGTTTTCCGATTTAGATTCTTGGACTAATGGAAAACTGATAGAACTTATATGAACAACATTGCTCTGATACCACATGTTGATCAGTTTTGTAAGTATGTAATGGAAAACATAAACATGTACCTGATAGATCCATGAGACCTGTTACTGATGTCGCAAGATACTTGAGGTCGACATACTTTCAGTGGATTCGGGTTCCCCTTAGTGTGTACAATAATGATGGCTAATGATCACAACATGATCGTATGAGAGGGAGAGGTAGGCGACGACTATAGGGTTATGGTGTTATGTCATTATGTCTCATCATCAACCTCTAATAATCCCTCTATTTATACACACAGTGGACACCCTAATAATGTCCATCTAATGATAAGTCCGTCCATCAAAGACATATCTGTTATTGGAATTAGGATAATATTAATAATTAATTATCATTATATAAATGATTATAATGACTATCGATAAATATACAAACGTTGCATATATTTATTCCAACATTATTGTGTTCACTCAGTTAGTCAGTTAGTTGTCTATGCATTGTGATGGCTACATTTTTGCCAAATTGGATTTTTGTGTCTATATTTGACTACAATTTTGTGTATATATTTTGTATCATGTGATGTTTCTCTTGAATACATTAATACATTTGGAAGTAGAATTGTAATTTGGGGGTTTAAACTGTGGAAGTTGTAAACTTGTAATTGAATTGGAAATTGAAATTGAAATTAGGATAGCTAAAGTGTGTAAATTATAATTGACGAGTATGTTTGGTAAGGAGCTCTTAAAAGCTTTTAGGAGCTTCAAGCTTTTAAGAAAAAGTTCATACTCAATAAAAAGTCTTGTTTGGTTGAAGGAGCTGGAAGCTTTTATGTTAGAGAAAAAGCTCCATAGTGAAAAGCTACTAGTACTAGATTTTAAGAAAAAACTCTAATAGCTACAAGCTTTTAATTATTAAATAACACAAACACCCATTCTATTTTAAAAATAAAATAAAAACTTTTTTTACAAACTTTTAATAATGTTCATTTTGGTCATTTTATACATTTTATTAAAAGTTCCAGCTACTCTACCAAACACCAAAATATATTTAAACAGCTACCAGCTTGCAGTTAAGTTAACAGTCACCAGCTAGTTTTGCCAAACATACCCATATGAGTAAGAAATTGTTATGTGTTTGTCCCATAGTTCTGAGTTGATTTCAACTCTACTTTTTACCATGTTTGACTTAAATTCATGATTGACCGTGTTTGCCGTATGTTTGACTTTTAATTTACTGTAGAGATGGGAACCACAAGGTTTTGGGTGAGGTAGGAGTAGTAATAGAGGAAACACTAGTTTTTTTATAATGCAGAGGGATCATTAAGCGTAGGAGGCGACAATGCAAATGAAACAAGGGAATGGGAAGCGGCAATGAGGAGGGATTTAAAGGCACCGGACAGGGTGATGTGGGTAGAGGTGAGCAGGACGTGACGCAGAAGGAATTCCAAGAACAATTTAGAACGCCACCACTATAGTACCCTCGAGTTATTTAAATGGTTTATATCTCGTATACCCGTTATACATATATCTATAGAAAAAGGTTTTGATTCTATTGGGAAATTTTATAGATGTATTGTACTTTTAATTATAAAAAAACGTGTTATCTATATTTATTTAGATAAAACTAGAACAAAATGTTAATTTATTAATTTCAATTAAAAGCATATCTATAATCTATAATCTATAATACATTATAAAGGAGGAGTGATGGCTAATATGGTCATTTTCATTTCCATACAACTTAAGAAGCAACATGTACAATATATTTAAGCAATAAATTTAAGGGTATAATAGGCATAGTTGTGACAATTAAGACACTTTGGAGGTTATGATAGTAATTTTGTGTTATGTTTTTAGTTAAAAACTAAAATCTCATCCCTATAATACCCTTCCACCTTTCACCTTTCAAGAAATCAATGATCCATTGATGAAAAGTTATTGTTTCAATTAAATTTGATGACAACTATAAAATCATCATTTTGAATCATAATATTCACCTTTAATCCACCAACTCAAACATCTACTATCGGTTCTGAAATTCCACAAGCATTTTATGATTCTGATTGTCAATCCTAGAAATCACAGGCCTCAAATCCATGTTGTTCAATTAAACCTTTTTAGAGGTATTTCGTGAACTCAATGAATTTGTTGTTTTTTAATCATTTAGTATGTTTTTTAGAGGTACTTTGTGCGTTTGTTTAATTGTTTGTGAAGTGATCATGTATGTTTTATGGAATTTTCACGTTTTGAACAGAGATTTTTTGTGAAATTAGTTGGGTTTTTCCTTCTAATTAAGGCTTAATTTAGGTGTAGGTTAATCTATAATGGTGTTTGTTGTGCTTCTTATCAGATGTTTTGATTTGCAACTAAAAAATGAAAAAAAAAACATGCTTGGTTAATAATGGTCAAGGAATGAGTATTTAAGATATGCATAAAATCTTGTTTGGTTCATTTGTTGCAGAGTGATATTTGCGGATTGGTTTCACGGCTACAAGAGTTGTAGAAAAAGAATTTAGAATTTGATGAAGCAAATAAAAGACTGACGTCAAAGGTTAAGAACTTTTTGATACATTCTTGTGGTTTAATCCATCTTATTAGTTTGTAATTGGTGATGTTAATATAACTTATGATCTTCTTTATTGTTAAGCTCAATTCATAGTTTAATGAGTCAATCTCAACTTTTGTGTTTTTTTGTATTTCCAAGTATATACACGTTAGGCGTTCTCATGTTTATGGGTTCTTAAGGTGTGTCTCACTAAACTTGGAAAAGTTTGCGTAGACGTTTCCTTCATATGGCATATGTTTTAACCAACTTATACCACATGCAAGCTACAAAACATATATTAAGATCCATATTATTATTTTTTTCCAAAAAAACATTGATTTAATATTTAGCCCTTCATTAATATTTTTCATAGGTTACATCTTTGTTGAATAATTAATTATAATTAAAGTAATTTATTGTAAATAAATTTGGAGTCCAAATTAAATCTTTAGAGTAGCAACAAAGCACAAACGAAGAGTATCTCTTAGCCATATTGGTGTAATGAAATGCATCAATTTTGTCATGTTGAATGTTCATTAATTTTGTGTTTTATACATATCTAATGTGTTACATGTATTGATTTATTTTGTTTTTCTAATAAAATGTTGTTTATGATAAAGTAAATTTCTTATTACACGGACATTTGAACATCATAATTTAGCGAAGTTCTTCTTAGCCATCCCCTTAATATACAACATACATATTATTTTTATATATTTTTTTTCAAAAAACACAAATTTGATTTCTTTTCTTTAAGAAAACACCTGTGGATAATAGATGTTGTACGGTCCGTTCTAACGAAAAAGTTTGGATGATAACTATGGTTTTGAATAACGACAGCGTCAGATCACCGAATCAAGATGCTTTGGTTTGAAGCAATTTTATATTTGAAAGCCTTTTTTTAGGAAATCAACATGGTTGATGCCTAAAGCAAATAATATGGATGACACTAGGGGTGAGCAAATTAACCGTCATAACCGATAATCTAACCATAACCTACATAATCAAACCGATTTTAACCGATAACCAACATAATCAATGGTTACGGTTATTAAATTTCTTTAACCGACTGATCGCTTATGGTTATGGTTAAGAAGTTTTGGTTAACTGATATAACCGAACCATACTTGTAATGTTAACTTTATGTTTTACATTAACTATGTAGAGGTTTTTACTATAATAAAAGTATGTTATTAACAAAATGATCTTGACGTAATGCTCTTTTTGTGATGAATTAAAACTATAATCAAAGGCTAAGTATGTTTTTTGTTAATATCTTATTAAAAGGAATCACACATTGGTAGTATAACTAGAAAATATAGTCTGATTGCCTTGTACAAAATAACACAAACTAAGTACAACATTGTAGGTTTTGGTTTTCCTAGACCCATTGACTTTTAATTTTATACTTTACCTTAAAGTTAGTTTTAGTTTTTTTTTTTTTTTTTGTTAATAACCGAAATAACTATAATTGAATTCTTAACTGAATAACCATAACCGAAGTTTGTTATGGATATGGTTATGATTTTTTTGTAAAAACCGAAATAAGCCAAACCAACCCATGCACACCCTTAGATGACCAAAAATACCCGCAGCAACGCGCGGGCAATCCTACTAGTATGTTACAAACAGAAGAAGTCTCATGATCTTTTGGTCTAGTGGTGTAGTGTCCCCCTTACAAATGTGAGGTTGTAGGTTCAAATTCTTATAACTGCAAGGTCAGGTAAAAATAAGTTGGTATAAAATTTTCAGTTAATAATAAATAAAAAAAATAAAAAATAAAAAAAACAGAAGAAGTCATCGGGAATCTGTAGAGAATCCTTGGGTGAAAAATTGAAGAAGTGGAACTATAAGTCAAGATAATAAGAATCGACCCATTTTTTTCAAAGAAGTGATCATCATTTTGAAAGAATTGGAGACGCATCTCTCTCTCCCCCTCCCTCCCTTCTTTTATGTCGAAGAATGAAAATTAGTATATTAAAAATTAATATATTCATATTTTTTTATAATATAATATTATTAATTAATAAATTATTACTCACATAAACCTAAACACCCATGAGTGTACAAATCTTATTTATAATATTGGCAACAAGAGTTCAGAAACATTTATTTATTCGACGGGTAAATATAGGGGTAATAAAGATGAGGAAGTGAATAATTATGTTAAAGGAGCAAATGTAAGATAATGATGATAGTAGAAGAAGATGATGAAGCACCCATGAATGATTGTTAGCTAGTTATCAATGGCCATGCAAAATCTTTTGGTCACAACCAAGTCAATCATATCATGTCTCCCCCAAATCATAACTTCTATTTACTTTTATACAGAGTTTAATAAAAACGAGTAAAATAAATGTTAATTACTTGATGTTTTAAAAGTCAAAACAAGAATTATTATATTATATTATATATATATATATATATATATATATATATATATATTAACAGAGAAGGAGATATTATTGACTAGAAAAAAAAAAGCGGTTACAAAGTTTTCTAGCCAGTGGTTAGAAAACATAACAAACAGAAATACATATGCCAACCACTACGATTTAATACTAAAGATACTATCCGTCAACAAATCGTCGATTGAAGTAATCTCCTCTTTAGTTCTATGTTTCATCCATAAATAAGTAGCTTCTTTGATCTCCTCTACTGATTTGGAATTTGATAATGGTGCACCTTTAAAGATCCTCGCGTTCCTATGTAGCCAAATCGTCCACAAAGTCGCCATAACAATGGCCAGGGCCGCCTTCTTTTGCTTCTTAAACATTGCATGTTGCTCACCTTAGATAGGATTTCTGAGATTGTTGCTGCATTTACAAATGTTGGACACCTCAGCCATGCACCAATCAACCACAATATAGATTTCGCCATGAGGCACGACACTAGCACGTGGTCCACGAACTCTTCATCAATCCCGCAACAAGGACATAAATTACTTCCCACATTAATACCACATTTTGATAATTCAACCCGAGTCGGAATTCTATCAAATAATGACTTCCACACGAACATATTCGCCTTAGGTAGTGCCCAATTACACCATTTCATATCGTTTCTTCCATGCGGGGTACCTATGGCAGCCGTCAAATCTTGTGTTACATGTTTAACCAAAAATTATTCTCCTTTATCCGAAACTCAAACCCAATTGTCTTCCCCATCTTAAGCTTAGTATCTCTCAACAATTGAATGATCTAAATGCTTTGCGACCAGGCCTCTGTATCCGTCGGACGATTCTTCCAATCCCAACCCATTTTAGAGTAATTGTCCATCACTAAAGTACCTTTTTTCCAGCCATCTTGTACACCAAAGGGATAACATGTTTTAGAACTTGAGGTAGCAACCACACATCCTCCCAGAACCTACATTCCCCCCCCCCCCCATTACCCACTTTGCACACCAACGTTTTTGTGATATCCATATTTCTTTTGGAGAAATCTACACCCAACCCCCCCCCCCCCACCCAATGTTTTTCCATACCCCGGTTAATTGTTTATTAATTGGAATGATACCTTTGACCCAACGATTACCATGAAGAGCCCGAATTACCCTTGCCCATATTTGTTCCTCGTCTTCTCTAAAACGCCACCACCACTTGGTAAGTAGCGCCAAGTTTGCTTCCCTTCGACCCCCAAACCTAACCCACCCGCCTTTTTTGAAACAATAAGCCTTTCCTAGCCAACCCATCTAATCTTCTTCCCATTAGACCCTCCACCCCATATAAATTTCCTTCGGATTCCTTCAAGAGTGTTTATAACCTTCATCGGAGCTTTATACAGTGACAAAAAATATGTAGGCAAATTAACCTAAACCGCCTTTGCTAGCAATACCCTCCCCGCGAATAAGAGGCACTTAGCTTTCCATCTAAAAAGTCTCGAATTGAACCTATCAATAACCGGTTTCTAGTTCGCAACCCGATTAATGTTTGCACCCACCATCATGCCAAGATACTTGAAAGGAAAAGATTGTACCTCGCATTTAAAAACCTCGGCAAATCTAGATAATTGCTGTTCTCCCAAGCCCACGCCATAAACCTTGCTTTTTAAGGAGCCTACTTTAAGACCGGAGGCAAGATAAAAACATCTCCGGATTCTATGCAATTTTTTAGCTTCCTCAACATTCCCATTGCCCACAAAGATCACGTCATCGACGTAAAATAAGTGCAATAAAAGCGGACCCCTGTTAGGTAGAGTAATACCACCATAAAGGCCGTGAGCCCTAGCCTTTTCTATTATAACATGAAGCGCCTCCATTGCCAAAATGAACAGGGATGGAGATAATGGATCTCCTTGGCATAGGCCTCTTTCAATATTGAAGCTCCTAGTGTTCGACCCATTAACAAGCACCATAGCTGATTGCGCGTATAAAATCCCCATGATCCAACATTTTCATCTAGCCGGGAAGTCCAAATGGGTCAAAACGGTTATAATAAACTTCCAATTTAACGTGTCATGTGCTTTATTGAAGTCCACTTTAAAGAATGAAACCTGTTTTTTGTACTTTTTGGCCCAGGCAATAGCTTCATTAAGAATCAAGGGGCCATCGACAATGTTCGTGCCTCCGATAAATGCCGATTGAGAAGGAGAAATTAAGTCATCCAAGACTATGCCTAGGCGGTTTACCAAGACCTTTGATATCACCTTTTGTACCACACCTATAAGAGAAATTGGTCTGAAGTCATTGTGAGTTTTAGGGTCAGCTACTTTCAGTATAAGGGAGATGAATGACGACCCACTCGCATGGCAAACCAACCCATGTGTGTGGAATTCAGCAACCGTCTCTACAAACAATGGCTGAAAATCTACCTAGAACTTTTTAATGATTGTAAAAGTGAACCCGTCTGGTCCGGGAGCTTTTTCATTATCACAATCCCACACTGCGATCTTTACTTCTTCTTTCGAAAATAAACGTGTCAGGGAGTCCTTTTGAATCTACAAGAGCCTTTTAAAACCATCAGCGACAATCTGATGTCTTTTATCCAAGCCTTCCGGAAATCTTGTCTTGAAAAATTCATGAAAGGATTCATTCACCTTAGATCGATCAGTAACCCAGTCATCATCTATAAGGATACCATTAATTCGGTTTTTCATCACATTGTTATTCGCCACTTTATGAAGCATTCTTGAGTTTTCATCACCGCCTTTAACCCATACAGCCCTAGACCTTAATCAGGGTCCTCTTCCATGTCCTTCTCCTATTTTGTAACAATACTCATAGCCTCGAGCCTACTTTTCTTTTATGCCGGTTCCAATGGTCGGGATTCAGCCGCTGATTCTAACTTGTTGATAACATCCCTAGCTTGAGCCACATTCTCTCCGTCCATCTTTTTACGATTACCACGCCAAACTTTGATATTAGCTTTCAAATTCTGTAAGCATAAAGCGAGAGTCTTACCTTTATTCACCACATCCACTTTTTCGACAATAGCTTTATGAACCACCTGCACCAATTCATTCTCTTGTAGCCAAGTGTTGAAGAACCGAAATGTAATAGGGTCGTAGTTACTTGAAATCACTGAAAGGATCAACGGTAGGTGGTCTGATTTTTCTCTAGGTAGAGCAATTGTACGAGCATTCGACCATTTATCAAAGAACTTATCACATACTAGAATTCTGTCAAGCTTGCTACTTTTTGATCCGTCATCAGAGATATAGGTATGATTAGCACCACCCCTATTGAATTCCTCGAGACCGGCTGCTGAGATAAAATTATTAAAAGCAATTGCACCATTGGGACTAAACACCGAATTCATTCTATCTTCCATACATCTAACTTCTTTAAAATCACCAAGGAATACAACAAACCATCATAATGGTTCCTTGCCTACAGTAGTTCATGCCATGAGTCTTTTCTTTTTTATTCATCATTGGGTGCGTGAACATTAACGATAAAAAATCCCCATCATGACCCGTAATGTTTCCCCGACAAGTAAATAGTGGTGCTTAGAAATAACAAGATTGGACCTGAATACTTAAGGATTCCATATTGACGGAAGACCACCAACTCTCCCACCAGCGTTTGACACCACCTTCTCTATTTGGGTGTTATCCCAAAATCTGAGAATCTGTACATTCGACATATTTCCAAGATGGGTTTCCTGAATAGCGAAAAACATAATATCATATTCCCTTTTTATTCTCCTAATCCACGCGGCTTTATCCGACCTAGCAGCCCCCTAATATTAATGGTTGACATATTCATTGCACAACATTCCCCTTCTCCTGCCTGATCATGTCTTCAACCACAGCTTCAAATCCATCAAAATAAATTCCAATCTTCGAACCCACAACCTTTGTTTGTTCAGATTACTCAACAATGGTCTGATTAGATGATGTACAAGTGTCACTTTGAGCACCATCAGGGGTCGATTCCTCAACCCACTCATCTTCAGAGTCGGACTCCTCCCAAAATCTGTTCACCTGGCCATCCCAGATAAAATCCTCGAATTAAGAGAATTCATCTTCATCATTAAGCATTTGTCTCCGGATCCTATTCTTCGTTGCTTCTTTTCTAGCCTTAAGAAAAGGTTTCTTCTTTCTATTTCCCTTTTTCTCAATAATATCGACATTAAGGTCAGGGATATTCTTGCTTTTGTTCTTGTGTACCTTAAATGGATACTCTTTATTGGGCTTATTCGTTTTCTCCATATTGAGCCCCTAGTGCCTCAGTTCACTTAAAATGTGGGACAAATGTTTTTAATTACAGGTTTAGTATTGTCCCTAATATGCTGTAAGGCCCTACCCTCTAAACCCAACATTAAAACATGATTAAGAGAGTAATAATGTATTTCAATTTTAGACATTAAGTTAAGTTCATACATCACCCATTAACAATAAAACATGTTTCCAAAAAACGGACGGAATTCAAGTTTTAAACAACATCAGACCAAGTTTCAAAGTTTAAACACAACGGAAAAACATCATTAGAGTTACACAAACATGTCATTGTATGACCCTTTACAAAAGGCTTTCAAAATAAACGTCTTCGGTTTGGTTTGCTTGCTTGATCCTCCATCCGAGTGCCCCTTATACCTACAACCTGTTATATACACAACACACAAGGTTAGTTAGCTTAGAACATGTTTTAAAGCGATTAAATAAGTAAATCCTTAGAAATGTCCAGGTGAATGGTCGTTCACTCTGACTAGTGTCTAGGTGAACGGTCGTTTGCTAGGCGAACGGCCATTCAGTCATCACAGTGAGTTCCAGAAAATTTCTTCTCCAGCGAATGGTCATTCACTCAAGGCGAACGGCCGTTCGGATTGACTGATCAAGTTCTGCACTTTGTCAAGCCAATTCCGCGACTTATTTGCATGATCCAATCGTCCTAGACTTAGTCTAGAAC